>OZ007591.1:141409069-141979069 GCA_963931845.1 Maratus michaelseni | reverse complement strand
ACAATAACAATAATAAAATAATCAAAAAATAATAATAATTAACATATCAATGCATTGGATGGTCTTGGCTAAAATTACATAGTATAAGAAGAAATGTCTTATTAAATTTTGTATAAGAAATAAAATATGCTAACTCTAAATAATGAAAAAGGAAAACCTTTAAAAATTTCAGAAAAATCATAGAAGCAAAACAATCTTAACAGATGTCATCTCCATTATGCGTAAGAACTTGTACTTCATTCTTCAGATATGGGAATTACTGAATCACCACATCTTGCAAAAAAGTAATAATAATAATAAATTAAAAAGAAAGAAAAGTGCCCTAGCTTCATAATTAGTAATTATCCACATAAATTTCATGAAGTTTGCTTGATGTTTTATTTAATTATGAATGTAATTTGTAAATTTACATAAGTTAAAAAAATAATTCAATTCAACATTTCCATTAAATTCACTAAATTATGACTGCATAAAGAAGCTAATTCAAAATAAGACCCCTGACAAGTAAATATCTTTAGACGACTCAACGACACCCCTGTAATTCTAAACAGAATCTATTAATTAATTAATTACTACTGGTTGACCCACCCGGCGTTGCCCGGGCCTGTGATAAAATCTTAAATGAACCCCAGATAAAAAATACTGATAATTAGTGATAAAAGTGCTCGTATGAAAACATTAAAAAAAAAAGCTTTTGTTGTCCAAACCCTTTGATTTTTTTAACGGTTATAAATATAAAGATTTTACAGTCCGTGTAAAAATTACGTAAGAAATATTGTTCTCTGGTTGTAAAATAAGTATGTTTTCTTCCCCAGAAAATGATCCTATTTCAAATTCTATAGAAGGGGAGAACTCCGCCCCTTCCATTTCCTTTCCCGCCTTCAAAAAAAGTGAAAGTGCATGTCTCCCTTTCCCTTTTGTTGACCCCTCCCTCAAACGAAGCAGGTGGAAGAATGGATGCTCCCTCCAGGAAAGGGGAATAAAAATAGATTGAAGAAGAATTTAGAAGAAGTATTTTCTAGGGGTAGTTACTTTTATGGTTATTATTAAATTATAACTTTTACAGTTTTTAAAATTTAACTTTAGTTTGCTGTATTTAATAGATAGTTAAAATTATCAGGATAATTATAAGGCCGTCATTTTGATACACGTACTAATTCAAAATTATGTTCTGCCTCAGATTTGGGCAATTTATTTCGAAATTTACGTCGATAATTTACTTATAATTTGATAAGGACTATTAAAAATATGGAATAGCTTCTTAGTATTCGAATATCTGAACTCTTCATAAATAACTAAGTCTCCTATATCAAAATTTGACTCTAGATAATTTTAGTCATAAATTCTTTTACTTTTTAAATGGAATTCAATAGTACACAATTTTGCTAATTTAAGGGCTTCATTTACAGGAGGGTAACAATTTTGCTCAAGAGGGAATCGTGGGGTAATTGGCCAAAGAGTAAAGAAGCAAGGGGGATATTTGTTACTGAATGGGGAGTAATATTATATTCATTCATGACTTAATTTATAATTTTCTCCAGGAAGTTTTGGAAGTAAGTTTTTAAATCACTGGGTCAACCAGTAGTAATTAATTAATTAATAGATTCTGTTTAGAATTACAGGGGTGTCGTTGAGTCGTCTAAAGATATTTACTTGTCAGGGGTCTTATTTTGAATTAGCTTCTTTATGCAGTCATAATTTAGTGAATTTAGTGAATTAACCTTTCATTTTAATCTAGCAATATTGACTGGTTCACACGGTCACATTTCCCATAAGTTTGAGGGTGATGTGTTGAAGTTAAAATCTGTTTAATTTTATGGTTACGAAAAAAATTCTTAAATCTACAGGAAGTAGAGGCTGAATTTCTTATCACGAAGCAATTTTTGAGTAACTTGTCTGTTAAAAAATTTCTCAACTTATCAAGAATACTACCAATACGAGGTAAAGGTTCACCATCATTTTTACTTTCTTCTATCTATAATAGAAGAAAGTATTGTAATCGAAATTTTTTTCGACTTCCGGTTTTCGACGGATTTACACGTTTTAGGGGTCAGAGATTCCGAAAAACATGTTTTTACAAAATGTCTGTCTGTCCGTCTGTCCGTCCGTCCGTCTGTCCGTCTGTCCGTCTGTGTGTCCTCATTGTATCATCGAAAAGTGTATGAAGTTATGCTTCAAATTGAACCTAATTTTTTTTTCTATGTTTTTGGCTATGGCAAGCAGGTTCTACTAGAATTTGGGGATGTTTCGACGAAAGGGGGCGCTGTGATCGATATTTTTGTTCCATTTTCACTATTGTACCATCTAAAAGTGTATGAAATTATGCTTCAAATTGAACCTAATTTTTTTTCTATGTTTTTGGCTATGGCAAGCAGATTCTATCAAAATTTGGGGATATTTCGACGAAAGGGGGCGCTGTGATCGATATTTTTGTTCATTTTCACTATTGTACAATCTAAAAGTGTATGAAGTTATGCTTCAAATTGAACCTAATTTTTTTTCTATGTTTTTGGCTATGGCAAGCAGATTCTATCAGAATTTGGCGATATTTCGACGAAAGGGGGCGCTCTGATCGATATTTTTGTTCCATTTTCACTATTGTACCATCGAAAAGTGTATGAAGTTATGCTTCAAATTAAACCTAATTTTTTTCTATGTTTTTGGCTATGGCAAACAGATTCTATCAGAATTTGGGGATATTTCGACGAAAGGAGGCGCTGTGATCGATATTTTTGTTCCATTTTCACTATTGTATCATCGAAAAGTGTATGAAGTTATGCAGATAATTGAACCAATTATTTTTTCTATGTTTTTGACCATAGCCTGCAGGTCCAGGTTAAATTCGGGGATATTTCGACGAAAGGGGGAGTTGCCATCGCGATTTTTGTTCGATTTTCACTATAGTATCATCGAAAAGTGTATGATGTTATGCAGATAATTAAACCAAAAATTTTTAAATATTTTTGGCTGTAGCCAGCAGGTCCTACTAGAATATGGGGATATTCCGCCGGAAGGGGGCGCTGTGATAGCCATTTAAAGATTTCAAATTCAAAAAGATGTATAAAAAATTAGAAATCCTAAAAGTTTTTTCCGTTAAATGTTCGGCCTCGATCCGGAGAATCCGGAGCAGTTTTTGTTTTGTCTCTATTAAAAAATGGCGGAGATATAGCGGTTTGAAATTTTAGGGTGGTTGACATTTTCAAACAAGAAAGCAGAATTCATCCATAAACGGGTTTAATTTATGAGTTTTAGTTAACAGGGTTTCAGCAAATTTTCTTTCATTGTTGTAACCATTGTTCCTATTCTTAAATGCTTAACACTATATATTTATATTCGCCAACGTCAAATTCTCGCCAAGCTTGGCGGCAATCGACGAAATATCGCCAAATTTGGCGACAAAAATAGGTTGCCACAAATGAAGCCAACTTGGCTATAGAAGACTAATTTGGCGATATTCTCATTCAAATTCAATGTTGACGAGAACTGGGAATGAATCTTCTTTAATTGGGTTCCACGCATTTTAGCTTCGTGTTTTCCAGTAAAATTAGCTAAAATCGTAAAACCAAAAAATAGGGAGGCTATCTGTTCCGGTCGGTACAGGCCAAAAGAACTTTTCGTAGTTTAGTATACATCAGTTGATTGCATCCCGGTAACCCGATGATTCGCAAGCAGCTGACGTACAACAGAATGACGAAAAATATTGATTTTATTGGCGATGTGAGGACGAAATTAGAAGTATTAACATGATTGAGATAGAAGAAAGTTTTGGGATTGGCACATCCGACTAGTTTATTATGGTACTTAATTTTCGATAATCTACTACACATAACCTAGTCTTTTGGCCTTCATCGCGTTTTATAATCAAAGTAACAGGGGCAGAATAGGGACTATTCCTTTCTTTAATTAAACAACCTGTTAATAAAAGTTGGATTTGAGTATTAATTCCTTTTTATTCTAAGGGTATACGATATGGTCGTTAAAGATATTGATAGGTGTGATTTAACAAAAACGCGTTGTGGTTCCATATTTATTCTACTCACATCATATTTATGTCTAACAAAAATGTCCAAATATTCTTTAATATTGGCTAAATAACTCACTCTTTTTTTAAAGGGCAGTTTGAAGATCTCTTCTAATACAAAGAGTTTCTGAAGTACCTGCGAGAATTTCTAACTTTTCGAAGGTTTTTATTATGGAGTTCGCTCAGATTAGCCATGCTGGTTTTACAAGTGAAGCCGCAGATCGGACAAACATAAGTTGTTATTGGCAGTATGCATGAATTATAGAGAAGGAGTTCGTTATTGATTTATTGACAAGAGTATTAAGAACTTTGGAAATTCCAGCGAGTTTTCTCCGGATGTTTAGGATATGCTTATTACTTACCCATCATACGTAGTATAGGGTAAGTCTTGTAATCGTTTTGAAAATAGAAAAAAAAATTGACTGATTTACACGTTTCATACATTGGAGATTTCGAAAAACACATTTTTAGAAAAAAAACATTTGCCGTTAGTCTGTGTGTGACAGTAAACGCTCTATCTCTGGAACAAATTGAGATAGAGACTTGAAATTTGGTATGTACTTAGTATGTAATAATGGGAAGAAGCTTATTGAATTTCAGTAACCTCGATTATACGGAACTATTTTTTCGGACTCTCGAAATATTCGTTCTGATAAAAGGTATATAAAAATTTTCGAAATTGTTTGTTTTAAGGAGTGAATATAAAACACAATAAAAAAACATAAATTTTGCATAAAGAATGAAATCGATCGGATAATGAGTTGCCGGATATTTGGAATCCTATTTTCCACACTCTTTGATTTTTCATGACCCTGTATTTCATTCAAATTTCAATTCAAAGATATATTTTAATTGGAAATGAGACGCTTAATCCGACGCAGCAAATCGTTAGTTAATATGATTATCAATTTTGTAGTTATAAGGATGTTTCTTTTACGCAATTCAGTAATAGGGCATTTAAAGTTTATGGCATCATCAAGCCAGGATTTTATTCGAATTGCAATGCATTTTATAAATAGTTTACACATATTTTATTTTCATATTTTATATTATGCCTATCCGTGATGGGTAAGTATTACGGTGGCCCCCAACAACTATAGTGATTTTTTTTTAATAGGCGCGCGTAACCTTGAGAACCACCTTGACCGGTTACAATAGAAATGACCGAGTACAATGACGGAGTACAATATAAATGGTCTAAGGGAGCGGGAAAGTCAATGAAGGGTAAGCGCCTCCTTTCGTGAAAACGAGTCTAATTTCAGTTAGTCTTTGGTCGAAAATGACTTCCAGGTACTTGCCATTATCGGACCAAAGGATATAATAGTGATAGATTAAGACAGATTAGGACAGGAAAAATGTCTGGAAAGTAAACAGCAACTGCTTTATTTTCGTTGACCTTGACGCGCCACAGAATGCACCATTTCATAAATGCATCTATGCGTATTTCTATGTTTTTGAAGAGTTCATATGGGTGATGTGCAGATGGGTAAATAGATGTGTCGTCCGCATGAAATGCTAGATGGGTATATATGAAACGTGGTTTGTTCTTAAAGAATTGCTTCAACAACAGCGGGCCCAAAATGAAAATGTAATATTATGTGATTTGTTATTAGAAAAATGCTTGAACAACAGCGGGCCCAAGATGCTGAATATTTGTTGGGGTATAGTGCACGGTAACAAATGTTTTGTCTTTATTACTTTAACCGTACTTAATAAATTCAAAAAGAAAAGAAAAATAATCTAATTTATTAAAAAGAGGAATATTTCAAAATAGAGGCAGCTTCATTTGATTTTAAAATATCAGTTTTATTTATTTCAATTATACAGGGTTATTCTAAATGATGGACCCTGTCAGGTTTCTCTCACAGCTGCAAGAGTTGAAAGCTATTCTTAAGGGATTAGCGTATTGTATCTGTATCTATTGTGTACCGTTAGAGTCTGGTTTAAGAAAAATCTTAATCCAGAGGGAAGCCAGTTGGATATAATGAAAGAGGTATTGCCATTGCAATGTGGTCTTTGATAGATAAGAAAGATAGTGCACTCTTTTATTTAGGAAGACAGATCAGTCAAGAGGGAGGAACGGTTGTCAAGCGACCCTTGGAAATAAAACAGCAGCCCCGTAGAGAGAGAGCGGGTGCGCTGGGGAATGACGAGAGGTGAAATTAGTTCGAACGTGGTAGTGAAGATGTAAGGTCGTTGAGAGTTGACGATCCGAGCCACGTGTGTTTAACGGTATCTCTCGAAAGAAAGAGAGAGCGGGTGTGAGATGAATAGAAATCTCAGTGCGGAATGAATTGACGTAGTCTAACGGTACACGTAGAGCGTTTTCTGTAATTGTTTTGATTTAGTGTTAAACCGCATAATTTACATCCGAGTTTAAGTGTAAATATTGTTAATAAATTGTTACTTTAACTTTAATTGAAAGAGTTAGGTTTTTCTTGAATATACATCAAATATCGTGCCCGATATCACGTATTCATATCGGTGGTGGTAGCATATCAAAAGACCGGATTTATTTCGAAGTTGTGTGGACGGAGAAAAGTGGAATCCGACAGATCCATTTTCAAAAAATTGTATTTATTAAAGTATAAATCCAAAATGAACAATCTTTATACCAATAAAAAGAGGAAGTTTCAAAGTTTTTTTAAGACATTATAAATGTTCAATTTGTCCACCGTTTGCTCACTGCTTGCAGAACGCAGAATATCTTGTGCTCCACAGTAGCCATCTCACTCACAAGTCACAACTGACAATGAAACAAAATCGCGGCCTATTTCCGCGCGACCTCTACCGGCCGCCACTGGAACCATCACCGCTTTGAAAGCCGTGCACTCAGTAACAGCAGATAAGCTTTCTCGTGTGTGGGACGAGTTTGTCTATCGCATAGATGTTTGGCGTGCAGCAAACGATGGACACATTGAACATTTATAATGTCTTAAAAAAAACTTTGAAACTTCTTCTTTTCATTGGTATAAAGATTGTTCATTTTGGATTTGTACTTTAATAAATACATTTTTTTGAAAACGGGTCTATCATTTAGAATAACCCTGTACAATTGCTAAATTTTCCAAAATTTAGAATTTTCAAAAGAAACAAAAACGTACGGAGAAGCAATATTTTTAAGCATTTGAGAATAACTACATAAAGATGAAACATATTATGTAGAAAACAAGATTAAATTATCCTGAAAATGTAAAAATTTGACCATAATTTAAGGGTGTTTTAAAAAATATATTTGTCGCTAAATATCACACATTCTGACACATTCCCAGCCTTGTTTTTATAATAATATTCTCTAGAAAAATATTGGTAAAATGTAATAAATGTTTTGTCTTTATTACGTGATTAGATAGATATACATCAGGGAGATAGATCTTAATTCTATCTCCATGGCTGTGACAAAAAAGCAGTGGTAGATTGGTTGATGGAACTGTTTGTTTGTAAACATGCCCTTTCCTTATCAAACCACCCAGAGATTTTTCCTGGGTCGATCGCGCGCCGCGCTTTGCGAAAATTTTGCGGGTTACGAACGCTGATCGGGCTGGATGCCAGAACTCGACTGTAAATCAGATCACGTGATACTTTCATGAATATTTTGGATTTTTTCTGAGTAAATATAGGCATGTATTCCTATTACGAGAGCCATTATTTTGGAAAGATAAGAATATGTAGTCGTTGTTTTTACCTGTTCTAAACTAATGTTCTAAGCATGAAATAATTAAATTATTACAAATACTTGCTCTGAAAAGACCAACTCCATACGCAAATCTCCTTCGCCCGCGCGCCGCCTGATCTTCGGTTCTGAACAAAAGCATGTTCTATTTCTTTGGTTTAGGCGACTTTCCATGCGACAACCAACCAACCATCCGATTGGCAGGAGGTGGTAAAATGTAAACATAACGCGATGTAACTTTAAGAAATTAAGAAAAAAGAAACGTAAGTGAAAAGAAATTAAAGACTTATGTTACTTTAATAATTATATGATAAATTAGATAGATTTACGTACTGGCTTGAATGAAAATGCTAAATTAGCATTTTCATTCAAGCCAGTACTCAGGGCTATAACCGAGGGGTTCTTTGAACCCTTTTTTTTCACACTGAGGAAGGCGATCGAGGAATCCTTGAAACGGCCGTGTGCAGTTTTTTGTACCAATTTTTCATATTTGTGCGTTACAACGTTGTTATTGGTTTTGGTTTATGAATTAAAATTCGCACAAAATATTTGATCTATCCTTATTACTGTCTTCTTGTAGAAAAGAAGAGAGTGGGTAGTCTGTTGTATGCAAGACTGCGGAGTCGGTGAGAGAAATGATCGACTCTGACTCCTGAAATTTTAAAGGAACCGATTCAGATTCCGAGACGTCTAAAGTACTAGTATTGCCTGTTGATTCCTATTATTCAGATTGCTTTATTGCTGTCATTTGTTTTGAAATAGTAATAGTCGCTTTATTAAATTTGTCATTAAATTAAGGAAATACAGTCGAACCCCGCTATAATGAACCCGGGATATAATGAACACTCGGATATAGTGAATTTTTTGCTAGTCCCGTCTGAACTCCCATTTAACTAAATGTTATTTTATACGCTTATAGTGGACTCAAATTTTATTTCCCTAGATTTCTTTTTTCAGTTCTCCAACTTTAAACTTGCACTAGTTGTGACTGCAAATGATGACATGGCTTTTATATTGTGTCAAATTTCACTCTTTCATGCCCATCGCCTAAACAGCACATGCTCCTTCTTCCCCTTCTCTCCCTATTACAGGAACAAACCTCTCTTCTTTGTTTCTCCCTAATTCTAGGCATAAGCTCTGGTGTTCACTTGCTAACTTTGTCCCCCGTCCCTCGGTATAATCGGAACAGTCCAAGAATGCCCCTCGTTTCACAGTGTTTCTCTTGCATTACTTTTTTTTATTCATTTGAGATAAGAAGACGTTTTTTCAAGAGCAGCTAAAAATTTTGTGAAAATGCCGAATTCTTTGAACAGAAAAGCATTTTTGATTGATGATAAGGTTAAAATAATTAAACGTATTGAAGATGGAACAAATCAATCAGCATTGTGCAAGGAATTTTACTTGTCAAAATCTACAGTTTCGAACATTTGGAAAAATCACAGTTCGACTCTTGCTGCACACAATAAAAATTTGGATTCTTCGAAGAAACTACATCGGGCTGAAAGAGAAAATGTGGAAGAAGCTCTATTAAAATGATTCACCATTCAGCGGGATAGAAATCTTCCTGTGACTGGACCCATGCTTCAAATTAAAGCGAATGAGTTTGCAGAAAAATTTGGAGAAAACAGTTTTGTGTGCTCTAATAGATGGCTGGATAGGTTTAAAAAAAACGTAAAAATATTTCTTGTGGAAAGATTGTTGGTGAAGCACCAAGTGTTTGTGCATCAGATGTGGAAAGCTCAAGTGTGGCCGGATGCAATCCACGGTTATGAAGAGGATATTTTTAATGCTGACGAAGCTGGATTATTTTACAAAATGACTCCCGATCAGATGTTAAAAATTAAAGGAGAAGTGCACTAACGGGAAGCTCTTGAAAGTGAGAATAATTGTTCTTGTTATGTGCAAATATGAACGGATTAGAAAAGCGAAAATTTACTGTTGTGGGTAAATCCCAAAAACAAGGGTGTTTTAAAAATGTTAAAAAACTGCCTGTCAATTACAAAGTTAATCAAAAATCCTGGATGACTTCCAGTTTTTTTTTTAAGAACTTCAACAATGGGACAATGATTTGTTGAAGCAAAAACGTAAAATTGTTCTCCTTGTCGACAATTGGACAGCTCATCCCCACTTAGAAAATCTGAAATGCATTAAGCTCGTTTTTTTGCCTCCAAAGAAGACTTCTGAGCTACAGCCCATGGACCAGGGCCTTATTAGCAGCCTGAAGTCCCACTATAGGAAACAGCTAGTGATGCGTATTTTGGAGAACTATACGGAATACAACATCTCACTTTTGGAAGCCGTCGTTTTGTTGGAAAAGTCATGGAGACAGGTGAAGTGACATCAGCAACAATCCACAACTGTTTCCGACATGCAGGTCTTTCGAAAGATATATTGTGGGAAGGAAAAGATGCCAATGTGGAGGACGAAGATGATGAAATCTTACCAATAGCTCTGTGGCTGGAAAAGCATAATGTGAACATTTTTCCAAGGGACGTTACTTAGCACTTCGAATCTTGCGATAATGAAGTGTATACTTCTGGTACCCCCACAGATGATGACATATCTGAAGTTAAACAAAAGAACGATGTTGAAGAAGATATAGAAGACATTATTGAAGAAGAATTTGAAATTTCAGCACCTTCTATCTTGGAAGTGAAATTGGCAGCGAATATCCTGAACATTTTTTTTTCTACATAAAATGTGGACCAAAAAATATTAGATTCTTTACTAATTGTTGATAAGAAAATTGATAAACTCTACTTAAAATAAGAACTGCATTCAATCAAAAATCACAAATTTCTTCCATAGAATGTAAAAATAAAATCAAGTTTTAGTAAGTAATTTTTTTCTTTTTATTATTTGATTTATTGTCAATTTAATCAGTTAATAATTTGTAAGTAAAAAACGTATTACATATAACAATCATTATTTTTAACAATAGATCATATACTAAAAAATCAATAACAATCATATGCAAAAAAATATTTTCTTTTTAAAGAATTTGGATATAGTGAACCATCGGTTATAGTGGATATGTTCCTGGGTCTGTAGATGGTTCACTATAGCGGGGTTCGACTGTATTACTATTTTTAAAAAAAATGGCAGCAATCAACCAATCAGAATTCAAAAAAACTCAACTGGCAACATTGCAACCTGCTGTTACATTCCTGTTTGACCTTGAAGTATATGATGCAGAGTTTCCCTCAGATAGTTTCAGAAGGGTGTTGCACCCTGCCTGCCCTTTGGTTTACAAAATAGCGCCCTTTTTGCCCCTCATAAAAAGAATTAGCACCCTTCTTGCACCCTCCAGTAAAATAATTAGCACCCTTCTTGCCCTCAGTAAAAAAAGTGCCCTTTCTCATTTCTGCATTAAAAAAATTTGCTTTCATAGTAAAAACTGACTCAATGTTGTCTTAAAAAGAGTGTTTTGACTTTGAAATATCAAAAGTGGCTTTAAAAACCAAAATAATACCTTTAACAATTAATAAAGTGCCCTTAAGAATCTGAAAAGTGCCCTCAAAAATCCAAAAAGTGCCCTTTTCTCACCAGCAGCACCCTGTCCTTTTTTAAACCTGGGGGAAACTCTATGATGTGTATATTTTTAGATGAATTATGGGTATAAGCTGTGATAGGTAGTCAAGATTAGGACTCATTTACTGCAGCAGCAAACTTCTGACAGTATTTTTGTATAAAAAGTTTCACCTTTTTTCACCAAAATATGGGTGAAAGGATGTTTAATTTTGGTTTTATATCTATTCCTGCAGACACAAAAAATAGGAGGCGGAAATTTTACAATTTAAGCATCATTTGGGATCTCCAGAACCCGAAAAATTACGGGGGAATGCAATAAAATTGAAAACTTTACTATTTTAGCATTAATTCTGTTCTTATGGCTTCGTAAAAAAAGGGCAGAAATTTTATATTTTTAGCGTTATTAATTGTACAATTTTGGGTCCTGCAGACCCGAAAAATCCAAATATTGAAATCTAAAGAAGTAAATGAAATGGAAATTTTACTATTTCAGATCCCGCTGACTTGGAAAAGAAAATGCAAAATGTTGTAATTTTGGAGTTATTGTGTCTTCCAGACCCGAAAAATTCCGATGTAAGGGAAGAAAAATAAAAAGGAAAATTTTGTATTTCCTGCATTAACTTTATAATTTTGGCTTTATTTTGGGTCTGCAAAACCTGAATATCAAAAGGAGAAAAATAACTGAAATTTCACTATTTCATCATTATTTTGAGTACTGCAGACTCGGGAAAAAAAATATAATTCCCCCCCCCCTTTTTTTGGAGGGGGGGGGGATGTTCTATGCACACAAAAAAAGGAGAGAAAATTTACTACAATTTCAGCATCACTCCTGGTCCTACAGACTAGAGATGCAACGATTATTCGGCTTCGGCCGAATAATGGATGAAATGTAATGTAAATGTGTGGAAAAATGTGAAAAATGTAATGGATGAAAGAAATGTTTTTATATTTGCACAGAAATTTTTTTTAATTTGACACTTTATATTCATCATGCATAATAAAAATTTCATTTGAAATTAACTAACACTTCCCCCCCCCCCTTAACTTTCATACCCTGAATGGGTTTTACCTACCCATTTTTGTATAAGAGGGTAATATCATGTTAAAACTTTTATGCTATATCAATAAGTACAGATAATATTTGTAATAAGCTAAGGTAATCTGTTAAATTTAATCTATTCAAAATTGTCCTAATAGAGCCATAAAAGCAAATTCTAAATTTTTAAAGCATAATGGGAAGTTTAATATTTCTCCCTTGTTACATAAAAAAAAATTGTTTTCAATGATATTTTAATTATACCCATAAAGAACATAAATATGTACGATAGATTAGATATAGATGTATTGCATGTATAACATAGATATTTAAGTCATATATTCTGTAATACTTAGGGGTTTTTTGGAGGGGAGTAAAATATGCTTAAAAGTTAAATATAATTTAAGTGATTTTTTTAAAGTGTGTTACTAATATTAAATAATGAAAGAAATGCAAAAATACTAAATTCTTTTAATTATTATCTATATATTTGTCTTACGTGGCACGAAAAAAGGGCTGAATTTGTAACTTATGATTTGGCTACAACTGTAGTTTCCAGAGCTCAGACCAATGAACAGACTAGATTGTGTTAGATTAGCTCCGCCTCCGTCCAATATGGCGGTCAGTGTGAGAGAAGTGAAACCATAGAATGAAACTCAAACTTGCAATTATTAAAAATAAAATAACATGTACGTAATCCAAAGCGTCTGAGATGACTCCTCATTTTAATTATGAGCAATATCATTTATTTCAAATGAATTCTCAACTCTGATTTAGAATTCATTTACGAATTTCAATCACTCAAAAGACGGAGAAAAAAAAAATCAGCTGTCTAGATATCACCTGCCACCATCTGTTGGTGTATTGATGAAATAAAACAAACTATCTTCCTATAACGTAGTTTTTTTTCTAATGAATTTAAGTCGTGCTGTACAAAAAATCCTTTTTTCATAGTATTTAAATGATTTATATGCCCATTGGTAGCGCCAAATAAATGCATTTTCAGTTGTGTTTTCAATGGAGAATTACTTTTTTACATTAAAATAAATTGTCAATTTCATATGTTCAAATGTTTTATGGTAGAACTTATTCCGGCTAGAATTGCTGAAAAAAAGGGGCGAGCGTTAGCGAGTAGGGGGCTGAGCCCCCTAGTAAATGTATGTTTTACATAATATTTTCAAGCACATCATTGTAATGTCTAAATTTATATTTACCTTAAAAAACAAAGTTAAAATGTTTTTAATAAATGTAGATTACAATGCAGAAATAATAATAATTCAGCATTTTCAGGTTATAGTCTATTTCTTTTTTTTTTTTCATAAATGATACCTGCTTCTGAAAATAATCACTCACTATATATGGTACATCCTGGTGAAGAAAGGTATTTTTTGGCTAATTATGAAAGTACTCATCAAACATTTGCTTCCAACGTAAAATTCGTTTAATAAATATGAGTTATTTTAAACTACATATATATAAATAAACCTCGACGTTTCGGTTAATCTTTATAACCATCATCAGGAGAAAAACTTCATAAATATGAACAGCAAAAAAATTAAAATTTGTTACATGATTGAATACAATGTTCTAACGTGTCTGTCGTGTCAGTTAGAACATTGTATTCAATCATGTAACAAATTAAAAAATTTTTTGGTGTTCATATTTATGAAGTTTTTCTCCTGATGATGGTTATAAAGATTAACCGAAACGTCGAGGTTTATTTATGTATGTACGTAGTTTAAAATAACTCATATTTATTAAACAAATTTTACGTTGGAAGCAAATGTTTGATGAGTATTTATATGTGCAACGTAAAGTCCTTATTAATTAATTATGAAAGGTTTGAAAAGTTTTCTGAATATTTTGCCCACCACTCCAAAGGACACTGTTGTCTTTCTAGAAGTGACTGGGAAAGAAAATTAAATTTCTTTTACTTCTTCACATTGAGGGGAATTTTCTATAGCAGCTTCACTCTGTGACTGGCTTGCAATTTCATTAAAGTATGCACACAAAGAATTTGAAATTTGAGTTTTAGAAACTGGAATGGTTATTTTGGAAATATTTTGTTCAGATTCTGTTACTGGTTTTATACTAGCCTTTCTTAGTCTTACTATAGCAATTAATTTGGACTTTACATCTACATCCTTTGCTTCATCTTTGTTGAAAAATAACACTTTAAATCTGGAGTCCAAAACAGTTGCAATGAAATAGTGTTCCTTGTCTTGAATCGATCCAAAATGCTTCTCCAAATTTTGTAGAACGGTGTCTTTCATGGTGCCTACAGCAAAAAAAATCTCCAGATTTAGATAAATATAATTTTAATGTTAGAAATACCGGGATAAGGATGACTTCAGAAATTAATGATCTTGATGAGGCAATTTGTTTTGTTATTACTTCAAATGGTTTTAATAGATTGAGCAATTTTTCTAAAATAGTCCACCGGTTCGTTGTCAGATTATTTATTTCTACAAATTTAGTTGTACGTAGAGAAAGTGCTTTTTTTTTGTTCCAGTAATCTCTCTAGCATATAATAGGAACTATTCCAGTGTGTTGCCACACCTTGAACTAATTTCTTATTAGGAATTTTCAACTCATTAATTTGTTTATAAGTTAATTTTGAACATGCTAATGGCGAATTATTTTAAAATGTGTAACAATTTTTTTACCTCAATTTTTGTTCTTGCCATTTATGTTCATTTCATTTGGTTTTCACTGTTTAATTTATATTTTCCTTCATCTGAAACTTAAAATTTATGTTGTCTACTACTTTTAAAATGTAACAGCAAAAACATACATATCTATTAAAATGTAACATTACAGTACCTAAGATACTACATATTCATTATTTTGATATTTATATCTATTTGTCTTTCCTTACAGATATTTCCTTCCTCTGAATCTGAAAACATTAATTATACACTTCTTAATAGTGCTGTCTACTGACATAGCAAAAATAAAATAAAATAAATAAATACATGGTTCTTTTGATAATTGTGAGCTCTATAAAGTCTACACTGATTTCTTTTCACCATTTTAGAAGATATTCCTTTCTATCAGTGATTTTTTCTTAAGATAGTAAGATTTCTTATTTTTTATTTTCTTTCATCAGAAAGTTGAAATTTGTTTTCT
Source organism: Maratus michaelseni (assembly GCA_963931845.1). NCBI lineage: Eukaryota > Metazoa > Arthropoda > Arachnida > Araneae > Salticidae > Maratus > Maratus michaelseni. The sequence goes on along the minus strand of OZ007591.1, from coordinate 141,963,679 downwards.
AGTACCTTTAAAATTTTGTCATTATTTTAAAATGTAACAACATACCGGGTGTCCCAAAAATGACTGATGGATTTTAAAATTCAATAACTAGCAAACGGTGACAGATATTAAAAAAATTCTTGCAGGAGGGTTATGTATGATGTCGGGAGTTTTTTTACTGTGATTCTTGATTTTAGTTCGAATTTTAAACAATAGATGGCGCTGACAGCGGTTGGCGCTCATTTGAGACCGAAACTGACGTCACTCAGAATTGATGTGAAGAAAGGAGACTAAGGCTATGGAGTGGGTCTCATTCACCAATACAATCTTGCTCTTAGGCCCGATTCTGAACTCATTCGATATGATTTCAATGGAATGCGTTGTTGCCATGGAAACAACAAAGTCTTCCATAGTGGAATACAGCGTTCAGATCAGGGCATGAATTTAACAAGCAGTATTCGAGTTGCAGGCGATTTTACATTTATGGAATTTATTTTCCCGGATTAAATTACTTTTCATGGCCTGATTTAAAGAATATTTTATTCATCGTATTTTAAAATTACTAGGTGAAATAAACCATTTTCAATAAATAGTGTAGACTCTTTTAAAAGTACTGACTAGCAGATTGCTTAGCAAAATAACGAATGAAAATGTGACGGATTCGATTTCTGTGCAGCTCGCACATACCTGCATTGCCGTCATTTCGCGAAACAAAATTTTCATATTGGTTAGATAAAATTCCCATAAATACTCATAAATGTAAAATCGCCTGCAACTCGAATACTGCTGTTAAATTCATGCCCTGATCTGAACGTTGTATTCCACTATGGAAGAATTTGTTGTTTCCATGGCAACAACGCATTCCATTGAAATTATATCGAATGAGTTCAAAATCGGGGTCTAAGAGCAAGATTGTACAGGCGAATGAGACCCACTCCATAGCCTTAATCTCCTTTCTTCGCATCAATGCTGAGTGACGTCAGTTTCGGCCTCGAATGATCGCCCACCGCTGTCAGCGCCATCTATTGTTTGAAATTCGAACTAAAATCAAGAATCACAGTAAAAAAACTCCCGACATCACACATAACCCTCCTGCAAGAATTTTTTAAATATCTGTCACCGTTTGCTAGTTATTGAATTTTAAAATCCATCAGTCATTTTTGGGACACCCGGTACATACATTAATATCTATTAAAATGTAACTAGACAGTAACCAATGAGGAGCTTTTGCTAAGGACTTTTTGGGGGGGCTGAATTATATTACTAAGGTAATTTTTAGGCCGAACATAACCGAATATTTTTTCAGAATAAAATAATGCTTTAGAAAATTATAAATTTGCATATAAATAATTTTTAAAAAGAAAATAATACATTTTAATTGTGAAATATACAAGAATTGTGCATTTAGTGCATACTATATTTTGTTTTTAGACAAAAATGAGTTAATTATTCGGCGGCCGAATAAGCCGAATATTCGGCTATAACTTGGCCGAATAATCGGTATTCGGTTATTCGGCCAAACCATTATTCGTTGCATCACTACTACAGACCTGAAGAATCTGAGGGAAACAAGAAAACAAAAGGAAAAAATTTTCTATTACAATGATATTTCGGATTCTGTGGACTCCAAAAGGAATAGAAACTTCCAATTTTCGCATTACCTGAGGTTCTGCAAACCCCAAAAACCAAGAGAAAGTACTGCATACTAATATAAAATATAAACTAGAGATTTCAATTAAAAGCGGTTTTCATATACACTGTAAACTGGACAGTATACTGACCTGTTTAACCTGGGTTTCCTTGTATATATAGTCCAAATATAAAAATAATAATTCAGTTTATAAATTTAAAATTACATAGAATTGGTTTTTCACTTCAAGCTGTCTAAAAACCAAGTCTGAGTAGGAGTCGGCCTGTTTTTTAGTGACTCCGACTCTCTTGTCCAAAAATAAGCCTGACTCCGACTTCACGACTCTGACTCCGCAGCCCTGGTTGTATGACAGAAAAAAAATACAAATTTATCACAAACGGAGAGATAAAAAACTAGCACTTCTTTTCATTTCATTTTCGATTATTACAAGAGGAGGGCTGTACCCCTTTCAACCCTCCCCCCCTCCGTCATTGGGTATGATGTGATGTTACTGTGCACTAATATGGGGCTAAAAAGAAAAGAGTGGGTAATCTGTTGTATAACAGAAAAATATTATCACAAACAGAAAGATAAAAAAAAAACTAGCCTTTTTTCGTTTCATTTTCAATTATTTCTGGAGAGGGGGCTGTACCTTTCAGCCCCCTTCCCCCTCGATGAGTATGATGTAGTGTTACTGTGCACTAATATGGGGCTAAAAAGAAGATAGTGCGTAGTCTGTTGTATGACAGAAAAAAAATACAAATTTATCACAAACAGAAAAATAAGAAACTAGCACTTTTTTTCATTTCATTTTTAACACTTTCCAACCTAGTTGAAAAGTGTTTATGACTTCGGTTTGTCTGGCCGTCTGCTGTCTGGCCGTCTGCCGTCTGTCCGTGCTCTAACTCCCGTAAATATGCTCGGATTGCTCTGCAATTTTTATATGTTATTGTCGTTATATATAGCATGTTCCCTATTTCAACGGAAGTGTGTAGCACTTATAGTTTTTTTACAGGGACACTCAAAAGAATTCCGTTACATTGCGGTCTATGGGGAAAAATCATTTGCGGTTTATTTAAATAATGTTTCACTATTTTAAACGCATTGAAATTTATATATATCACTAAGGTGCATTAGACGAAGCTTAATATAGAATAGAGTGTGCATAGAACTTATAGTTACTTTACAGGGACAGTCAAAAGAATTCCGTTACATTACATCTATGGAGAAAAATCGTCTGCGGTTTATTTAAATAATTTTTCACTATTTTAAACGCATTGAAATTTATATATTTCACTAAGGTGCATTACAAGAGGCTTACAACAGAATATTGTGTGTATAGCAGTCATCGTTCATTTACAGGGACACACAAAAGAATTCTCAACTGTCTGTTAACAATAATTCCTGGAAGTGTGTTTTAAGTTACTGAACACGATTTTAATTTTAACTCGCTTTTTGTCTATTACGTGATGTGTATAAATTCTGTAGATCCTATACAGGGAAGCACAAAAGTTCGCGGACACATTTCCGTTTAGTGACAGAAACTCCAGACGGAGAATTTTAAACTGTGCTACGCGTTTCCTAACTGAACTAAAATTTAGCAACCTATGTAGTATATATACAGATCTATAGATCATATACAGGGCTGAATAAAAGTATTCGGATATTTTTCTGAATGTTGTATATGTTGGAAATTCCTGAAATTATGTTTTTAAATATATTATGCGTTTTCCAAATTGTTTACTTAGATGTCATCTTTTAGCTTATTAAACGGTATGATTTGTAAAATTATTTTGGAAGCGTTGGAAAGTGTTACATAATCTATGCTTGACGCATGATTTTTCGTTCTTGTTTATTATTTCGGACATTTTTGGCTATTTTGGGGAGGGGGGGGGGGCTGTAACTCCATCAGCCCCGTTCTCCTGTTTAGGTATGATATGATGTCAATGTGGATTAATATGGGACTAACAAGAATGGCTAGTCTGCTGTATGACAGAAAAAAAATTACAAATTTATCTAAAAAAGAAAGAAAAAATCGCACTTTTTTAAAAATTTAATTTTTGACAATTTCAAGGTGGGGGTTCAGCCCCCCTTCCTGATACACCACTGACTGATTCTGAATGTTCTCTTTTCTATACAACCACTGAACTTTCTTTATTCTTGTCGTAGCCTTTACAGAAACAACAAATTGCAAAGATTGCTAAAAATAAGAGAAACTAATGAAAAATAACAAACAATAACACTTAAAAAAATGAATCATTAAAACATAACACATTATTCAAATAGAACCAATTCCACTGGGCAGATAGCAATTCGAGCAAGCGTAGCTCTGAGAGTTTATCCAAGAAAAATGATGGGTAAAGTCTGAGTATCAGACCCTAGTAGCTTGCAGGTCTGATTTCGTGAAAAAACTAACTTAGTCAGGGTTCACCTCCCCTGCTTGGAGATTGTAGGGTAAAACGAACATACCCAGGCTTGTTAAAAAGGACATTCTGAATGATGCTAATAAGTAATCAATCATTTAAATTACAACCCTTCTCCCTTTCCTCCTCAGCATACAAAGTTTAAAATCTTTAAAACTATTTATTAAAAAAAATGCTCTATTTGTTGGGCTCTAGTAACAATAAATAAATAAGCAGCCAATTATCAGGTGCGCAACTAAGTTTCCAGGTTTTTTTATATATAAAAAATGGAAAAATTTAAGAGAAATACAAAAAATGATTTATTCAAAGTATCGTCCCTCGCTAGCTACACATTTTTGCCATATCTCTGGCAATGAATACCATGATGATAAAAACAGGGGTGCAAAATATGTCCGATCCGGCGATCTAGGATTGGGGTAAATTTTAGTCATCTGGGGAAATTTTTCGGAAAAATATACAATTGATTTCAATTTTAACAATGAATTACATAATTCCCTGAGATAGAAAAATGTTTCCCTACAAATAAAAAGATCCATATGACGACTTTCACAAAATCGATCTGAGAATAATATGTACCGTATATACTCACGTATAAGTCAAGAAATTTTGGAAAAATAATCTGCTTCAAAGTGGGGGAGGGAGGTCAACTTTATACATGGAACAAAAAAGTCGAAATTTATTTTTGGAGTAGAAAAACTCCGATGTTCCGGAGTAATTATGCAATTGCAATAATCGAAATTTCTTAGTTATTTTCTAATGAATTACCTTAGAAAAAAAAATTTAAAAAAAAAATTTCTGACAAAACAAAATCAGGAAAGAGAAAACGTTAGAAAGAGAATCAAATCAAGAAGATCTCACACCCATTACTGGTGGAAAACTCACTACAAGCTCTCACTGAATGGGTGAGCAAAAATAGAAAATAAATTAAATGTAATAATGAGAAAAATATTTTTAATCTATGGACAACTTTGAAGAAAATTATTCTAAAAACTTAATTTAATAAAATAATCCTAAATTCTGAAAAGAAACCATCCCTTCTAGATCAAGACAGCGGTACCAGAAATACGTTAGCTCCTTGAAAACTGCTTGAAAATTTACGGTGACTGTGTTTGTGGATCTGTTGGCTCTATTATTGGAAAACACATTTATACGGTGTTGATGTTTCGCCAGGTGAAAGCCACGATTTTTGTGCATTTGGGATTCTCGAAATGTATCCAGTTCTCATATCCAGTAACAATTCGATGCAGGAAACTCTTTCTTTCTTGCCGCAAAAGCAAAATTTCGGAAGTGGCTCTTTGATTTTCCGTCTCTCTGTCAACTCATGCGGCACTCATTTTCCTTTCTTTTGAATTTTTCCTGTGGCATGTAAACGTTTGGATATACCTTGGCGAGTCATGTTTAATGCTTCTGCAAGTTGTTCTTGTGTTAGCATATCATCTTCATCCAATAACGCTTGCAGATCGGCATCCTCAATTGTTTTTGGTCTTCCGGAGCGCTCCTTGTCCTCAGTGTCGAAATCGCCATTTCTGAAGGATTTAAACCAATTTTTACAGGTAGTTTTCAGTGGTGCATGATCGCCGTAGGCCTTCTCAAGCAAACAACGTGCTTCAGCTGCATTTTTTTTCAAGTTAAAACAGCAAAGCTTCCCGCAAATGCTGTTTATTTAGCACAAAACTCAACATTTTTGTTGTTAGAAAAAATATTTTTGCGTTTCGATATGTGTTGTTATTACAACTGGTTATTGTTAATAGATATCCAAGCTATTAGAAAAACACAACTTTAAACATGTATGTTGACTGCATGGGCCATTAGCACAATCTTAGTGTGAAACCCCAAAACTTAGTTGCACACCTAGTAAATTATCCCACTACCCCTAAAATATCTGCTTCCCACTTTTGCCCCCTTTAGATAATTCTTTTTTAAAAGCGACAATTTTTCGAAATGCAGAAGGTTCTCTGCGCTGTATTTACCTTATTTACTTTTAGTTTAATGATAAAACAGTTATTTTGAATAAATTTTTTAAACAAATCTCAATTATAAGCCCCTTTCTTCCTAAATCTAACTATTTCTGCTTTTCAGAAAGATGGCTTACAATCGAGATTTTACAGTAGTATAATACACACATAAAGGGCCCAGATGTTCACTGCTGCAAACACTTGCATACGTGATCCTAGAAAAATACATATTTATATGTATTAAGGCCCAACTATTTACATGTAAAATGTTAGAATTGGCAAAATAACCTATACATTACTACAATTAATAAAATCTATACCAATTTAATATAACCTATTTAGGATAAAATTTTTGCTAAATTCTTATATTTTGGATATAATATCTTTCACATAATAACTCAAACAGCCTGCATAAACTTATTCCAGTTGAAAATCAAATATCCCACATCCAAATCTCATTGTAAATTTTAGACATTTATTTACCTCATTGTTTTAACTCCTTTAATGCAACTACAATTGCAAGTGAAAAATTTTGGTAATTTTCTTGTAAATTTTGATTTACGGTACAAACAATGTTTCCCAATCAAATCCCAAACTTTTCTATATTATGTATTATTTTCCTTAATTTTGTACTAACATTTTATAAAAATGCATTGATGAATTGTTTTTGCAATCATGTTCTCAATTTAATTGTAATGAACTTTTAGATCTAACAAGGGGACCGCCAAACATGATGCACTCAGATTTTGATGATTTCAAGGTATGTTGTAGAGGTCATACCCCTAACTATTCAGGTCAAAGGTTTCCTTCAAATGGCCCCTAGTTTTTGAGAAATTCGGGGTTAAAGTTCAGCATACGTTTGAAATACCCATTAGATTGCAACTTTGAACGAGGTCTTCGTGGTGCAGTGCTAGCATTCGAGATTCCTGTATGGAATGCAAGGGTTCTGTCCCATCCTATGCCCCTTTTTTTTTTTCTTTTTAAAATAATTTTACATTTTTGGCACGCTGTACATTTTAAGCAGAAGTGTGAATTCTGCATCTTTGAACTTTTTTATATTTTCCTAATAAATTATATTTACATTTTCGAATTTTCCATAATAATTTATAACTTTTCTGCAATTATTAAACTAATATTTCTATTTACGAAACTCCAATCTAATTTATGTACAGATTTATTATTTACTTTTTTATGTTTTAAGCACAGTTCTGAAATAATACTTTTTTTTTTCTCTTTAACGTTATACAATTTTAAATGAAAAATTACCATTTCTTTTGTATAACTTATACAAAATAGATTTCACTCGAATCTCCAAAACGTATGTGAGGTGAGATTAGATATTTTCAAAGCAGTGACACTTATATTTAAGTTTTTACCAGTTGTATAAATATTTGGTGCACTCTAAATACATTTATCTGTAAAGCTCAAACTCAACCTCATTTTTGATTTGCACAAAAAAATGACAGATTACATTTCAGATTTGTTTTCATTCTAACAAGTAAAAACATTGCAAATATCACACATAAAAATTCAACTGGAAATGCAAAAATCGTCTGTAAATGAAAGATAAAATTTACAATACATACAAAAAAAAATTTTTTTTTTTTTTAAATCGTCTGCTGCGACTTTTATGGTGATATCATAATGAAATTATTTTCCTTGATATAAGTTTTTTTTTGCAGCCAGTTGCAACGTTTGGAGTAATGGTGTATATAGGAAAATTCTCTATATAAAAGTTAACAACAGGCTTGTAATATAATGGAAGGAACAACACTAATATGGACAATTCTGGTTTGGAAGAAAAACTAAAAGAGGAAGTAACGAATGCTCTAAAATATTGCTAGACATTGTTAGAAAATGATAATCTCTTTAAAAATTCGCCATCTGATAATATTTCTTAATTTATGCATTCTTCCAACATTGTTAAAAAAAAATCATGTTAAGAAATTCTTTTTATGGGGATTTTTAATGCCATTTTATGTTTTGAATATTTTTGTGATATGCATCATCAACCAATTAATTCTATATTTATATAATTAAAAATGTCAATGACGGTAATGATAAACATTTTTGTATTTCATCAGTTAAGATGCTGCAGGATATTTAGAACTAATCAAATATTCAAAGGATATATTATTTTGTAAATGTTTTCCTATTCAATTATTATTTTTTTTAAATAGAAAATCGAAGTTAAAAAAAAAGTATTCATTATTTTATATCTATGATAAATAAATATAAATACAAACAATAATAGTAAGTTTTAAACAAAGACAAAGAATTCTATACATAAATTATCTTGGATTTTCGTCGACAGAAATATTAGTTTAATAATTGCAGAAAAGCTATAAGTTTTTATGAAAAATTCAAAAATGTAAATATAATTTATTAAGAAAAAAAAAAAGTTCAAAGAGGCAGAATTAACACTTCTGCTTAAAACATACAACGCGCCAAAAATATAAAATTATTTAAAAAAGAAAAGAAAAAAGAGGGCATAGAATGGGACAGAACACTTGCATTCCGTACTGGAATCAGGAAAGCTAGCTCATCGCCACAGTCGTCATGTTCAGATTGGCAATCTAATGGGTATTTCAAACGTATGCTGAACTTTAACCCCGAATTTCTCAAAAACTAAGGGCCATTTGAAGGAAACCTTTGACCTGAATAGTTAGGGGTATGACCCCTACAACATACCTTAAAATCATCAAAATCTGTGCGCATCAGGCTTGGCAGTCCCCTTGTAAGTAAAGTAACTCTTGTTTACTAAGTATCGTAAATTTGATTTTTCTACGGATTCAAAAATGTCATTTTTTTTTTCTTATGATGTGTGATGAATGTTATTAATTGTTCAGTATATCTCTTCTGTTTCAGGTTTGTAATCATAATGAATGAACAATTGTTTTCTGAGACTGGATCCGAAAGTGAAATGATCCATTCTCCAAGAAAAGCAAAAAAAGGATTGCGGAAAATACTGCATGCTAAGCCAATCATAGAATCGGATAGTGAAGGAAATGATGAGACACTCGAGCCGATGAAAATCTATCCCACTCGACATGCTTGTCAGTATAAACGTACTCAGAATAATCCTCAAAAGAAATGTGAAGAAATCAAGTATCCACTACCAGAATCAAGTCCTGAATCTGGTAGTGGGGATGAAGACTTCTCCAAAAGTAGAAAGTCAAAGAATTCCAAAAGTTTGAAAGAAGATAAACTGGATGAATGTGGTGAAACGAAAGAAAAAGAAGTCACAAGTGATTCTGCAAGTGACACTCAAACCTCTGTCAACTACAAGCGCAGGGGTCCCAAAAAGCGGGGGCGTATACGATGTCTTTCAGACATTAAGCTAGCTATAGCACTGGGTCCAGTAGAAGAAAAAGAACCTGCATGTCCTGTTCCTAACTGTAATTCGGAAGGTCACTTAAGTGGAAAATATGCAAAACATTATACTGCTGCTACTTGTCCTGTCTATCATAATACTACTCCAAGTATCTGTGAAAATATGCATCGTTTGAGAATCCAAAGAAAAACGGAGCGACAAGAAAATGCTGAAAAAAGTGCATTAAATAAATTTGGTTTACGTAAAGTAGGACCTACTTCAGAGCAAAAAGAGCAGTATCGACTTATCCAAGAGGAACGGAGAAAATCCTTACCACTGAAATCCAAATCAAATGGACCATCTGATGGTAAAGATTCTAAAAATGTGGGTGATAAAAGTAAAGAGCCACTCCTTAATAATCTAGCCCCTCTTTATGATATTGAACTGTTCAAAGAAGCCCAAGCTTGCGCTGCTGAGCATTTAGAAGAGATGAGACATGGAAGAGAGGAACGTAAAATTAATACTTTAGAAATGGGGAGATATGAAATGGATGTTTGGTATAGTGCACCTTATCCGGAAGAATATCAGAACCTTCCAAAATTATATCTATGTGAATTTTGTTTAAAGTACATGAGTAGTTGCACTGTGCTTCGCAGACATCTAGCCAAATGTATCTGGAGATATCCTCCTGGTGATGAGATTTATCGGAAGGGCAATATATCCTTTTTTGAAGTCGATGGGCAGAAAAATAAGACTTACTGTCAAAATCTCTGTCTGTTGGCCAAGCTTTTTCTAGACCATAAGACTCTCTACTTTGATGTGGAACCTTTTCTCTTTTATGTCATGACTGAGGCAGACAATGAAGGAGCTCACATTATTGGCTACTTTTCCAAAGAGAAGAATTCCTTTTTGAATTATAATGTTTCTTGCATTTTAACCTTACCTCCATACCAACGACAAGGTTATGGCCGAATGCTTATTGATTTCAGTTACTTATTGAGTAAAGTAGAAGAGAAAGTAGGTTCACCAGAGAAACCTCTATCAGATTTGGGCTTGATATCCTATCGGAGCTATTGGAAAAGTATTCTCTTAGAATACTTGAGTACCTATGATGGGAAAGGCATATCGATTAAACACCTGAGCGAAGAAACAGCTATCACAGCATATGATATTGTTAGTACACTTCAAGCATTAGGTTTGCTGAAATACTGGAAAGGAAAGCATATTGTTCTGAAAAAACGGGAAGTAATAGTTGATTATATGTCCAAGGCCAAGAAGCGTAAACCTGATAAAATTATAGATAAAGATTGCTTAAGATGGTCTCCTCACAAACCTAACAATAATTCTACTGAACATTAAGTTGCTTATATATCTGCCCTTAATTTTTTTTTAAAAATTCTTTAAATTTGGAAATGAAGTTTGTTAATTCCTTTTATACAAACGGATGAATGTGTTTTCTATTTGTTAATCCTTTCGAATATCATGAAGCATTGCTTACTTTATTAACATATGCTTGATATTTTGCAAATCTGATCAGCTTAAATAGTGACTTTAATTTTGAAGGAAATCCATAGCTATTATTTTCTTTTTCAGAAAGATGAATGGTTGCCTATAAAATTGTAGCTGAGATATACAGGTAGAACTTCTAAAATCCGGAATCGCTCAAGTGTACAGTATTAGAAACTCTACAGTATGTGTTTCTTATTTTTAAGTCTGGCTTTAATTTAGAATTTAAATTGTTATTTCTCAGTCTCTAAAATCTGGAAATTTCGAAAATATGGAATTGCAGAGTCCCGAGCGATTCCGTATTTTAGAAGTTCTACCTGTAGTTTTTTTTTTTTTACAGTGGTGGCCAAAATTGTCACACATTGGAATGGAAACTGTTGCATTTTGTAGATTACAAACTTTCTTGCAAAATGAACTATCTTCAATATGTAGAAGATTGCATTTATTTTTTATTCTAATTAAACTAGCAATATTTTAACATAGCAACTGAACCAGAGAAATAAATAGAGAAAAGAAGTTTCTTAAAATTTCATAGAGGTATTATCTAGTTTCAACATATTCATTCTAATCAGGAAGTTGTTCTTATTTTTCTTCACCATCAGTGATGGGTTGATAACTTTGAAAGTGTTTACAATTTTGGCAATCATTATAGCACTCTTCCATGCTACAAAAGAGCTTGCTTACTATCTTGTTAAGATGGACTTGTTTTTATTAGAAGAACAGAAATCAATTTGATTTTAGCGATTTTAAGTTTCCATTTTATTACTGTTATTTCTGCTTTATTATCCATTTAAAATAAATTCTGTCATTGCAATATAGGTGCAGATTCACGGTCGCCAGTCGCCTCGTGGCGACTAAATTTTTTGCTGTGGTCACTAACTTTCGGTGTTTAAGTCGCCATGTGATTTAAAAGTAATCTATTTCTGGTATTCCCAGTCCCCATCGTGAAATGTTGATGTTTTTTAAAAAGATTAAGACCAAAACACATAACAAACATTATTATTATCTTTTAATAACATTTCAGAATGATCTGTTTAACACAGCAAACTATTAAATATATTCGAATAGCAATGTTATTCGTAACAGTTTGAATCTAATAATTTTACATAGACTGCGATTTAAATATATATATGAAGTTTGAAGTGTGTTTTGATTTTTATAGTGCAAAATAATCTCACAAATTCAGATTTTCTTTCATATGTACTTTTGTCTGGCAAAATCAAAATAAGAAATATTATTTTATTCCCCGCTATCATGATTGCTTAGCTTATACATATTTTTTTTAAACCGTATCTTGCCCAACTTTATCTTCTGACTGTACATGATTTAAGATTTAATTAATATTAAACTTTTGTTGTACATGTGTTTATATTAAATAAATTACTTTACACTTTGAATTCCTGAGTTTTTTTTTATTTTTTTTAGCTTTTTACCCCATATAAACACTATTGTTTTTATGCGTTTGTTTTACAATTGTGGCCACTGGATTTTTTGGGTTTAGGAGCCAGTGACTCCTTCCAAATTATGGGAATCTGCACCTATACATTGCAAGCAGAATCAAATTTCGAATAGCTTGGTTGCAAATAAGTTCGGTATTGGTATTCATGCAATGAAAAATTTGTTGAATTGCAAAGAACTTGTTTTATTAATAATGATGCATAATAATTTATGTCATGTTAGATATTGTTAGTTGGAAATGTTAATTTCATTATGAGTATTCCCTTCTGGATTTAGAGATGTAGATATATATTATAGGGATGATTGTTCATCAAGATCTTAATAAGTTGTTATAGAGCACATTGATTGTATTTTTAATATTTATATTTAGTGTATTTTATTGAAAACAGTCAACCTTTTACCTGTAACTTTAAAGTTTTTAAAGTATGTCTGATTTGGTAATTTTCATGACTATATCCTTAAAATTTGACAAAAATGATTTCTCTTGATAAAAGCATTTACATTATTTTGATAACATTTTAAGTGTAAAGCAAGCAAACAAACATAAATGAAAGAGATGTGCCAGGCCTTTCAAATGAATTTTATCTTTCTTCATCAGGCACAAGTTCCAAGTGATAGCAATGAAGAAAGATAAAATTTGTTTGAAATGCCTCTTTAATTTATGGTGTTATCAAGAAGTTTATTTGCTTTATTATATCACACCAGTGTGTTAATTATTTTAAGTGTTTCTATCAAAAATTAATCCATGCTTAACAGTTCATTAAAGTTCTTATCCTTATATATTATTTCTCCTGTCAACATCCCTTTTTCTAAGAAAATATGAAACGCAGAACAACGAATGAGATACCATATGAAAGGTTTTAGAACCGGCTTCTGACATAGCCCACTTAACAATTCGTTAAAACATGTTTTTGATTAAAATTAGCTGAAAATTAAATATTAAATTGGCATTGCTTTCATAAAAGAAATGAAAGGTTTTCCTGAAGTTATTGTTGCCAAAAAAATAAAATACCACATTATATGATGCTCAGCAATTATTATAAAAAACACCGCACGGGTTTATTTTATACTTATGATTAAAAAGCGAAATTGAAATGTTTAGATTTATATTTCTAAGTCCCATGTTTTTCCCAAAGCGGATGACGTCATCCTCTAATGCAGTCAAAATACGATTGTTAATTTTTTTTTCTCCCGCGTGCCTTTAGCAATATTGGATATTGATAAAAAATGATACTTCTCTATTATCCCGTCAACCACTTTTCATAACAAAAAACTATCTCCAAATAAACGGGAGAACGTTGCCATTTGAATATCAAAAAACAAATAAATAAATAAAATATAAGAATTTAAGGACACAATTGTTTTTTTGATTAATAAAATAACTACTAAATTAGTAAAACATAATGAAAAATACACGCAAATGTCGAATGTAAAACCACTAGATGACGTAACAAACATGCATAATGATTCTGACATCAAGTAAATGGGACTGCATTTTTGGCGTTTAATCTTACAGTTTGGCGGTAGTTTTTTGTTATGAGAAGTGGTCGACGGGATAATAGAGAAGTACCTAAAAAATATTAGATTTCAGTGCGAAATCTTCGCACGGGCCCTCTGGTGAACTGTTAATAGTGCTAGTTATATTTAGATTGGAAAATAAAATTCTATTTCTATTACTTTTTTAAATAGCACTTCAAGTTTCAGTGATATCTATATTATATAAATAAGTCAATTTAAAAACAGATTAGCAACCAACCGTTTCATCACATAGATTTTACAGGATTTTTTTAAGAGGTGTCACAATCATCCCTAATATTAATTCTTTTGATTGTCATCCATCTGAGTCTCCATAAAATTCAGTAAACTGTTTTATTTCACTCTTTGATGTTATATTGATTTAAGTTCTTTAAAACTGGAAGTATTGTTTTTATTTTAGCAGTTGTATTTTTGTTTTGCTAATAAGTTTTCATATATTCACCAAGAATTGCTTGTTATTTAGGGGTTATGTGTGTTGGTAATTCTTTGATATAGATATCTATTAATGATGTTGCTTACATATTTAAATTGGTGTTTAACATCTCAATATGTTAAAAATGGATGCTTTTTTATAACTTTAAGATTTTTAAAGAACTGAATTGTATATTTTTAAGTGTGGTAAAATAAATTATCGAATGTTAATAGAGTTGATTTTAAAAAAATTTATGAACACTTATCCATTAGGGCTGTCGTCAAATCCTGAATTCATTTTTGTTTCTAAGTACTCTTATTCAAGAACTGTAATCTAACAGTTTTTTGATAAAATCAGAGTATTTTTCAGAAAATGCTGTAAAACTGAATTTGTAGCAGAAAGTTCTGGTTGTGTTGGTGAAATGAAAATGTCTGGAGTAGCATATTTCAGGGGTTCGTATTGAGTAATATTATAAAAATACAACAATATTTCAATTATGTTATTTTATGAAAAATTATATAATAATAAATGTAAAGTGTATAATAGGTGCAGATTCCCAAAATATGTAAGGAGCCAGTAGCCACATTGTGAAATAGCGTTTATATGAGGAAAAAACTCAGGAATTAAAAATGAAAAATAATTTATTTAATAGATACACATGTACACCTAGAGATGTGAATGCTTGGGAAAAAAAAAAAAAAAGCGGAAACTTTGGGAAAAAAACTAGTTTTTCTCTGAAGGGCTATTTCTTAATTTTTTCGAATTGGAAAAATTGAAATTTAATTTATAAAGTAATATATTCAAAATGTTATTATGGCTACATTCTGATATTTTTTTCTTTATGTATTTTCATGTTCAGTGTCTCCCATGAAAATGTTAATATAGAAAATATGATATGTAAGCAGTTTAAGAAGAACTTGAGTCCTTCAAAGGATCCTTTACAATTTCTTCACCTTAAAACATAGAACCCTTCAAAAAATTCAGAATATTTTTCAATCTCCATTTTGAATCCTCCAGAAATGTGATGATTTTAGAATAACAAAACATGTCACATAACAGTTGAAATCGCCAATGAATCTCTTATCTAGCTATATGTACAGTTGTGGCTAAAATTGTGGAAACATTTTGGGAAAATTGTTTTTTTTTAAAGTTTGATTGCTCTAACATACATTATTTCTTAGTTATACCATAAAAGCTATATACCACTTGAAAGATAATTTAATCAAAAATATCATGCAATACAGTTTGTTCAATTCTAATTAATTTATCAAACGTTATAGCCAAATAATCAGAAAAAGGCAGTAAAATCTGGTTATATTGATGATAATGATTTTTCTTTTTCTTGAATATAGTCAATTGATATGAATGTTTGGAGTGTCAGACAGATTCCATTTTATTTGGTAATGTGTCATTCAAAACTAGGGTAGGATTTAATATACAGGGTGGTTATAATATAAGTATCTCTATTTGAAGCTGTCTGTAGCTCGAAAAGATTATCCAAATGAAACCAAAATCGGTACATTTACTATTCGAGAAGGGGGAAGAAGAATGGAACAATAAAAAAGGCAATTGCAATAATCACTGACAGATAGCGCTACTGAGTGTGAAATGTAATGTGTAATACAAGAACAAAAAATTAAGGCATCAAACCGGATGGCACACCTAATTTATTGGAAAATGTCTCGGTGAACACGGTTATTGTTTTGAGGTCGATCTTAAGGTTTTTTGACCAAATCGTTTTTTTAATTCATTTGTAATAAGGTCCAGTGTTTCTCTGAAATTTACTTGCAATTTTTCTTCTTATGCAAGTTGTGCTGGAACGGAGGGATGGCTTGTATGCTCATATCTTATTGGAACTATCTTTTGTCTGGAGACAATTTTTATATGAAATTATTTTTAAAACGCAAATATGGACGAAATTTGAAACGAAATTATTGTGAAACGCTGACGATAGTATAATGTTGGTATGCTGTTATAGTCCTCAACGTATAGACGTCATTTTCATTTCCAAATTTAATGTGGACGATTTCCTCTCCCATTTCTTGCAGAGAGTTTCGAAATGGCTATCCTCTCTCATACGTTGTATGGTTCAGGAAACTCAAATAACTAGCTCTAATCCTACAGCCAAGAGGCGCAGCGAAAAATCTCCGTAGGGAACAGAGCTATATCCAGACATTAGTACGTTGAAAAGGCGGGAGGGAAACACCCTTATCGGTGCAGGTAATTTATAGTAAACCTATAAGGCCCCTTTTGTTTCTGGGAATCGAGAGGGTTGTAAACAATGAGAAAAAGGGTGAAGGCATAAACAAGTGTGCTCACCACCCCCTCTCTCTATTCTCTTTGTTGTTTATTGTGTGAATTTCCTAGAAAAAGTAGACTTTATTGTTGTAATTCAACAATGTATCGTAAACAGATGTGATGCAAGAATTTCTCCCGGGGGAGCTGAACCCGTCTGAAATATTCCAGGGGGAGTCACAGCTCCGCCGGCTCTTACGCCTTTAGTCCTAACTCTCGAAATAACGAAAACCGATCTCGCTCCCGAAGCAGGTCTCGTCAGCGCTAAAATCCTAACGGCAAATTCTGTTATTTTCATTTCCGTTTCCGTAATCGTTGTTTCCCTGACAAATGCACACAACCATGTGCGTGGAACAAAAAAAAAAAAAAAAAAAAAAAAAAAGATTCCAAACAGGAAAACTTAGATCTGCAGTAGATCTAGCATCACGTACTACTGCAAAAAATGTAGAAAGTTATCGTAAATTTCGATTATATGTGAAAGATTTAAGAACAAATTTGCGATTTCTAGTTATCAGTGGTGCTGACATTAGTGTTTTTCCAGCCACTGGAAAA
Source organism: Maratus michaelseni (assembly GCA_963931845.1). NCBI lineage: Eukaryota > Metazoa > Arthropoda > Arachnida > Araneae > Salticidae > Maratus > Maratus michaelseni. The sequence goes on along the minus strand of OZ007591.1, from coordinate 141,946,620 downwards.
AACAAAGAATCTTCCGATTATAAGCTATATGCAGCAAACGGAACAGAAATAGAAACTTTTGGCATTAAAATTCTAAATCTAGACTTAGGATTTTGAAGGGATTTTCAATTCCCTTTCGTGATTGCTAAAGTCACAAAAGGAATTCTTGGAGCAGACTTTTTGTATAAATATAATATTCTAATTGACCTGAAAAATAAACAGTTAATTGAGGGAGAAACAAAACTTTGTGTAAAAGGTGAAGTTTCTTCAATTACTTTTAACAATATTAGCACACTGAGCAAAACTGTTAAATTTCAAAATTTATTTTCTAAGTATCCCGATATTGCAAAGCTAAATTTGCTAATTTCAAAATCCAAGCATGATGTACGGCACTTTATCTGTACGGAAGGTCCTCCAGTGTATAATAAAGCTCGTCAACTCGATTCAAAACGACTGGCAATAGCTAAAGAAGAATTTAAATACATGCTCAATAATGATATTATTCGTCCTTCTAAATCCCAATGGGCAAGTCCATTACATTTAGTGATTAAAAAGGATGGATCTTATCGTCCTTGTGGTGATTACAGACAGCTTAATTCCCGTACCATTCCTTACTAGTGATGGGCGATTCTGAAAAATTTGATAATCGATCAACATCGATACTGCATAAAACAGTATCGATTAACAAATTCTAGTATCGATGTTTTAGAATCGATTCTTACACAGATTGCTTAAAAAGAGTAACTCCTAAATTTATCGATCAAATGGCAGGAAATTTGATCATACATCGTGATAATGGGAATTAGCAGATAATAATCGATATTTCTGGCGCTCATTTCCTTAGCATAGCAGTATAAAACATATTAGCTACTGTCAAATTTTGTTTCAAGGCAGTTTTTTTTTTTCTTTCCAGGTAAAATTGTTATCTTTTCAGTTTAGAGCTAGGGGCTACTAAAAGGGAATCCAGAAAAGAAATAATATTCAAAATATGAACGATACGCGTAGGGAAGGGAAACAAAGGGTGGTGGGGAAAGAGGGCAGTGTTGAATTCAGGGGATAGCTAAGGGGAGGGGCATTCACCTCCGGATCATTGAAACCCCCCCCCCCCGAAAGATTTGAGATTTTAAGCTTTTAATGGTTAGAAAGTGCAATTTCGTCCCGGAACTCTACAATGCCCCCCCCCCCACCCGGAGCCACAGAAATCCCTCCCGGAAAAAAGTGTCTGAATTCAGCACTGAAGAGGGCTAACTATATTTTAGCTAGAATTTCTTGTCCGAATTTAATAAAAATTTAGAAAGAAGTAGGGCTGATACCCAAGCCGCCGAAAATAAAAGATCCTGAATGTGAGATAAAAATTAAGGGAGGGGGCAGTCTCCCTCCCCCCGAAATCATAACTTTTTTAATTATGGTCAGATTTGAACGGGACCTTTTCTGACATTCTTCCCAAGTCATTTGGTTAATAACTAAACATTTGTATTATATCTGCAACTGTTTGTCTCCACTCTTTAAGAACAAGGGGGGGGGGCGCGTTTTGCTTACACGGGGGGCACTTTTCTAAATTTTGCACACAACCCTCATGTGCTATATCGTTGGAAAGGTCTGTGACCGCTTAATCATATTATGCATCTGAGGTGTCTATTCCCCCCACTTTGCCCCTCCAAGGGGGCACGTTTCTAAATTTTGCGTATACCCCTCATGTGATATATCGTTCGAAAGGTCTGTGACCGCTTAATCATATTATGCATCTCCGGTATCCATCCCCCCATTTTACCACCCCCAAGGGGTATACTTTTCTAAATTTTGTACACACCCCTCATGTGATATATCGTTAGAAAGGTCTGAAACCGCGTAATCATATTATGCATCTCCGGTGTTCATCCCCCGACTTTCCCCTCACAAGGGTACTTTTGGAAATTTTGCACGCAGCCTTCATGTGATATATCGAAGGAAGGGTCTGTGAACGTTTAATAACGCTTATTCATATTATGACCGGTATACGGTGCCGACTCGACATCTATAGCTTTAACGATTTCAGTGCCCAAATTTCGTGTAGAACAGAGTGAGCCACCTGATGGTGAAACGTGGAACTAATGCATATTGCAGACGACTGCTATACGGTGCCGGAGATTTGTTCAATTAGAGGTTTATACTATTGCATGTACAAATTAAAGGATTATCCGGTGCCGAAGGCAGCGGGGACCCGGGTCGGAGGTTCGTTCGGTTAGTGGTTTACACTATTCGATGTGCAAATTATCGGATTATCCGGTGCCGAAGGCAGCGGATACCCGATCCGGAGTTTTGTTCGGTTCGAGGCTTATCATATTCAAGGTTTTACAAGATTCGAGGCCCGGATGTAAATTAAGGGCCCACTAGCCGGCAAAGCCAGTTAGTTAGTTCATTAAGTTGTATTTTTCAAGTTCGTCCCCCCACCACAATCATAACTTTCTTAATTATGCACAGATTTGAACTTCACCTTTTCTGACATTCTTCCCAAGTCATTTGTTTAATAACTAAACATTGGTATTATATCTGCAACTGTTTGTCACCTCTATTTATGAACAATAATCAAAATTTTCGGCTTTTTTCCAGTCAAAACACACCATCCTTTGTTTAGAGCCACTTTACTCATGATGCTTGTTAGTTAAGTTGTATCTGTCAATACTGTCTCCTCCCACTGTCCCCTTTCCTTGCCTCTCCCCCTCCTCCACCCCCAAAATCATAACTTTTTTAATTATGGTCAGATTAGAACGGGACCTTTTCTGACATTCTTTCCAAGTACCCAAGTCATTTGGTTAATAACTAAACATTTGTATTTGTATTATATCTGCAACTGTTTTGCACTATTTATGAACAATAATGAAAATTTTCGCATTTTTTCCAGTTAAAACACTCTTTACTTGGATTAGAACCACATTACTCAGGGTTATCGTTAGCTAAGTTGTATATCTCAAGTTTATCAAAATGTTTGTGTAAGTTATATTTAAAAAATTTCTCCGTGCTTGGAAAAATAAAACAGTAAAATTTCCAGTCGTTTAGAGTTTAAAACCAAACCCTTTGAGTTATGATACTTTGAATTTTATGAAATATCGGAGCTTTCCGACACTAAATAATCATCTGCTTGCTTTTAATATTTTTCAAGAGTACACGGATGATAATGTTTTAAAACTTATTTTTAAAATTAATATATCAAATAATTTAAACAAATTGACCCCGAGAATTTTGTACATTTGAGAATTTTGTTGTTTTATTTCTTTTATACAATAAACTGTACAGGAAAAAGACTACACTTGTGGATATTCCAATTAAATATTAAGCTTGTGTTGTATATAAAAACATCATAAAACAAAATAAAAATAAAAGACTTTACAAAATCAGTAATTTCAAATGGATTAGAAAATAACATTATATGAAAAACATATTCGAAAAACATTATGCGAAAAACTTTTATATATATATTATATATATATTCTGTAAAAATATTTGAGGTAATACTGTTTATGGCTTAAAACGTAGAGAATTTTTTTTTTTTCAAATAAAATTTCTTCTAATAGTACTCGCTGTAATGTTAGAGCAAGACATTTTTATAATGAAATTTCCCCTTGCATTAGGACTAGGAATAGGAGCTTTTAAGGGTCCTCTTCACGTACTTGAAAACACCCGCTCGCTAATATTAATCCTATGGGGCATTATTTTTGTAATATCTCGTTTTCATTTGAATATTTTTAAACAATTGTTTTTTGCATTGGATAGCAGATATCAATATCTATTGCCGCCGTTGATTACTTTTTCAATTTTGTTTGCGGATTTTTTTTTCTGCATAGGATAGCTGAGGACAATCTCTAAAATTGCTAGCTTTTACCTTTCTCGATTTTGGTTACAGTTTTTTATATTAGTATAGTGTTAATTTTAGAACCGGTTCCGAAAGTGAAAGTAATTTAAAAAAATCTGAAACCAAAATCGAAAAATTAAAAACCAACAATGTTAGAGATTGCCCTCAGCTATCCTATACGAAAAGAAATATTAAAATGCGAGTGAGAAATTTGAAAAAATCCTTACCATAGACTTAACATTAGCTTGCGAGTGTTTTCGTGTGACTAGTGTAATTTCTAAAGGTCTTGTCTTAAGCTTCCATATAGGGAAATCATGAAACGAAATAAAACCCTTTAGTAAACGAGCATTTTAAATGAATTTGAAGGTAACATTATACGGCAATGATCAAGCGAATATCGGAGACGTATTACATATATATAATGGAAAAGCAGATGAATTTGTGATAATGCTGTTTTCTATTCTCTGAAACACAAACAATTTTTTATAATAAAATTACTTTTAACAATACTAGCTCTAATGTTTGAGCTTCTAAAACAGTAAAAAATATGTGCAAAACATGAATCTTGGATATAACTGGGAAAAGGTATAACTAGGAAAAATAACAAATTTTTAAGCAATAAAATACACATATATTTGTATATGTAACGTAAAATGTAAATCAATAATTGGAACTAATATATAAATATTTAAAGATAGTTAATGTATCTGTCTTAAAGCCTTGAATAGCTGCATATTTATATTATACATACATTTATCAAAAAAATTATGTTAATAAATCAACGTCTATCATTCTTTTAGGACAGTAAAATTATTTGAATTTTTTCTTCTAAGAAAATTAAATAAAAACTAAGACATTAAATTAATAATATGCAAAAAATCAATATACTTGAATTTGAACTTATTTAAAATATATTTTAAATATTTATCTGTTACGTCTATTATACAGTCAAATTTAAAAGTCTATACTCTATAGTTCTATACAATCTTATCTTGGATATTATAAAATTACGTTAAAAAAATTAGTATTTAATTAAATATTTAATTTTGCATTCTCACTTATGAAGAGAAGTTCATCCAATTTTTTTGGATCCAGTCTGTTACGTCTATTATTAGTGATAATTGCAGCTTTGCTGAATAGACGTTCTGCGGGTACTGATGTTGCTGGTATACTTAAATATTTCAAAGCCAATTTACAAAGTAATGGCAATGTATTACTTTGCAATTTCCAAAAATCCAAGGGATCTTTTTTGCGGTCCAAATGGGGTAATTCAATGTACTGCTTCACAGTCATTGTAGAAGTGTTTATGGGCGTAAGAGTACAAGCCATTTCTGAAATTTCTCTATCAAAATCGAACCACAGATCATCCTCATCATTATCTATGATATTTACTGTAGCAGGATTTTGGTGATGAGGATTATCACTATTATCACAATTTTCACCACTCTGAATCATTTCACTCAGTTCTCCAATCGCCCATTTTTGAGCACTCTCTGCATTTACTGGAGTCCCAAAAGCAGCTTTTTTAAAGCTAGAATCCAAAAACGTAGCTATTGCAACAGTTTTTGTTGTTTCCAAAGATCCAAGACGTTTGGGAATGATTTCCAAGAGGGATGATCTTAATCCTTTTCCGATATCTGTGGTAACATTTCTGTTTTTTATTCGGTAGCTAAGTCCTTTTATGAGAGGGATCATCCGAGATACAGTCGGATACTTTTCCCCGGACAAATCTTCAGTCATACACAGAAATAATTTTAATATTCCTATACAATCATCAATTGTTGCCCATTCTGACCCATCAAGGTTTTTTGGTGCAGCCTGTAAGAATGAAATGGCTGCTGATATAGGAGATTTCAGTTTTGACAATCTCTCCATCATAATTACTGCAGAATTCCATCGAGTTGAAACATCTTGTTTAAGTTTCAACTCTTGAAGGCCCATCTGCCCTTGTACCTCCCTTAATTTGAAAGCTGCTAAGCTATTGTACTTAAAGTATGAAACTAAAGATCGACATTTAGTCAATAATGTACTGAGTTCCACATTTTCTTTAATGGCATCTTGAACTGATAAATTGAGAGTGTGAGCAATGCATGGATGATGGGCTTTTTAAGATCGCTTGTAACTGCTTTCTTCATGTTAAAAGCATTGTCCGTAACTATTGTAACAACTTTCTCATTAATCTTCCATTTCTCTAAAATGTTGGTAATCGCTTCTGAAATACTTACAGCTGAATGGTCAGTTTTAATTTCTGCCGTAGATAAAACTGAAGAATGCATTTTGAAATCCAAAATGGAATGTGCAGTGACAGTTAAAAAAGACCTGTTACTATCGGATGACCACATGTCAGTAGTTATAGATAAATATTCGATTGAATTAAGCATACTTTCAAGATCAGATCTTAATGACTGATATACTTCAGGTAACACACTTTCTGATATAACTTTACGAGATGGGAGCTTGTGACGAGGCACATATTTTTTGACAAAAAATTTAAAACCACGATTTTCAACGATAGAAAGTGGTTGGCAATCAGCAGCAATCATATGCACTAAATCTTTTGCAAAATCATGGCGTTCTTCACTAGTAGGTTCCAGTTTTTGGGCTGCACCGTATAATCTCATTTGTTTAAACTTTTTTGCAGCAGGAGCAGAAGAAAGGTTTTCTGCTGCAATTGTCTGGTTGCTAGTAATTTCTATAGTACTTATGTCCTGTGTCTGTTTACGTTTACACAATTGTGATTTTGAGAGCACTAGTTCATCATCATCAGTATTTTCTTTTGGGTTCTGTTGTGCTTCAATCTCCGCTAATTGAATAGGATGTTTCTTTTTTAAATGGTTCTTGAGATTTGTTGTATTTCCAGAAAATTTAAAAGTTCTGTTACAGTTTTTGCATTCTACTGATATAACTCTATCGTTTTCGCATTTTTTATTAAAAAACTCCCAAACTACTGATTTTGAAAAGCGTACCATTTTCTATTTAAAATAAAAAACGCATTACAAATACTTCCAAACACGCGACTTCTAATGAATCAACATACTATGAAATGAAACAGCATTAAAAGAATGTCTGGAAAGAGTGTTCTGGTCTGTGGTTTTGTATTTATTTTTTATTTAACAAGATGACGTGTGCGATGCTTTGACGCCTTTCTAAATTTGCTTATCCAACTTTTCTTCCAAATAATGAATCACTTGCAAAGCAGGAAAAGTTTGTATACTTATTAGCTGACTTTAATAAACAAAGTTTTTCTACATCTGTGGTAAGAAGACGCAAGCAAGCAGATCCCCCCCCCCCCTCTAAGAGTGGCGCAGGCGAAAATCATCTTAACACTTAACAGTAGACAATGAATTTCGTATATATCTTTATCCGTTTTTAAGCGTTTTGAAAAATTACATAAAACATTAATCAATAATAGAGTTCTGCAACAAGTCGGATTATCAACATTTACCGAAAATAGAAAACAACAAGACACGTGATTATGCGCTATATTTCTTCATTATGTGCTGGGCTGTCAAGCTGACATCTACTTTTTTTCTGCGGGTCGGGTTAGGACTTAGGGTCAGGTTAACTTTCAAAGTTTCGGGTTCGAAATCGATTTCGGATTGTGTTTTGTTTTGACTTTTGCGGGTCGGTGTCCGGCCAAGTTGACCAGATATTTTAAAAGAATGTACAAAATATCTTTCACCATTTAGGTGAAAAATTTATTGACAATAAAACGGAAAAGTGGTGGGAACAGAAGACAAACTTACTTAAAACGTGTACCGTGTACCCTTGAAAAACATAAATAACAAACAGACGATTATTTAGTGTTGGAAAGCTTCAATATTAAAATTCAAAGTATCATAACTTAACATGTTTGGTTCTAAACTCTAACAGACTGGAATTTTCACTGTTTTATTTGTCTGAGCACGGAGAAATTTTTCAAATATAACTTATACTTTGACAAAGTTGAGAGATACAACTTAACTAACGAGAATTCTATGTAAAGTGGCTCTAAATCAAGAATTGAGTGTTTTAACAGGAAAAAAAGCCGAAATTTTTTATTATTGTTCGTAAATAGTGGTGACAAACAGTTGCAGATATAATTCCAATGTTTAGTTATTATAACCTAATGACTTGGGAAGAATGTCAGAAAAAGTCCCGTTCAAATCTGATCATAATTGAAAAAGTTATGATTTCGGGCGAGGGGATGGGGGAGATGCAAGGAAGGGAGACGGGAGGGGAGGAGACAATATTGACAGATACAATTTAACTAACGAGCATCCTGAGTAGACTGACTCTAAACCAAGAATGAAGCGTTTTAACTGGAAAAAAGATGAAAATTTTTATTATTGTTCATAAATAGTGGTGACCAACAGTTGTAGATATAAAACCAATGTTTAGTTATTAACCAAATGACTTGGGAAGAATGTCAGAAAAAGTCCCGTACAAATCTGACCATAATTAAAAAAGTTATGATTTCGGGCGAAGGGGAGGGGGGGAGGAGACAATATTGACAGATACAACTTAACTAACTAGCATCCGGAGTAAAGTGGCTCTAAACCAAGGATAGTATGTTTTAACTAGGAAAAAAGCAGAAAATTTTGATTATTGTTCATAAATAGTGGTGACAAACAGTTGCAGATATAATACCAATGTTTAGTTACTAACCAAATGACTTGGGAAGAATGTCAGAAAAAGTTCCGTACAAATCTGACCATAATTAAAAAAGTTATGATTTCAGGCGAGGGAGAGGGGGAGGGCAAGGAAGGGGGGCGGGGGGGAGGAGGCAATATTGACAGACACAACTTAACTAATTAGCATCCGGAGTAAAGTGGCTCTAAACCAAGGATAATGTCTTTTAACTGGGAAATAGCCGAAAAGTTTGATTATTGTTCATAAATAGTGGTGACAAACAGTTGCAAATATAATACCAATGTTTATTTATTAACCAAATGATTTGAGAAGAATGTCAGAAAAGGTCCCGTTCAAATCTATGCTTAACTAGGAAAGTTAGGATTTGGGGGGCAGGGGGAGGAGAAAGGGGACGAACTTAAAAACTACATCTTCATAAACTAACTAGCTGGCTTCTCCCGCTAGCGAGCACCTAATTTACATCGGGGCCTGGAATCTTATAAAACCTCGAATATGATAAACCTCGAACCGAACGAAACTCCGGATCGGGTCCCCGCTGCCTTCGGCACTGTATACCGGTCGTGCTACGCACGCACCGGATAATCCCATAATTTGCATATTGAATAGTGTAAACCTCTAACCGAACGAACCTCCGACCCGTGTCCCGGCTGCCTTCGGCACCGAATAATCACTTAATTTACATATCAAATAGTATAAACCTCTAACTGAACGATCCTCCGGCTCGGGTGCCTCTCCCGTTTGGGCAAAACGCGCTCCCCCCCCCCCTCCCCATAATTTTTTACGCGCCTCATTTTTAAAATGTATGTTATGCGTTATAAAATACAGTAAACTTTCAAACAGATCGCCTTATTATATTTCCTAATTTTGTTCGCGCCCCTCCCCCCCCCCCCACCCGAAATGTGACGCGAATCCCTTATTTATACGAAGTTTGAGAGCAACAGCCGCTCATCTCTGCAGCTAAAATAATCAAAGTGAAATAATAAATACGTGGAATTTAGTGCTAGAGAGATCGATCTATAGTCTATTAGATTTCCGTTAGGCGCTATCCTCTGATGGTGATAAGATCGATCTGCAGTGACGATTTCAAAGAAAATAAACGAACGATAATATTCGTAGAGACATCGATAAAAAAAAATTGATAAAATCGATCTGGCCATAGTATCGATTAAAAAGATCGACATCGATATGGCCATAGTATCGATTGAAAAGATCGACATCGATATAAATTTGATAACATCGATTAAATCGATCATGCCATAGTATCGATTAAATCGATTAAAAAGATCGATGTCGCCCATCACTATTCCTTACCAATATCCAATTCCCAGAATTGACGATTTTCATCATATTTTGAAAGGTGCAAAAATTTTCTCAAAACTAGATCTTTTCAAAGCTTACTATCAAATACCGATTGCAGAAGAGGATAAATGTAAAACAGCTATTATTACTTCTTTCGGAGTTTAATGTCATGAGTTTCGGTCTTAAAAATGCCCCCACAACGTTCCAAAGATTTATCCACGAAGTGTTAAGATATCTTGAATTTGTTTTTCCATATTTAGATGACATACTAATTACTTCTGCTAATGAAAACCAACATGAAAATCACCTAATTTAGTTTATGAAAGATTGCACAAATATGGCCTCAGAATCAATATTTCCAAATCTAGAGTTCCAAAAATAGTAGATCTAGATCTAGAGTTCTGCAGTTCCAGAAATAGAATTTCTAGGTTATCTTATTACACCCGAAGGTTCCCGTCCCTTGCCAGAAAAAGTTCAAGCTATTTTAAATTACAAATTACCAGAAACCATTCATGATTTAAGAACTTTTCTTGGCATGATTAATTTTTACCGCCGTTATTTAAAAGATGCTGCTAAACACGAAGCATTATTACTTGAATACCTTAAACATTCCAAGAAAAAAAAAATAAAAGAAAAATTGACTGGACTGAAGAAGCACGAAAGCAATTTGAAATTTGCAAACAAGATCTAGCAAATACAGCTTTATTATCCTTCCCAAATTCTGATTTACCTCTAGGTTTGTTTACGGATGCATCAGATTTGGGCATAGGTTCTGTCCTGCAACAATACGAAAATAAATCTTGGAAACCTATCGGTTTTTATTCGAAGAAGTTAAGCATAACTCAACAGAATTATAGCAAATACGACCGTAAACTATTAGGTATTTACTTACCGGTAAAATATTTTAAATACTTACTACAAGGAAGAACCTTTACGATTTATATGGATCATGAAACGTTGGTTCCTTTTTATGCCTTTTTGCAAACGCCTAACAAAGCATCACCAAGACAGTGCAGACAATTACAATACATTTCCGAATTTACTACTAACATTAGATACGTCAAAGGTAAAAATTATACTGTAGAAGATTCATTATCAAGACTTGAAGAAATTGCAATAATCGATTATTATGAAATAGCAAAAGAAATCAAGACAAAGAAATTAAAGATTTACAAAAGTCTAAGACTTTAAAGTTTAAACAGTACTCTCTTCCTTCTGGTCAGAATATGTGGTGTGATGTTTCTACGTGCAATATCCGTCCTTATATACCTCATACTTACCGAATGAAGATCTTCCAGAAATTTCACGGATTATCCCATCAGGGAGTAAAATCAACAGTTAAGCTAATAACATCGAAGTTCATTTGGCCTAACATTAATAAAGATGCCTGAAAATGGGCTAGATCATGCATTTCACGCCAAAAAGTAAAAATTACTCGTCATACAAAATTAACAATTGGTGAATTTCCAGAGCCATCAGAGAGATTTCGAGTAGTCCATATTGATCTCGTTGGTCTACTACCACCATCAAATGGCAACATCTATTGCTTAACCTGCATCGACAGATACACTAACTGGATGGAAACCATTCCACTGGATAACAGCACGGCAGAGACTGTAGCAAAAGCCTTTTATAATAATTGGATCACTATATTCGGAACACCTTCAAAGCTGATTTCCGATCGTAGAGGTCAATTTTATTCAGAAATAGTACAAGCCCTTTCAAGACTCTGTGGTGTTAAGCTGCAACATACAACAGCCTATCACCCGCAATGCAGTGGCAAAGTGGAACATCTCCACAGATCAATAAAAGCTGCTCTAAAAGCACATAATCAAATAAACTGGATTGAATCTTTACCTACAGTTCTCTTGGGTCTTCGCACAGCGATTCGAGCAGATACTCCCTATACTATAGCAGAAATGGTTTATTGAGAGAAACTTCAGACTGCCCGGTGAATTTTTACAACCGAGTACCATGCAAGTCTCACCAGGAAGTTTTATACATAAATTACAAGAGCATATTCAGTTAATTGGACCACGAAAAATTCAACATAAATATATTTGTTCATAAGGATTTGCAGTCAAGTACACGCGTTTTCCTAAGAATAGACAGAGTACACAAACAACTAGAACCACCATATGAAGGTCCTTATGAAGTAATTAATCGCTCTTCAAAATATTTCACTATAAAAATTAAAGGTAATAATGTGAATGTATCTATAGATAAGACTGAAATCAGCATATATTCTCTCAGATGATCCCAAAATAGTTTCACACCCTGAACAAGTAACCCAGTTGCAAATGAAGCCTTCATCTACACAAAATATGAACAATAGAAACTTTATTCAACCTGGTAATACAGAGGAAAAACCTGTGCCTGTTTTGAAACAATCACGAACTGGTAGAACAATTAAACTTCCAGTAAGATTTAGAGACTAGAAAATTTGCTGAAATGTTTTATAACTACTTCTTTATGTAAATATTTTGAATAATTATAAAATTGTATTTATTTTGTATATATATATATATACTAGGGGGCCTACCCCCTGCGAGCTACGCTCGCCAACCCCCGCTCAGACTTTGAGGCCTCTAAAAACATGACAGCGTGTTTTATTTTTAAAATATTGGTAAATCTGTAATTGGGTTGCCATGATTTTAACGTTTTAATGGGGCATTTTTTGATTACCATGGTCTCATACACAGCTGTTGCGGCAACTGACGACTGTTTTCGGGATTCATAAGTAAAATCAATTACAACTTGAAAACCAGCTTGTATAAAATGGTTAGGTTTAAATTGTGGCTACCTCTCGGAATTTTATAACAACGATCTGTATTCTATTCTTCCTTTGCGTTTAAAGATAAGAAAAATTCCATCTGCTTGTGAATAACATTAAGAACCACGGTATTGAAAAGTACTATGTTATCTGGAGGCACGGCAGTGCCTCCGCCAAGTCTTGAGAGGACAGCCGTAAGCATACTTTTCTGGAAGCAACTCAGGGCACTTTTGACCCCCCCATATCTCCGCGCTGGAGTATCCCAAAAATTTTAAACTTCAATTATAGAGAGTATTTGGCCCACAGGACCAAAATTTAAAATTACAACTTTCTGTCTTTTCTAGTTCAGGCGATATATGAACTCAAACATTCGATTTTTTGTCACTTCTTACTCACTCGTTCACGCGTCATCAAAAAGATTGGGTAGATCCCGTAGCCCCAGAAACTTGACATTTGGCAAAAAGGTAGTGTTTAGGATACAAAGAAAGGAAAAATTATAAAATCCAGAAAATTCGAAAAAAAAACATTCGAAAATTCAACAAATTCCATCAAAATTGAAAATTGAAAATAATACGATCTTGTAGTCTTGGAAACTTAAGATTTGGTGTGAAGGTAGTGTTTAACATCCAGAAAAAGAAAACATCAAAAACACCAAAAAAATCGAAAGCAAAATTGAAAAAATCGAAGAAATTGAAAAAAACCGAAAATTTGAAGACAATCCGATTTTGTTGCGCTAGAAAATTCAAATTAGGAATAAAGGTAGTATTTAGGATACAGAAAAAGGAAAATTAAAAAAATTCAGAAAATTCGAAAAAAAAATAAAAAAATTCGAAAAAAATTGAAAAAATGAAAATAATTTGATACGATAACGCTCGTATTTATAAATTAATTTGGACGAAACTAATTGTGTGTATTAAGCTCACCAATGCCTCGACCGAGTTCGTTGGCCAGCTTGGTCCGCCATCTTGTTTCAAGATGGCGGCCACGGAAAATTTTAAAACTAAAATAAATATACAAAAAAGTTAAAAAATCAAGTTTATTTTTTAATTAGGTGTTAGGGCTTGATACAAGGATTCCAGAGCATTTTTTGTTTTACCTCTATCTTAAAAATTGGCTGAGATAGAGCAGTTTAAAATTCTAGGGTGGCTGACATTTTGAAACAAAACAGCACATTACAAAAAAACAACGATAAATTTATGGTCAATAATGGTCAAGCAGGTGCAATCCCGAATGAATACTCCGTGTCATTATAACTGTAACTTTGACTTCGAAATTTTGATACGTTGCATTTTCTATTTGTTGATATTTTTGAACTATGATTTACGCTAAGTGAAATGTTGTTGTTGAAGAGGGATTTTCCATGTAAATCCGAAACGTCCAATTTTAATATGTTTTTAATGTTTTATGAAAGTGTATTGTAATGTCTTTAATTTTAATGATTTTAATATAAATTTATAAGTTTTAGTGAACGCGATTTCTCGTAAATTATTTTCTTTCATTGTTGTAATCATTTTCCCAATCATACGCATAAAACTATATATTCATATCCATTAGCGCCAAATTCTCGCCAAACTTGGCGACAATTGGCGAAATCTCGCCAAATTTGGCGACAAAAATAAGTCTTCATAAATGAAGCCAACTTGGCTATAGCTCAATAATTTGGCGAATTTCTTATTCAAATTCAGTGTAAACGAATCTTTTGTAAACGGTTTCTTTGCATTTTAACTTGCTGTTTTCGAGTAAGATTAGCTAAAATTTTAAAACGAAGATATAGGAAAGCTACCTTTTCCTGCCGGTACAGGCCGGAGGCCTTTTGTATGAGTTGTCGGATGCAATCTATGTTTTGCATTAAATAAAGTAAAACATTGAAAAACAAATCCCACAGGATGGGGATAGTTTGTTTTAGATAGATTTTAAGATAATTGTCCTATTAGCTAGTACACCTTCCGTTATTGTTTTGTGTTATTTTCCCCGGATTATGCTTTTCTTTTCTTTTGTTTACGAATTTTGTAATACAAAAGTTCCGCTATAGACTGGCTACGTTATAGACCTTTTTTTTATAGACAGGTTCATTTTCTTTCACAGGCTTTACTCTATTTAATTTATATATGAAATATTTGTTGTTAAAAGATGTTGGTCGCACAAAAATTTTCACATCTCTCCCTCCCTCCCGACATTACTGGTTGGTTATGGCTTGATAGTCCTTTCTAAATAAAATCATGGTGATTCTAAGATTCTCTTGATTTATCTCTAAATTGAACATAAACGATCCTAAGAAAACGGATCAATGAGTTACTATATTGGCATGAGGAAATTTAGTTGCAGAAAAATGGAGCATATAGATAACATTAAGTCTAATAGGAAAACCACAGCCTTGGCAAGATTGTATTAACAAGAAACCATCCAAATACATTTTTATGAAAGTAATATAATTTTCCCCTCGAATCTATACAAACCATGTATTATAAGAAAAACCGGTACTTCTCTATTATCCCGTCGACCACTTTTCATAACAAAAAACATCGCCAAACTGTAAGATTAAACACCAAAAATGCAGTCCCATTTACTTGATGTCAGAAGCATTACACGTGTTTGTTATTTCATCAAGTGCTTTTTAATTCGACATTTGCGTGTATTTTTCATTATGTTTTACTGATTTATTAGTTATTTCCTTAATTAAAATAACAATTGTGTCCTTAAATTCTTACATTATATTTATTTATTTATTTTGATACTATAATGGCAAAGTTCTCCCGTTTATTTGGCGTTACAGTTTGGCGATAGCTTTTTGTTATGAAAAGTGGTCGACGGGATAATAGAGAAGTACCGAAAAACCATAGAGTTTGTAACACGTAAAAATACAATGTGTAAACGATAAACATAATTTAATTTATGAAAATTGTGGCTCGATGTACTCCATGGTTACAAATATGGAAATAAACATCCAAGTACAAATAAAAAATAACGTGCGTAGTTTTAATCAGTATGTGAAAAATTAAATGATATCGTTTCAAATAATAACTTCATTAGACCGTGCAATTATATAATCTGGAGGCACGGCAGTGCCTCCGCCAAGTCGAGAGAGGACATCCGTAAGCATACTTTACTGGAAGCAACTCAGGGCACTTTTGACCCCCCCCCCCATATCTCCGCGCTGGAGTATTCAAAAAATTTGAAACTTCGTTTTTCTAGAGTATTTGGCACACAGGACCAAAATTTAAAATTACAACTTTCTGTCTTTTCTAGTTCAGACGATATATGAACTCAAACATTCGATTTTTTGTCACTCACTCACTCGTTCACGCGTCATCAAAAAGATTAGGTAGATCCCGTAGTCCTAGAAATTTGACATTTGGAAAAACGGTAATGTTTAGGATACAAAGAAAGGAAAAATTATAAAATACGGAAAATTCGAAAAAAAAAAACATTCGAAAATTCAGCAAATTCCATCAAAATTGAAAATTGAAAATAATACGATCTTGTAGTCTTAGAAACTTAAGATTCGGTGTGAAGGTAGTGTTTAGTATCCAGAAAAAGAAAACATCAAAAACACAAAAAAAATCGAAAGCAAAATTGAAAAAATCGAAAAATCGAAAAAAATCGAAAATTTTCAAATAATCCGATTTTGTTGCGCTAGAAACTTGGAACTCGGAATAAAGGAAGTATTTAGGATGCAAAATAAGGAAAAATTAAAAATTCCGGAAAATTCGAAAAAAAAATTCAAAAATTCGAAAAATTCGCAAAAAAATTAAAATAATTAAAATAATTTGATTGTTTAGCCTTAGAAGCTTAAAATTCGCATTAAAGATAGTGTTTAGGATTCAGAATAAGTTAAAATAAAAAACGCAATAAAATTCGAAAATAAAATCAAAAAATCGAAAAAATCGAAAAATAAGGAAAATTTGAAAATAATTCGATTTTATAGCGCTAGAAACTTGAAATTTGGAATAAAGGTAATATTTAAGATACTAAATAAGGAAAAATTAAAAAATATGGATAATTAAAAAAATACCCATAAATTAGTGCAGACGATATATGAACTCAAAGTTTCGATTTTTTGTCATTCACACACTCACTCCATCTCGCGTCATCAAAAAGAATGGGTAGATCCCGCAGCCACAGAAACTTAAAATTTGGAATAAAGCTAGTGTTTCGGATACAAAGAAAGAAAAAATTATAAAATCCGGAAAAAAAAACATTCGAAAATTCAAAAAAATCGAACAAAATTGAAAATTGAAAATAACACGATCTTGTAGTCTTAAAAACTTAAAATTTGGTTTGAAGGTAGTGTTTAGAATTCAGAAAAATAAAACGTCAAAAACACAAATTTTTTTTAAAAATAAAATCGATAAATCGATAAAAATCGAAAAATTTCAAATAATTCAATTTTGTTGCGCTAGAAACTTGGAATTCGGAATAAAGGTAGTATTTAGGATGCAAAATAAGGAAAAATTAAGAAATCCAGAAAATTCGAAAAAAAAAAAAATCAAAAATTCGAAAAATTCGAAAAAATTAAAAAAAAAAATTAGAATAATTTGATCTTTTAGCCTTAGAAACTTAAAATTCGCGGTAAAGATAGTGTTTAGGATTCAGAATAAGTTAAAATAAAAACGCAATAAAATTGGAAAATAAAATAAAAAAATCGAAAAATAAGGAAATTTTGAAAATAATTCGATTTCATATAGCGCTAGAAACTTGAAATTTGGAATAAAGGTAATATTTAAGATACTAAATAAGGAAACATTAAAAAATATGGATAATTCAAAAAAAAATCGAAAATTTAAAAAAATAAAATAAATAAATAAAAAATAGAAAGAAAGAAAGAAAAGGAGATAAATTGAAAATAATATGATCTCGTAGTCTTAGAAACTGAAAATTTGCTGTAAAGATAGTGTTTAGGATTCAGAAAAAGAAAAAATTAAAAACACAACAAAAATTGAAAATAAAATAAAAAAATCGAAAAAAAAACGAAAATTTTAAAATAATTCGATTTTGTAAAGCTAGAAACTTAAAATTTGGATTAAAGGTAGTATTTAGGATACAAAAAAAGAAATAAATAAAAAATCTGTAAAATTCGAAAAAAAAATTAGAAAAATTGAAAAAAAATCGATTTTGTAGCTTTAGAACTTAAAATTCGGCGAAAACTTATTGTTTAGGATAGAGAAAAAGGAAACATTAAATCACAATAAATTCGAAAATAGAATAAAAAACTCGAAAATAATCGGAAATTTCAAAATAATTCGATTTTGTAGCGCTAGAAACTTGAAATTTGTAATAAAGATACAAAATAAGAAAAAATTAAAAAATCCAGAAAATTATAAAACAAAAATTCGAAAAAATAAAAAATTGAAAATAATTTTATCTTGTAGTCTTAGAAACTTAAAACTTGGTCTAAAGGTAGTATTTACTATTCAATAAAAGGAACAATTAAAATATTCGTTAAATTCGAAAATAAAATCGAAAAATCGAAATATCTTTAAGAAATCGAAAATTCGAAAACAATTTGATTTTGTACTGCTAGAAACATTAGTTTTAAGATAATTGTCCTATTAGCTAGTACAACGCCCCTAATTGTTTTATGTTATTTCTCCCGGATTATGGTTTTCTTTTCTTTCGTTTACGAATTTCGTTATAGAAAAGTTCCGCTATAGACTGGCTACGATATAGGCGATTTCTTTATAGACAGGTTTGTTTTCTTTCACAGGTTGTACTCTATTTACTTCACGTATGAAATATGGATTGTTAAATGATGTTAGCCCCACAAAAATTTTCACAGCTCCCCCTACCCCCCCCCCCCCCGATATTACTGGCTCGTTATGGCTTGATAGTCCTTTCTAAATAAAATCATGGTGACTCTAAGATTCACTTGATTTATCTCTAAATTGAACCTAAATGATCCTAAGAAGACGGATCAAATAATTACTATATTGGCATGACAATCAGGTAACTTAGAATTAAAATCGAAAAATCAATAAATTTATAAAAAGTCGAAAATTTGAAAATAATTCGGTTTTATTGTCCTAGAAGCTTGACATTTGGCAGAAAGGCAGGGTTTAGTACACAAAGTAAGGAAAAATTAAAAAATCCGTAAATAATAAAAAAAGACTAAAAAAAAAACGTAAAAAAAACATCGAAAAAAGGAATATAGTTTGATTTATTGGAAATTTCCGGAAATTTTAATTTTGGCTTTCTTTTTATACTAAAAAGTTCTTTTATGTTAAATATCAAGTATCTAGGGCTGCGAGTAATATCTCAGATGGATAGCACCTATCCTGGAAGCAATTGAGAGTACTTTTGACACTCCCCCTCCCATAACTTAGGGCTTGCCTAGGAACCTGAAATCTCTTTTTATCTACAGTACTTTGCAAACGAAACTAAAGCTTCAAATTTTTGATACCTGTAAATAATAGGGACAGAGTGTGGGCTTAGCGAAAATCAGTGGATGATCTCCAAAAAGAACCCAAAATCAAGAAAAGCAGGATTACTTACAAAAAGAAGTGAAATCTCATCAAAAAGTCACCTGTAAAAAAAGCAGCCAAGTCTCGTAACTCATTTACCGTAAAAAGTACTGAGATCGTATAAAGCCAAGTTTAACTATCTTATTAACTCTGAAATTTTCATTCACAAATCACTCCTAGTCTCTACATCTTTAGTTAATTATTATTTTGTGACTTGGCAATTACACAGCACAGGAAAGTTATTACACCTTACTATGTCATGGGATGGGATTTTAACTAAAGCAAATTATATACGCACAGGGAAGTTATTACACTTTAATATGTTATAGTATTATTTGATTAAGACTAACTATATACAACACATTCTTGTGCTACGTAATTGCCAAGTCACAAAATAATAATTAACTAAAGATGTAGAGACTAGGAGTGATTTGTGAATGAAAATTTCAGAGTTAATAAGATAGTTAAACTTGGCTTTATACGATCTCAGTACTTTTTACGGTAAATGAGTTACGAGACTTGGCTGCTTTTTTTACAGGTGACTTTTTGATGAGATACACATTTTCATTAACAGGTTTTAATTTTCTCTCTATTTTAGTGCACCATCATGCATATTTTCATGTTATATTAAATACGTAAATTATTTATTTTAATTAATATGTATATACGAATTTTCTAATAATTATGTATCATACAAAATTAATTAAATATTTTGTGCATGCATGCCTGCATTTATTCGGCATCAATTGATGAGATATTTAAACAAATTTGCTATCCGCGATAATTTTACACCATGTTATGTCACTTATTGTCCATAAGAAAATCGGGTACTTTTCCAGTTTAGGATCCTTTGCTTTTAGGTTTGGCGTAATTCGAGCTTCAAAAGGGGATAGATTCGTTAATATGCATAGATTTGTTGCCAAAAGTTATGAAAACAAACCCAATGAACTTCTGGTGCTTTTCTATTATAGGGGTCTTTGAGGCTTTTTTAAAAAGCTTGGAGGAAAAAACCAAGCAGGATATTTTATTCTCCTTCCGTTCAGTTGGGCAATTATTATTTTATATATTCGTTTCAAATATCCGAATTAGTGATTTTATAAATTCGTTTAATTAAATTTTACAAAAAAATAACAAAATGATATCAATAAATATTAATTACTATTAATTCCTTTCCCCCCTATCTTTTGCGTTTACATAAATGACGTCATTTGGACGAATTTATTCAAAATATTTTCAGTTTATAAATTAAATTAAATGCTGACAGACGATTGAATCCTGACGATAGAAATGTGATTTTTTTTTCAAATTTTCCTGAAAAACATAATTTAATCACAATCTTGTCTTCATTATCGATTGAAATAAAAGATAAATTCAATTTCAATTTGAAAATGACGAATTAAAAGAAATCAATAATCCCTATCGGGATCCTTTTCAATTTTTTTCCCTTTTTTGTCACGAAAAAAACTGAGTAATTAGTTGCCATCATTACAGAAATATCATTAAAATTAGAAAAAAATTAATATCTCGAAAACTAATTCCAATTTCAAAATTCTATTACCAGTTTTGACATCTGCGTATTTTTATGGACAATTGGTATTAATTTCACCATCAAGCGTTTAATATTTTATTAAAAATAGCCCTGAAACATAATCAGTCGTTTAATCAGTCGTTTCATAAAATCGTTTCATAAATTCGTTTCATAAAATCGTTTCACAAATTCGTTTCATTAGGATTTTATATATATAGGGTAGATATATTGTTTTCTGTATCTATACTAATATTATAAAGTAGTAAAGATTGTTTGTTTGTTTGTAGGGGGTAATCTCTGGAACTACTGAAGCGATTTCAAAAGTGATGATGGCAAATTGATGGTGACAATCCCTGCTCCAACATAGGCTATATTTTATGTCGGTGCCACTACCCCCAGGGGGGTGCAGAAGCAAAAAACGTTCTAAAATTTAGATTTTTTTTTATACTGAAGGAGCTAGAAACATGGAATTTGGCATGGTAGTTACTTATAAGATGTAAATGCTCTCTAAGAATAAATTCTAATAAAATTCGAAATTTAAAGGGGCGAGATGAGCGAAAAGCGTTCTAAAAACATTCTAAATTACAATTTCTATGGAATAGCTGGAACTACAGAACCGTTTTCAAAAGTGATGGTGGCATATTGAATATGACAGTCCCTGCTACAACATAGGCTATATTTTATGATGGTGCCACTACCCCCAGGGTGGTGCAGGAGCGAAAAACGTTCTAAAATTTCAATTTTTTTATACTGAAGGAGCTAGAAGCATAAAATTTGGCATGGTAGTTACTTATAAGATGTAAATGCTCTCTAAGAACAAATTCTAAAAAAATTCGAAATTTAAAAGGGTGAGATGAGCGAAAAGCGTTCTAAAAACATTCTAAATTACAATTTCTATGGAATTTCTGGATCTACAGAACCGTTTTCAAAAGCGATGGTGGCAAATTGATGGTGACAGTCCCTGTTCCAACATAGGCTACATTTTATGTCGGTGCCACTATTCCCAGTGGGGTGCAGGAGCAAAAAACGTTCTAAAATTTCGGTTTTTTTAATACTGAAGGAGCTAGAAACATGGAATTTGGCATGGTAGTTACTTATAAGATGTAAATGCTCTCTAAGGACAAATTCTAAAAAAATTCGAAATTTAAAAGGGTGAGATGAGCGAAACGCGTTCTAAAACATTCTAAATTACAATTTCTATGGAATTTCTGGAACTACAGAACCATTTTCAAAAGTAATGGTGGCAAATTGATGGTAACAGTATCTGCTTTAACATAGGCTATATTTCATGCCGGTGCCACTACCCCCAGGGGGGTGCAGAAGCAAAAAACGTTCTACAATTTCGATTTTTTTATACTGAAGGTATTAGAAACATGAAATTTGGCATGGTAGTTACTTATAAGATGTAAATGCTCTCTAAAAACAAATTCTAAAAAAATTCGAAATTTAAGACTGTGAGATGAGCGAAAAGCATTCTAAATTACAATTTCTATGGAATCTCTGGAACTACAGAACCCTTTTCAAAAGTGATGGTGGCAAATTTTTTATGACAATACCTGCTCCAACATAGGCTATATTTTACGTCGGTGCCACTAATCCCAGGGTGTTGCAGGAGCGAAAAACTTTCTAAAATTTCCTTTTTTTCTTATACTGAAGGAGCTAGAAATTTGAAATTTGGCATTGTAGTTACTTATAAGATGTAATGCTCTCATAGAACAAATTAAAAAAAAAATAAATTTAAAAGGATGAAATGAGAGAAAAGCGTTCTAAAACATTCTAAATTACAATTTCTATGGAATCTCTGGAACTACAGAACCGATTTCAAAAGTGATGGTGGCAAATTGATGGTGACACTCCCTGCTCCAACATAGGCTATATTTTATGTCGGTGCCACTAATCCCAGGAGGGTGCAGGAGCGAAAAACGTTCTAAAATTGCAATTTTTTTTATACTGAATAAGCTAGAAATTTGAAAATTGGCATTGTAGTTACTTATAAGATGTAATGCTCTCTAAGAACAAATTTTTAAAAAAAATTCGAAATTTAAAAGGGTGAAATGAGCGAAAAGCGTTCTAAAAACATTCTAAATTACAATTTCTATGGAATCTCTGGAACTACAGAACCGATTTCAAAAGTGATGGTGACAATCACTGCTACAACATCCTCTTTAATATAAAGCTATGCGTTGCTGGCGACTGGTTTTTCGCTTATCTTTGCCACAGATTAATCTCGGAAAATGAAACATTTGAAGTTACTGAAAAAAATAATAGCTTGAAAAGTATTTGTCAGAAAATTGTTAGACAAACTGCGTTTGAAAGGTAAAAAATTGTATATTTCTTGATATAAATTTCAAATCTAATGATTATGCCATTTTTCAAATATTGAATTCCAAAAATTGCCAAATTTCACAATGGAGTACCATAGCGAAACCTTCACGCGTAAAAAGATAATGATAAGGGCGACGCACTGTGGGAGATTTGTCAAATCTGGCTGGACAAAAGTCGATTTCATAAATTACAACGCAGGTGCGAATGGATTGATGCATGTTGCAGCTGAATCATTGGAGAATCACGTGACACCCTTTTTATCTCGCTTAAGCGAACAATGACCTCCTGTTATCAGTTGAAACTAAGGCGTTGCGTTGCGTGCATCGGCTTCTGATCGTTGTTCAGTTTGACTTTCCATTTTCGAAAGTGAATAACTATATTTCTGGAAATATTCAAAATCTAATTGTTATGGATAGTGACGAGGTAGGTATGTATTCATATCTTTTTAATATTTGAATTGAGAAAAAAATAGTTTTAGTAGTTACAAGAGTACTATAAAGTAATGCATATTTTTCCATTATTTTGGTTGCATGTTTTCCACTTCACGAAGGGTTTAGTTATATTTCCCGGCAGAGTTTCTTTTTGTAACAATAAATATAGGCCTTTGACTTTGTGTTTTTGTTTAAAGTAGCTCCGGAATCGTCCGGTTTTTAAAATGAAGGCACTATAAATATTGCTCTTTCAAATTTCGAATTAAGCATTCGAAAATAGTATGTATTGATTTTTAATTCATATTTTTAATATGAATTCTAAAATAAATTTTTTAACCAAAAATAGAACCGACTTCAAGGACTACTACAAAGTAAAATATAATTTTTTTTAGATAATAGTTAATAAGAAATTAAATTAAGAGCATTGTATTTACCATGCATATTATTATATTTATGTACATTAATTTGATTTTTTGGAGTCGGTGCTGGCGTCTTGGCGTCTCACCTAATCGTCTTGGATAATGTGTCATAATCGGGCTGTATACTACAGTTTTGATAACTGTGTAACTCACTTATTTTTGGTGCTTATGCTTAATGTGTACTGATTTTTACCAGCCAAGCCAAGTTAAAGCCATATTACCATTTTTAAATATTTCATCTGACGTTATACATGTATATTTTCAAATGAGATTAGCAACTATATAGTCGACAAACATTGCTTTGGAAATTAGTTAATCATTTAAATCATTGTATTTTCTACCATTTGATGAGTTATATGTATTTTTTTTGTCTCGTTTTTATGTAGATATAATTTATACGCGTGTTACGATTTATATTGGATATTTTGTTTTGAATTTTGTACTTGGCTTGGGTGGCACCGACTCCAAAAAATCAAATTAATGTACATAAATATAATAATATGCATGGTAAATACAATGCTCTTAATTTAATTTCTTATTAACTATTATCTAAAAAAAATTATTTTTTACTTTGTAGTAGTCCTTGAAGTCGGTTCTATTTTTGGTTAAAAAATTTATTTTTCACTTTTTAGTAGTTTTTGAAGTCGGTTCTATTTTTGGTAAAAAGTTTATTTTTCGCTTTTTAGTAGTTTTTGAAGTCGGTTCTTTTTTTTTGGTTAAAAAGTTTATTTATTTATTTATTACTTTAGTGATATCCATATTTACATTAAATCATATTGTTGCTAATATCTTTTTTAGTTCACGTTAACCTGGGCAGTAGACTCGAGTATCGAAGATTAGAAAATTTATCATTATTCTCATCTAATGTCTTTAAAGCCTTTAATGATATCTATATTAACATTAAACCATATTGTTGCTAATATATTTTTTATTTCACGCTAACCTTGGCAGTAGACTCGATTACGGAAGATTAGAAAATTTATCATTATTCTCATCTAATTTCTAAAGCCTTTAATGATACCTATATTTATATTAAACCCAGGGCCGAAACTAAGGGGGGGCAGAGGGGGCACGTGCCCCGGGCGCCAGCAGAACAGAAGGTGAAGGGGACGTCAAATGCAGGTTTTGTTTGTTGTTTGATATAGAAATGTATATATATGAAATTTGTATAAAAAGTCTCGCAGCCGGAAAATCCAAAAGAAAAACTGAACCAAATGCATTAAAATAGACAAACAGATAAAAAGATTCGTCTACAATAAAAGATAGCAAATGAAAAAAAACGAACTGTTTTCTTAGGCTATTTTCTTTCTCCCATTCCAAATGTATCATATCTATGCCGTCTATCATTTAAATCTCTTACTGTGGTTTAGGAGAATCACTAACATTTTTCAAGGTCAGTCCTTATTCATGTCTGTATATGACACTGTTCAACGTCGTCTGGATACGGTACTGTACTGACCATCGCGACCCCTAAAATCCGCCCCTGAGAATATCAATAATTATACTTCCTAAAATGAAAACCTGTATAAAGCGGAATATTTTTCGGTTGCTTTTGATTCTATTTTCAAGGTTTTAATGAATCAGTATTTGACAAAGCTGATTACTTAGTTCAGTATTACATATTATCTGATTATATACTTTAAATTTTAGAAACTTAGAAAAAATTCGCTTTGGAGATTTTCTTTTCGGAGGAGGGAGGGGGGGGGGGGGCGCCAAAATCAATGTTTGCCCCGGGCGCCAAAAAGGCTAGTTTCGGCACTGATTAAACCATATTGTTGCTAATATGTTTCTTATTTCACGCTAACCTTGGCAGTAGACTCGATTACGGAAGATTAGAAAATTTATCATTATTCTCATCTAATGTCTAAAGCCTTTAATGATATATATATTTATATTAAACCATATTGTTGCTAATATATTTTTTATTTCACGCTAACCTTGGCAGTAGACTCGATTACGGAAGATTAGAAATTTTATCATTATTCTCACCTAATCGTCTTGGATAATGTGTCATAATCGGGCTGTATACTACAGTTTTGATAACTGTGTAACTCACTTATTTTTGGTGCTTATGCTTAATGTGTACTGATTTTTACGATCCGTACAAGGTAAATACACTGCGCCAACAATGTCGCCTATAATATTATTTGGAGTAACCCCTTTCTTTCTTTCTTTCTATATTGTCACTCTATAGTTAATATTATGTAGTAGAAATATTAAAAGACAATTGCAGAAGCATTTATATACAACTGTATTGTATAATATAATATAGATATTGGATATTTTAAAGACAGTTTCCAACTAGTGCGCCACAGGTGATAAATCGCCAAATATTTTCTGTAACTCGTACATTTGTATGGGATTTGAAACAACAATGTATTTAATTATGCGCCAATAAACGCTCGTCAAAATATGCTAAACCGCTGTGAAACTGCAACAATGGAACTTTTAAAAGATTCAAAAGTAGATTTGTTGTGGCATAATTTATAGTTTTTATCCGTACGTTGTATTATATTTATCCAATTCACAATTTTATGTAATTTTGCTTTTCATATTTGGCAACACTCAAAACTTTTTGTTTAGATCTTAAAAAGTTTGTTCTATGAAAATAAATACGGCAAGTTAAAGCTGATTTAAATATGTCAGTCTTTTTATTATTTGCAAATTCACGTAATAGAATATTTTATGAAATTAAATGAAAGTCGTCTGCCCAACAAATTAACTATTTTTAAAATGCTTATTTTTTTTTCGTTTTTATTGAATTTCTGAAAAAGTACTGAACCAATTTTCATAAAATTTAAATGGGACCAATTCGAGAGTATTCTCTTTCGAATAAAAAAAAATCACACAAATAAGACGCATAGTTCCGGAGTAATCGGTGAACATACATAAAAGATTTTAAAAGATTCAAAAGTTGATCTGTTGTAGCATAATTTATAGTTTTTATCTGTACCTTGTATTATATTTATCCAATTCACAATTTTATGTAATTTTGCTTTTCAAATTTGGCAACACTCAAAAGCCAACAAGTTAACTATTTTTAAAATGCTTATTTTTTTTTTTCGTTTTTGTTGAATTTCTGAAAAAGTACTGAACCAATTTTAATAAAATTTAAATGGGACCAATTCGAGAGTATTCTCTTTCGAATAAAAAAAAAATCACATAAATAGGACGCATAGTTCCGGAGTAATCGGTGTACATACATAAAAAAAAAAAAAAAAAAAAAAAAAAAAAAAAAAAAAAAAATACATACACCTCGAATTGATAACCTCCTCCTTTTTTGAGTCGGTTAATGAAAACAATTGTTATGGATAATTACAAAGCAATCCCATGTTATTATTGTTCAACCATTTTTATTAGAATAAAAGTTATATAACTTTAAAAAAAATTGTTTTAAAACATTATTAAAAATGTTATTCATTTCAGTTTATCATCTTTTAAGCACTTTTCAAAAAACTGGAGTAATTTATGGCTCGTTATTAACATTTATTTGTCTAAAAATAAGTCAAGACAATTTTGCTTATGATTTTATTAAAAGTTAGCAAAAACTTGCGTGATTTCTTTAAAAATAAGGGATTGAATGATTTTATCTATCTAAATTCCATAGATCTGTTATGCATTATTTTTGTTTATATTTTGTATTTTTTTTTCTCTAGGAGCTTCGAACGTCAAAATAATGATTCGAAGAGAATTGTTTAACATTATGCAACAACCGAATTTACCAAATATACATGATAGATTAAACTTTCTGGAAAATTATTTTCTTAACAGTGAAGATTTGAAAAAGAAACATCTGAAATGATTAATGACGAGATTAATTACATAAAAAATGGGTTAAACTCTGTACCGCCTTTAAAAATTACATTAGAGAAAGGTACATTTATTGTAAAATATAAAATGATGCTTACTATGGTCGATAGAAAAATATGCAACGCAGCGACAAGTACAAAATCAACAACGCGTTGCTACATTTGTGGACTGTCTTCGAGAGATTTTAATGATATTTCTAAGAAGAAAAACATCAAACCCGACACGTTAGAATTCGGACTATCAATTTTACATGCTAGAATTTGATTGTTTGAAAATTTGTTGCATTTAGCGTACAAACTGCCCATAAAAAAGTGGAGATTGAATACAGATGATGAAAATGCTATCGCTAAAGAAAGAAAATTGACCATTCAAGAAAATTTCAAAACAAAATTGGGTTTACTTGTAGATGTACCTAAGGCTGGATATGGCAACACTAACGATGGAAATACAAGCAGGAGATTTTTTACTGACCCCTCTGTAGCATCTGAAATTACGGGCATTGACAAAAATTTAATATACCGTTTTAAAGTTATTCTTGAAACCATATCCAATGGCCACAAAATTCACCTAGACAAGATTAAAGAATATACAGAGAAGACAGCAGAACTCTACATCCAATTATATAAAGGGTAACCAATGTCACCCACAATGCACAAAATATTAATACATGGCCCAACTGTAGAGAAAGCTATACTACCAATAGGTCAATTGTCTGAAGAAGCGGCCGAAGCACGGAACAAACATTTTTGCTCATTTCGTTAAAATTTAGCACGAAAATTTTCAAAAATTTCTTGTAACCGGGATGTTATCAACAGATTTGCTTTTGAGTTCAGATCCAGTGTTAACTGGAATGAGACCCAAGATAAGAAAAAAATCAAAAACATTTCTTAAAGAAACTTTAGAAATGTTAGTGCCCATGGAATCTTCTGAAGCTCCTGATGAAGAGGATTCTGATTATGAAGAAACAGATGACGACTCTGAATTATCATCTGATTAAGAAACTCCACCTTATTGGTGATTTATTAACTAATTGTCCATATTATTAATAATTAATGTTTGTAATTTATTCAATTATATTTTTATTTTATTCGATTTTTTATCATAATTATCATTTGTTTTATAATACTAATTTTGTAGAATAAAAACCAGTATGAAGTTCCAAAACATTATTGATTTTTAAGTTATAAAGCAATTTTTATTACAAAAAGTTAATTTATTTACTAACTAATACATTTTAATTAGTTTAAAACAATACAATAATTTTGGCCGCCCAGATTCGTCAAATCTCCCACTGTGCGACGTGTCCTGACGTGTATATTGGCTATAGCACGAGTCACAAATTATAGTAGCCTTATTATTCTGTTAAAATATAAAAATGAATTATGAAATGTCAATATTTTGTTTGATTAAAGGTTCATTAAGAGATATTGACCAGCGTAGCGGGCGTAGCTTGCTAGTGTTTTATACTTTCCTACCTTTTTAACACTTTCCAACCTAGTTGAAAAGTGTTTATGACTTCGGTTTGTCTGCCGTCTGTCCGTGCTCTAACTGCCGTAAATATGCTCGTATTGCTCTGCAATTTTTATATGTTATTGTCGTTATCTATAGCATGTTCCCTACTTCAACTGAAGTGTGTAGCACTTATAGTTTTTTTTTACAGGGACACTCAAAAGAATTCCGTTACATTACGGTCTATGGGGAAAAATCATTTGCGGTTTATTTTAATGATGTTACACAATTTCAAATACATTGTAATTGATATACAGGGTGTCTCAAAAGGTCGTTTACAAACTTAACATGATGGTCTGACATATCATGATGAACAAGATTTACATAGGAACTTGTGTTCGAAAATGAAAACTGCGACCGCTAGAGGGCGATGAGAGCAGGAGTGGAGGGGAAGAAAGAAAGGATATCGAAAGAGGTATTAATATGACTTTTATTAAAGAACATGGTTTAATTTACACAAGATGTTCAAAATTCCTTCCATTCGCCGCAATGCATGCTTCACAACTTCGTCGACGCATGGATTCACGGAGCCGTTCAAAATGGGCAGGTGTGTCACGGACACGTGCCGCCGCTTCCAAGATCCTGGCGACGAGACCCATGTCCGATGTTACGGGCGTCTCGTACACCATGGACTTCATGTGTCCCCACAAATAGAAATCCAGGGGAGTCAGGTCGGGGGATCGCGGTGGCCATGAGACTTGTTTGTGGCTTTATGTCAAATTCCCGTAGCATGGTTTCCTTCCTTTACGACAGGCGTGCGTGTAGTGTGTTCTCGACCAATGTGGCTACGTACTTGGAAAGCTCCTGCTTCACGCAATCTGCGGTGCAACTGTCCAAACAAAACATGACTTGGCTAACGTCTGCTTGGGAAGCGCTCAAAGTACAGGGTGATCAGAAAATGAGTATACATTTGAAAAATTAATAATTCATGGAATAATGTAAGTAGAGAGGTAAAAATTGACACACATGCTTGGAATGACATGGGGTTTTATTGTATCCACAAAAAAGTTTATGAAACGCCGACAGACGGCGCTTCGTGTGATAAGAAAAGCAATAATTAGCATAACAAATTATGACAAAACAAGGACGATGTTCTTCAGAATGAATGCTCAACATGTCCACCGTCATCCCGCAACAATAGCTGTAGCCGAGGGTCAATGCTGTGCACAGCACTGTGCAGCATATCTGTAGCTATGGTGAGAAATTGGCGTTGGATGTTGTCTTTTAGCATACCTATTGATGTCGGTCGATCGCGGCAGATTCCCCATTTTGATAGTAGAGCTTCACTAAATTTTCTTTTCTGGTAACGTCAACATGCTGCGATTGCTGGTGAATCTGATTCTCTCTCTCATTACAGATCTTTTTATACACGATTCTCAGGCAGAGTCACTGACGTTTTGCTGTTCAGTGCCCTCTGTCGGCCTTTTTTTATTTTTAACCTTTTTTGTGTGGTTACAAAGTTACAATAAAACCCCATGTCATTCCAAGCTTGTGTGTCAATTTTTACCTCTGTACCTACATTATTCCGTGAATTATTAGTTTTTAAATGTATACTCATTTTCTGATCACCCTGTACATCCGTACCGCGGCTCGTGCATTTCCATCTGCGGCGCCATATACGTAAAGCATATCGGCCAATTCTGCGTTACTACACCAATTCATCCTTCTTCTGCTACGTCATCGCCTGAAATGATTACGCTTCCCACTGTCCCGTAAGCCTGCGCTCATTGCCCTCTAGCGGTCACAGTTTGCATTTTCGAACACAAGTTGCTATGTAAATCTTGTTTATCATGGTATGACAGACCAGCATGTTAAGTTTGTAAACGACCTTTTGAGACACCCTGTATATCACTAAGGTGCATTACAAGAAGCTTAATATGGAATAGGGTGTGCATAGCACTTATAGTTACTTTACAGGGATAGTCAAAAGAATTCCGTTACATTACGTCTGTGGAGAAAAATCTTTTGCGGTTTAATTAAATAAAGTTTCTCTATTTTAAACGCATCGAACTTTATATATACAGTAAAATCCCGTTACAACGAATTCCATTACAACGAAAAATCCCGTTATAAAGAAATGCAAGCGAGTCCCGTTTTGAAATGTATTCAAATAATGTTAACATAATCTCAGTATAACGAAATATTCAATTTTTTATGATCTCGTTAGAACGAAATAATATGACACGGCAAATACTTTCAGTTGTACATTTTTATCGCTTGACAATTTTTGTTTTCGATGCCTAGTCTTAGGGACAATCAAGCTTATCTCTAAAGCAATCGCTTTTCTCCGAGCTTTGTTGTAAAATCGGTGTGCATAGGCATTTCACTGCAGAAGGAATGTTTCCTTTGTTCGCTCTCCCCTTTTCTCCACCCCTTTTTCTTGGAAGTCCAAGTAAGCTGTAACCAATGTAGGCAAACTTAACAAAACGTGAAATGAGTATTGCACATTCCCCCTTCCCTCTCCTCCCTACCTGAATAACTTTCGCAAAGGAATTTCCAAAGCTCGAAATCAGTTTGAAAATTTTCATCTTACCAGTAGGTCATAAAATGGCGGCTGTTAAGCGAAAACAGTTTAGTTTGGAAGAAAAAAAAGCCATAATTTCTGAAGTTGAGAAAGGAATGAAAAAATCTGATGTTGCTAGCAAATATGGAATTTCGCCGTCTACTTTATCCACTTTTCTAAAAGATAAAGAAAGCATTTTGAAAAAAATTCAAGTTAAAGTCTTTGATCCAAGCAGAAAACGAATTCGAAATGCCCAGTTTCAAGATGTGGATAGTGCTGTTTACAAATGGTTTATGGATGTTCGTTCTAGAAACATCCCTCTAAGTGGCCCTTTAATTAGAGAAAAAGGTTTGGAATTTGCAAGAATGCTAAACATTGAAAATTTTCAAGCCAGTGTCGGATGGTTGAATCGATTCCGAGAAAGGTACGGTATAGTGGCAAAATGCATTTCAGGAGAAGCAAAAGACGTCCCAGTTGAATTTGTAAACGAATGGCGTAAAGGTGAAATACAAAAAATAATCAAGACGTATAGTCCTAACGATGTTTTTAATGCCGATGAAGCCGGAATATTTTTTCAGTTAGAACCAAGGAAGACTTTAGCGTTAAAAGGAGACAAGTGTATTGGAGGAAAGCTTTCCAAACAAAGGATTACAGCCCTATTTTGCTGCAACAAATCAGGAACAGAAAAACGAAAAGTACTCATAATCGGCAAATCTGAAAAACCCCGTTGTTTCAAACATTTTAAGTCCTTACCATGCATCTACAAAGCCAACAAAAAATCATGGATGACGCAAGGATTCTTTAATGAATGGCTGATAAATTTTGATAAAGATATGCAAAAACAAAAACGTAAAATTCTTCTACTCATAGACAACTGCACAGCACACAATGATCCTCCTATATTGAATCACATTCGTGTAGAGTATTTCCCGCCTAACTGTACTGCAATACTTCAGCCTCTTGACCAAGGCATTATCAGAGCCGTAAAATCACGATACAAAACTATGTTATTAAAACGCATTCTCTGTGATCTGCAAAATAACGTAAACAGAAAGTGCAACATGAAAGAGGCAATTGATATGATCTGTGGATCGTGGGATGATATAAGCCAGAAAACAATAGCCCACTGTTGGAAACACGCGCAGATTGACCAGGATTTAAATAAAGAATCGACGGCTCAAGGATCTAGCGATGTAGTACATGATGAGGAGCAGACAGTCGAATATGAGATCGAATCCACTTGGAACTTAGTAAAAGAAAAATCTGGTGTGTCTCAAAGCATAAGCTTTAAAGATTTTTTAACTGCAGATGACAATGCTGCAACTTGTTATTCATTAACAGAGACAGATATTGTGCAGTCTATTGTTGATGATCGCATTTTAGAAAATGATGAAGAAAGTTCTGAAGATGAAGAAAATGAGGTTTCAAAAGTTACATCTGCTGAAGCCTTAGAAAGCTTAGAAAGAGTGCGCAATTTTATTTCTTTACAGAGCAGTGTACCAGATAACATTTTTTCTAATATTAATCATGTACATAATTTTGTATTGTCCGCAGCTTCAAACTCCCTTGTACAAAAAAAAAATCACTGATTTTCTGCATTAAATTTTTTCTTGTACAATTTGAAGATCATTGAAATGGTGGTAAGTCAATTTTTCAGTTCTATAAAAAATATTATACATTGTATTATACTAACTTTACGTTATTAGAAGGTACTACTAATTTTTATTACTATTTTTAATAATTAATTATCTACTAATTTGTATTATACTACTATATTTTTATAATTAACTATGATATGAGGATCTGAAATGAAATGTTTAATTTTCTATTGAATTCCGTTACAACGAAATTCCCGTTACAACGAATAAAATTTGCGGTCCCGTGAAGTTCGTTGTAACGGGATTTTACTGTATCACTAAGGTGCATTACAAGAGGCTTATTACAGAACATTGTGTGTATAGCAGTCATCGTTCATTTACAGCGACACACAAAAGAATTCTCTACTGTCTGTTAACAATAATTCCTGGAAGTGCGTTTTAAGTTGCTGAACGTGATTTTAAATTTAACTCACTTTTTGTCTATTACTTGGTGTGCATACATTCTGTATTTCATATACAGGGCAGTACAAAAGTTCGCGAACACATTTCCGTTTATTGACAGAAACTCCAGAAGGAGAATTTTAAACTGTACTACGCGTTTCCGAACTAAACTAAAATTTTGCACCCTATGTAGTATATATACAAATCTATAGATCATATACAGGGCTGAATAAAAGTATTCGGATATTTTTCCGAATATTGTATATGTTGGAAATTCCTGAAATTATGTTTTTAAATATGTTATGCATTTTCCAAATTGTTTACTTAGATGTTATCTTTCTGCTTATTAAACTGTAATGATTTGTAAAATTATTTTGGAAGCGTTGGAACATAATCTATGCTTGACGCATGATTTTTCGTTCTTGTTTTTTTAATGTAACGTTCGTTACTGGTAGGGGAGAAAATGTAGTAGCTCGATCACGCAGTTTAAAGCAACTTAATATCATTTTTATTAACTCCATGTTCCCATTATTTTATTTCATTTTTATTTATTTTGCTGTTAAAATTA
This sequence comes from Maratus michaelseni, assembly GCA_963931845.1. Lineage (NCBI taxonomy): Eukaryota > Metazoa > Arthropoda > Arachnida > Araneae > Salticidae > Maratus > Maratus michaelseni. The sequence continues at coordinate 141,912,518 of OZ007591.1, read as the reverse complement.
TCGGCACGTTTTTGATAGGAAATCTGGCAACTGCCCAGCTTTGTTGTTATTCGAAAGAAAAAAGAATAAAATATTTCGTTGGAATGTTTATTATTTGTGATAATTAATAAGTGTTTTAAATCATTTAACTATAAAAAATATTATATTATTTTAATGTACGAGTCTCCCCACAGAACCACTTTTGGTGCAGCTCGCACCTAGCATTGAGGCCTGGTGCGTTTTAAAGCCCTATATTACGAAGTTTGAGAATCAATGAAAATTTTCTGTTAAAATCATACTTTTTTATTTTACAGCAGAATAACTTTCTGAAAATGCAATTTTCGAGACCACTTATCGCGCTAATTAACATAGCTTTTTTGAAAAAAGTACTTTAAAATACACATTAGTTAATAGTAAGAATAAAATATCGGAAAAAGTTTTAAAATTCCTTTTAAAACCTATGAATTTCATTTTGAAAGAATACAACATTATAATTACATTTTTGACGGCGCGCATTGGCTATATTACCGTAGAATTTATACGCTTTATTACCGTAGAATTTCCCCCGACAACTCTAGCCGAATGTGACAACTTTCTACTGTGTGTGAGCGCAACTTAGGTTATACACGGCCGGAGCATGACGTTTAAAACGTCACAAGAAGTGGATCATTTTTACACGGCAAATGGTGCAAAACGGCGGGGTGGGGGGAGGCGCTTTGCACCAATCGGCTTGTAAAAATGATCCATTCCATATGACGTTTTAAACGCCATGCACCAGTCGTGTATAACGTAGATCGCGGTGAAAGCGAGAAGTGGTTTGGATTAGTAGCACCCTATTTGGCACTTTAATTCGCTTTTTGCATGAAATTAACAATTAAAAATCCAATAGTAAAAAAATATATAAAATATGATTTTAACAGAGAAATTTCATCGGTTCTCCAGCTTTTATCTATAGGAGGGCTACAAAATTCACCAGGTCTCGGTTCTAGGTGCGAGCTGCACCAAAAGTGGTTCCCTTGTGAGATCTAGTAATGACAACATTTCTTTACAATATTGCTTCTTTATTGTTTACAGTATTGTTGTGTTTTATATAATAGGTCCAGTGGAGCCAATTTATATGTGTCCGTGGGGCCCGAGCTCAATTTTCATTGCTTTATTTCATTACTAGCTGTTACCCGTGACTTCGTTCACGTATCATTAAAAGAAGAATAAATGCATTAATTAAGCAAAATATTTCATTCCCGATAATTAGAAACGTAAATAATTAACTAACTTTTTATCACATTCCATAGGATACAATACAGTACTTCTATGTTATAGAGGATTTGACATAACTAAGTTTTAAAAAAGAGAAATTTTGTGACAAATAATCACGAAAAGGAAACTGCAACCAATGAAAAAAGGCGGGCCAAATAAAATCGTGGCAATCGGCGAATTATATAAAAACATATGTTAAGTTTACCTCGTAAACCATTTTACTTTTAACGCCTTTGTGAAACGTTTTAATAGCAATCCTTCAAAGATATAATAGAAATAGTATATTCTTTTTCATTAAATTCAATTCTTGTGAATAGGGAGCAATTATTGTAGACCTAAATTCAAGGAGCTTAAATTTGCCTCCTTGATTTAATCTATAACTGAAAAAAAATCTTTATTTCTAAATAAAAATATGTTGACAGACGATTTTTGTTCTCCAGAATAAATTGATTCATGCAGATTGAATATGTGTACGTTTTTATTTTTCAAAAACTTTACTGTAATCAAATTTTTTTTTTCTTTCACCATCTATTGAACTTGAAAATAAAGTATTTTTTTCAGTTTTAATGAGAAAAAATACATTAATCCGTTTTATTTCTTCTTTTATATCCACAAAAATGGAATAATTTAGTTGCCATTTTTAGAAAAACTTCGTTAAAATTTACAAATAATAATAATAATAATAATAATAATAATAATAATAATATCTCGGAATTTAAATCATTTTTTTTAATTCTGAGAGTTTATGACATCCTCTAATGAATGATAACCGGTGTTAAGTAAATCGCGTTGTGTTCGACAATCTGAAAAGAGTAGTTGCGAAATACAAACAGGCGGTCAGATTTTAATATAATAGATTCGTATTTATTTTTCTTTTCCTAATAACCATGGTATGGTTTTTGGCAAAAAACTCTCATCTGTATGTAACTGATATACATCCTTAATAACCGGTATAGATAAAAATACATTTCAATTTTTCGTTTTAAATATGTCGTGAAACTAATCTACTTTCTATACTTACTGATCCTTGTATTATTAATGTACGGAATTAATTCCCGCGCCTTGTAAAACACATTTGAAAATTCCCGTTTTATTTCAAATATGACGTCACATTTTCCTCAGAGAAATCTCTTTTTAATGGCATAATTCTTGTTAATTTTCTTTTTCTGGCAATCAGGACGTAAATTTTTAGCGGAAAACTCACATTTGTATGTAACTGGTATTCAAACTAATTATTAATCAGTATCGATAAAAAATAATTCAGCTTTTCATCTTAAATATTACGTCCATTATCTATCTACTTTCATTATACATTGATATTCATGCTCCTTGTATTATTACGACTATTTGAAAATACATGTTATATTTATGACGTCATATTTGTCCAAACCGAGGAGGATCCTTTTCATAGTTCCATGGTCCAAGCGAAATCTATTTTTAAGAATATAATTATTCTTCATTTTTCCTTCTAATTAATTAGTAGTTTTTTGACAGAAAAAGATCTTTTTAATGTAACCGATATTCCTTCTTCATGTATAATAACAAATATTCCGTATTTTTGTTTCAAACATCACGGAAATTCATCTTCTTTTGAATTCTTTTTCATTTTCATTTCTCAAGTGAAAATCGTTCAATTGAAAATTAATTGTTGAGGAAAAATTATTTTACCGTGTTTTTATTTATTTGCAACGATCAAAGCCCTAGCAACGATAAAGTAAAATGGTTAAATTTTATGGGAAAATGTCCATTTATTCTCTATGAAAATAACGAAATTTTGAACTATTATAAAAAATATTTGAATAAAATGAACAAAAACTGGCCTATGTTCATTTGAGGGTTATAATCAACGTATATGCAAAGATACACGATCATTAAATGCTCCATTTTGACGCTGGCTTCAGCGTAACATTTGCACACAATCAGATTTATAATATTATTAGGATAGGATAGGATTTATTTTTCTCCCTAGAACAACATTTATTTTACTATTTACCAGTGAATATAAGTCAATGAGCATCTATTTAAATACCCGACTGACACCCATAATTCACTTAAAGGTTATTCTCGATGTTTAGCTTTCTGCCCTTTACAATTTTCGTCATATTCATGGTATGATGATGATATAGTACATATAAGTGTTTTTATAAAAAAGAACTGGTGATAATATAATTTAATAAAATTACAATATTTTACGATAAACTTAGTTATTATATATCACTATCTGTCGACTATTCAAAGAAAAAAAATCTCGCAGTGCAATTTTACCAAAATATTTTTGAGCACATCCAATATTTTTCAAACGTTGGTGAGACTGAATAGATCTGTTTGTTTGTTGGTTCTATATAGGCGTCCGTACTGTTTGACGCAAATCGGGACCATCTGTAGTACTGTGAGTAATCAGGTTAAACCTTAGCTACCTCCTCCCCCCCCCAAAAAAAAAAAAAAATCGCATTATTATTTTATTTATTAAAAAATTTTGCGCAAAATTTCGGACAAAATGAGGGGGTTTTTTCCGCGATTTAAATGCATTTTTTTTTCTTTAATGTTGTCACATCTTAAAGAGAAATTGCATTAGAATTTAAATATATAGTATACTAGCAAGCTACGCCCGCTGCGCTGGTCGGTTTCTACAAATGAACCTTGAATCAAAAGAAATATATCGTTTAATTTGACCTTGTATTTGAAAGCAATCTCTATATTTACCTGGAATATCCTTCCACTTCACTGAAAAATGACGTGATTGCGCTATTATATTTTCTAATGTGCAATCAAAATTTTAGCTGTTAAGAACCAACTTTTTTATTTGGTCATTTATAGTTAAGGTTTGCTAAAGAATGATAAAACTATATGCAATATACTAAAACCATCACTAAAAATTGTCGAACTAACAATGCAAGCAAATTAACTAACAAAATCCATTCAGTAGAAGTTTTCTAAAAAGGCTAATATTTGATAATCGGGTTCATCTGATTATAGAACTTTTCCACATAATTCTAAAACTAACAGAACGATATAAAATATACTAAAAACATCCTTATAAATTATCTACTTAACAATGCAAGTCGCAAAAAATACGCCCAGTAAAAATTTTCAAAAAGGCTAATCTTTCGGAATCGGGTTCACCTGACTATATAACCTTCACACATAACTGTTTGACTAAGCAACGTAGAACAATATGTAGTACATTAAAACATTCCTGAAATAGCATCTAACTAACAATACAATTCTCATCAAAATCCGTCCAGTAGAACTTTTTCAGAAGACTAATCTTTCATAATCGGAATCAAATATTGAAAAGGCTAATATTTGATAAAAAAAATGGTCACCCGATTTTCGAATTTCTCCCTATAATTCTAGAACAAGCAACATAGAATGATATGTTATATAATAAAACTTTCCCTAGAAAATTATCTAACAGTGCAGGTTCCATCGAAATCCATTTGGCAAAATCTCTTAAAAAGGCTGATATTTTATAATCGGATTGATCTGATTATAGAACTTCCCAGAATAATTCTATAACTAAGCTACGCAGAACGATATGTTATACAATAAAACCTTCCCTGAAAAATTATCTTACAGTTTAAGGTCTACGAAAATCCATACTCGAGTTATAAGCAGCCGGAACGAAATTTCATATATGTAGAAGTAAATAGAAGTATATTGCCATTAATATAGTTTGAATAAAAAAAAGGTACTTTTCGGTTAGCCGGGCGCCAGTGATATATATATATATTCATACATATAAATGTATATATATGTATGTTAATACATGTATTTGTGTAGATATATGTGTACAGTGGAACTCCAGTTATACGTTTTGCCCGGAACCGGAAAACAAAACGTATAACTCAGTAAAATGTACAACTCAATTAATGGTCTACCGGAAATTTTTTTTAAATATATCGTAAAAACTTTGTTCCGCTGAGGGGTTTGTTACCTTTTTGGTTGGTTGATTATTTGTTACGGCTGATTATCTGTGCTAGGGATATAGGCCGGCGAGGGGAATGCCCTCCGTGGGGGTCTTTCTAAGGGATCCTAACCCATATTTAAGCAAGGTTCGAAGAAAACCACAGAAAACTCCTCCGAATATTTAGGTCGACGAGCACGACAGGGCTTTGATCCCAACACCTCTCAGCCACTGGTAGGGCCATAAATTTTCGGAAATGGAACAGAGTAGAAAACAGGTACATAAGAAAAGTACACATGAAGTTATTTTATCATAAAAGCTTTATTAAAAATATTTTTAGTACACAGAGTACTTAAAAGAAATCATCGGAATCGCCTTGGCATGTAAATCAGTTATCATAAGACATTTCAGTAGTTTACTTGAATCTTGTTAAAATAATAATTAATCTTCAGTTGTTTCTTTTCTAAACAGCAAACTTTACATTTCTGTTAATAATGCGGCCGCCTTATCGTTACTGCTTTTACTACTGACGAACTGCTTTACTACGTCAGAAACTCTCAGAGCAGCTCCGAAGTTTAAGTGAGATCTTTCAAATCAGACTCATCCGACGCATCATCAATGTTTCCGGTTACAAAATGTATAAATGAGACAAAATTTCGTACGGGTACGCAAAAACGTAACGTATAACTGAGAGAAATGTATAACTCAAAACGTATAATTCAGCTAAATTTTAATGGCAAGTGGTCGGGACCGCTGAGTTGAAACGTACAAATCAGGTAACGTATATCTGGAGTTATACTGTATATATATATATACATGTATATATACAGGGTGTCTCAAAAGGTAGTTTACAAACTTAACATACTGGTCTGTCATATCATGATGAACAAGATTTACATAGGAACTTGTGTTCGAAAATGCAAACTGCGACCGCTAGAGGACGATGAGCTCAGGTGTGGAGGGGAAGAAAGAAAGGATATCGAAGGTGGTATTAATATGATTTTTATTAAAGAACATGGTTTAATTTACAGAAGATGTTCAAAATTCCTTCCATTCGCCGCAATGCATGCTTCACAACGTCGACTCATGGATGCAAGGACCCGTTCAAAATGGGCAGGTGTGTCATAGACAGGTACCGCCGCTTCCACGATCTTGGCGACGAGATCCATATCCGATGTTACGGGCGTCTCGTACACCATGGACTTCATGTGTCCCCACAGATAGAAATCCATGGGAGTTAGGTCGGGGGATCGCTGTGGCCCTGCGACTGGTCCGCCTCTGCCAATCCAGCGATTAGGATATGTCCTATCGAGGTATTCTCGCACAATGCGCATTTCCATCCGCGGCACGTAATGCATATCGGCCAATTCTGTGTTACTAAACCGATTCATCCTTCTCCTGCAACGTCATCGCCTAAAATGATTACGCTTTCCACTGTGTAGTAAGCCTGCGCTCATCGCCCTCTAGCGGTCGCAGTTTGCATTTTCGAGCACAAGTTCCTATGTAAATCTTGTTTATCGTGATATGACAGACCAGCATGTTAAGTTTGTAAACGACCTTTTGAGACACCTGTGACGATGAAAAAATTATTTAAGTGCCGTTATAGTGAACTTTTAAATTATTTATTGCAGTTGTGATTTAATATAGCAATTAACCCTGCACAATTTGTGCATCTGTTCTTTTGGTCAAAAATTCTTAAGAAGAGAAACAATCATAATAATAAAATGAATTAAACGGTCTTACTTGAGTGAAGAAATAGATGCAGACTATAAATGATGAATACTTCATAAGATTGGATCCATAAAATCTTTATTGTAATTCTTGAGGAAGGAGGAAGGATGAGAATAAAAACAGCTGCACATCATTGCTTTATAAAGTTCTGGCTCAATCATCATGAAATTCGAAGAATCTCTAAAATATTCCTTCTGGACGAATCCATTAAGGGATGTAGGATTAATGAAGAATTAATTAAATTACCAGTTGATTTAAACCCTTCAAAATATTAAATTTAAAATTTACAACAGCATTTTTATAGAATAATTAAAAACTGAAAACGCGAAATTGATCTCCATAGAATCCGCGCAATGCGAAATATCTCAGATATGAGAGCCGGCACGAAGCCAGGCCTCTCCAGACCAGACGACGTTTTGCATGAAATTACAGCATCATTTTTATTTAAATTCTGTTGGAAAAATGCGCAACATTAATATTTATACCCATAAGAGGGGTGCACAAATATGAGAGCAAGATTAATTTAAACTAATTTGTTGATTAGGTCTTACGCGAAAAATCAAAAGAGCAAATCAGAAACTAATTAGCATTTAATAATTAAAAGAACGATTCTAATTTGTATTTGAAAGACACGCCCCTTTCGCCCGCAGTTCCAAAACAAAACAGCTCCCGAAAACATACCGAACAAGAGCGGCGGTGACGTATGCGCACAACACATGCGTGCGGAGTGAGAGCCGCCGAATGACGATGACGTCACAGCTCAGCGCCGATTGAAGCGAACACAGGAGGGATGGTTTGCCATAGAAGCAACGTACAAGGCGCGCGATCGCTGGTAAAAAGGCATTTTAAAAGAACAGCAATTAAACTGGAAGGGCTATAAAATAGAAATACGTTGAGCTGAAATAAAAATAATTAAAAAAGATAAAACTGTGATATATCTTTATCACAACACCCTGTATATATCACTGGTGCCCGGCTAACCCAAAAGTACCAAAAAAAAATACTACAAAAATGCAGTCGTACACTTAAAAAAAACACCTTTTGGCTTAAAATCTCTCATTAAAACTGTTTTTCTTTTTTTTTTTCATTTTTTTTTTAAATAAAATTAGTAACAGTTTTTTCTTTTATTTTTCCAGATGTATAGCCATTTCAATTCTTTCTGCAACAAAAAAAGATACTTTTTGGCTTAAAATCAAATTGTATGAGGTCAAAAGTAAAATCAAAATCGCCAAAAACAAAAGATATATACAGTGGACTCTCTCTATTCTGAACACTCATGGGACCGACCAAAAGTGTTCAGATTATGGGGGTGTTCATTATAGAGGGAGATTGGGAAATGCACTACTACTACTACGTATTGAGTTTATAGACTGTATAGAATACTTAGCCTGGTTAACCATGGAAGTTACCGAGATGGAGGTGCTGAATTTAGAAACTATTAAAAAAGTTAATTAAATGTTATATTAAAAAATTTTACAAAATATACAATTACATACTTACAATACATTACTTGAATACATAATCGGTACATTACTTAAAAGAGTGAGTAATTTTAGTCTGTTTTTGCATTGTGTATGCTCGTGCAGTGTACATGTTATCAAGTTGTTTAAGAAGTGGAAAGGCTTTCGGGTGATGTTCAGCCGCATAGTTCAACAGGTCTTGAATCCCTTGGCCATATTGCTTGAAGGTAATCACACTTCTTGTTTCATTGGTCTCTTCTGGTTCTGCTTCGTCTTCACTACCCTCTTCCACTTCAACGACGTTGTCGCAAACAGGAAGGCTTCTGTCGGCTTCGAGATAAGCTCCAGGTTCAATTTCAGTATGAAGTTCCTGAAGAATTGACCCCAAGTCACTCACAGCTGTTGCTTCTTGGTCCTCTGTCCTTGATTGCTCATTCTCACACGGGAATCCAGCTTTGTAGAAGCATTTTTGGATGGTGTAGGGGGTTACTTCATTCCACGCCATTGATATCCAATGGACAGCATCCACGACATTGACCTTCTTTGTTAGTTCGGTTGCCGAATAAGCCTCCTCCATCACCACGGACATTCTCTTCAAAAAATGAATTCGGTAGTGAGCTTTAAAGGTCTTGATTACTCTTTGATCCAGTGGTTGGAATATAGAAGTACAGTTCGGTGGCAGGAACTTCAGGCTCACGTTGTTCAGATGCACATTTGTATGTGATCTGGCATTATCCACAAAAAGAAGAATTTTTCTTCCTTCTCACTTCATCATTTTGTTAATGCCCTCCAACCATTGTGAGAAAATTGTGAATGTCATAAAGGCTTTTCGATTTGATTCATAGTGCACAGGCAATGATGCTATCTTCACATTTTTGAAGCACCGTGGTTTTTCACTTTTTCCGATCACAAGTGGTTTGAGCTTCTCACCCGTAAAACTGGCACAGAGCATGACTGTAAGTCTTTCTTTTGACATTTTTCTGCCCACGCATTTCTCGCTTCTTTCTGCTAAGGTTTTATTTGGAAGAGGCATGGAAATGTCAGCGGCATCGACATCCTTCTTCATATCCGGAAGCTTTCTTTTCCATTCCTCCACAGTGTCGATATTTATGTCTGCAGCTTCACCATTGATTATTTTGAATTCGATGTTATGCCGACTTTTGAAGCAAGTCAGCCATCCTTCTGATGCCTTGAATTCCGTGATTTTCTCTTTTTCTGCAAAATCCAGAGCAATCTGCTTTAACAGGGGTTCAGTGAAGATTCTTCGTTCTCATTTGGCAAAAAACTTTCAGATGTGATTGTTTATGTTCTCGTTTCCCGTTTTCTTTTCGAAAATTCTACACTTTGAGGAAGGTTCATTTGCTTCAAAAGCGGCTATAATTTCTTTCTCTTTCTTGCTGATGGCATTGACTTGACCTACTGAAATTGCAAATTCAGATGCAATTTTTCTTTGACTTACTTTTGATTTTAATTTTTGAACAACTTCGTATTTTTCCTGAAGCTTCAGTTCTTTCAGTTTTTTCGTCTTTTTTACTTATTTCTGACATATCTGCGTAAGTGTTGTGATTCTTTCCCTGCAACAATAGTAAAATAACGAAAAAATTTTCCTTTGTCGAGCAAAAAGGAAGAAAGAAACAGAAGCGATAATGCTGCCAACCAGGTGTCCAGAAAAGAAACCATAATCCTTTTTTAACCACTCCCTCTAACACCTGTTGTCTCTTATATGTAATTGAAGGGGGGATTTCTGTTGCGCAATCTTTTTATTTTTATCTCAGCTCTGGAGAGGGGAAATCACGTGACATGTTTTTTACATTATTTTTTCTTGTATCTCTTGTTTTGATCATTTCATTTAATTTGATTATCATGATTTACTTTTTCTGAAATGGAAAACAATTTCATATCTGCACTTTTTTATTTATTAAAAATTTATAAGAATGTTCTAGTTAGTTGAGAGCACGTACGGTAAAAATAAAAATATTCTTTCAATTTAAAAAAAAAAATTGTTATAATGAATGTATTTTTTTGTTTTGTTAACTGAAGATTTTATCTGAATTATTGAAACAAATTTCAGCATTGGGTAGATCTTAAAATATAGAAATGATTTTGTTTCTTTATTTTTAAAGAGTTCATCGAACCCTTTTATTCTTCTGCAACAATTTTTCCGAATTTCCATGATGTGGGAAACCCCGCATTCCAACTGCAAACACACGTTCAGTTTACGGAGAGGCGGGTTAGAATGGGGATCAAAAGTAGCGTTCATAATAGTGGGTCAGATTAGAGGGTGTTCAGAATACAGAGAGTTCATCTTTTGTTAAGTCTATGGAGTTTTGCCGGGACCATCAGAAAGTGTTCATAATACCGGGGTGTTCACATTAGAGAGTGTTCAGATAGAGAGAGTCCACTGTATATTGTTTCTATATAGAAATCTTGCCTCTTGAATAATTTTTTAAGTATTACGAACATTCCCAATCATGTTTAAATTAAATATTTTCATTTTATAATATTCTCTCATCAAAACTCTTTTTTTTTTCTTTCTCTTTCTTTTTTTTAATAAAATTAGTAACAGTTTTTCTTTTATTTTTCGACATGTATAGCCTTTTCATTTCTTTCTGCAACAGTAATGATCGCCAAAAAATTAGCAATGGTAACCTTTTCGGCCAAAATAACAGAACTTTCTATCATAATTCTATAACTAATATACATAGAACGTTGTGTTATATACTAAAACCTTCCCTGAAAAATTATATCTCGAACAGTGCAAGTTCCATCAAAATCCATTCGGCAAAACTCGAGTTATAAAGGAACGGAACGAAATTTCCGTTTGTGTTTTATATATACTAGGGAATCGAACCCGGGCTTCCCGGGTTACAGAACGCAGGCGAAAGCCATTTTTTTCCCTAAATCTAATAGATTTTCATATTTTTATTTGTCGAAGTTGCTGCATTTAGTGATTTTTTTTTTACTGGTTTCTTTGCTTTTCTTGTGCGTGAAGCGCTCATACATGCGGTATCCATCCAGTTTTTTTTTTTTTTTTGTACTAAGCGTTTATACATGCGATATAGTGATCGCGACATTAACGAATTTCAAGGGTTTTGTTTATTTTTTATTTTTTTGGTATTATTAATACAGGGAATTCGCTGCATCCAGTGATGCTTCTTTGTTAATTTATTATTCATCATCTTATGCATGCGATATAGTGATCGCGATATTAATGAATTTCATGTATATTCGTTTTTTCCAACTTCGCAATGACCGTTAACATTATTTGTAATACTGATGAAATATGAATTAAAACGTTGTTTCTTACTCCTCATATTAACTTTTTATATGCATTTTTATTAAATTTGTGAAATATATATATTTTTTTTTTATTCATAAAAATGCAATATCTAAAACAATATCTTCTGTTTATATTATCTGTTAAAATATCCGATGTTTGTTTATGGTGTAAACAAATAATTTTCTTTTAAAATTTTAAATTATTACAAAGCTTCCTTTTCTCCAAAATCGTCTGAACTAATCAAATTTTGTATCCGGTATAACGCTACTCTCATATAAAGGCACCCTATTCTTGTGACGTTTTTATTTCAAAATTCATTAATTTTACTACCTGTAACTATTTAAAAATTTATAATGGCAGCATTCTTCTATTTGTTTATTGGGCGTTTCAAAATTCATGCTTAAAAATTATTTTATAAGCCATAATATATCAGGCAATTAAGATATAGTTTTCAAACAAATTGCATTTGAAAGTAATTTTTTTTCCTCTATAACGGTGTAAAAACTGAAAATGTGCTACGTTTAGAAATTAAAAAAAAAACAAAAAAAACAATGGCACTCCGGGAGTGCCGACAGAAGTGAAAACTTGAACAATTACGTGTGTATTTTTTGAATCGTCAGGAAACGTTTTACTGCGCAGGAAATACTTTAAAATGAAGTGTTTTTTTTTAATTCATTATTATAAACTACTACTACAAAAATTATATTACAATTTTCATTTAATGCGCTATTGTACAGGAAAAATAATGCATATTATTTTACATACAAAAATTGCAATCTATTGCTTAAAACGTAAATTTACGAATAAATGAAATATAAAATTTAATTAATTGGTATTCTTTGAAATGAATACCAATGAAACTTATGAATTTTCATCCACAATTTAAACAACTTTCAATACATTCATCATTTCTTCCATGAGATTTATTTTCACATCTTTTGTAATAACATTTATCTGCAAAATAGGGTTCCCGCTTCCTATCACTCCAAAATTTATTACTTCTTTGCTGCCTGTCTTGTTTACTGTATTCGTGAACATTATGCTTTTTTCTATCTTCATACTGCGCGTATTGTTTGCGGTATCTATCATTTCTATCAACAAACTTTTCTTTTCTATAAAATGATTTCACTTCATTTCAGTATCGGTAATCACGTTTCTTAAAACTTTCGTGAAATATTTCATTATTTTCATTTTTTTTTTATATTACTTCCGTCTATTTTTCTGGCGCTCGTTAAATTATAATATTTTCCGTGTTTTGTTATTTCATTTTCATCTTTTGATTTGGTCTCGCGAGTTGAGTCACTTTTATCTGTTTTCACCGCGCGTGCAAAATTTATCTTGAAATTATTTTCTGAATTATTTTTATTCATAATACCAATCATTTCGCTTTCTGCACGTGAACTATTTCCTTTTGATACTTTCGCTTCATTGTATGAATTGGCAACATATACAGTGGTGTCGGTAACAGGGTCGCGAATTCAATGGTTTTTTTCCCATCTCAAAAAATGCCCAACGCGCCTAAAGAAGTTTTCACTTCAAAAATTGCAATAGCAAAAATCACAAAACCGAAATTTCATCGTCAGCTGTTGCCATTCGCAAAATGACGTATGCGTTACGCACGGACACGTTTGGCCTTTATAATATAGATAGTATAGATAGATAGTAGATGAACAACAATATATAGACATTATTCAAGCATTTCGGACTTATTTATTTAACTAGAACAGGGTCGGCGAACCTATGGCACGCGTAACGTATCTGGCACGCCTGAGAATATTTTCGGCACGCCGTTGATTTAAGTTCTAAATCAAATTTCAGTCAAACTCCGTAAATTAATGGAATATCATTATTTTTCTTCCATTAATGCACCAGCTTGACTGAAAATAGCTGTTGTTTGCTAATATGTACTTGTGTACTTGTCATAATATTGAATTACCTGCTCAGAAACATTTGACCTCTGAACCCCTACCCGCCAGTGACGGATCTAAGGGGGGGGGGGGGGGGGTTAGCCAGGGCAGCTGCCGCTCTTGCAGGCAGGCGCCTGCAAGACTTGGAAGGGCGCAAAAATGAGGAATCATAAAAGATTAAGAATAAAGGAAAATTAAAAATTCACATGAAAATATATTCAATGTTACTTTGTTCAACGGCGGTTTAATTTCGTTGCATAAGGATCAGATATAAAAAAAAATATATTAATTTGTATTACATATTATATAAAATATCACACTGCTACCAGTATTTAAAAAATATATATATTTATTTAAGATTCAAAGATTTTGCGTTTCATCTCTTTTCCGACATCGTTTTATGTTGTTTTACAGCGTGTGCAGTATTTTATTTCCGTTATGCCTAAAAGACATTCGGGTGATTATTACAGGAAGAAGGCTAAAAAAGAGAAGAGGAGGCTTCACAGCTATCATCTAGTATGTCCTCATATTCATGAAGGAAAGCAACCAATTACTTATTAGGTAGATTTCGTATTTATTTTTGTAAAGCATAAATGGTTGGGGCTTATTAAACTTTAGCTCTTAGGTACGCCTCCTCACCTAGCTGAACCTGGGAAACATACATTTAACTTATACTTATTTTATAAAGAGTTTCCTATGTATAAAAACGATTTAGATAAAGAGGAACTTCTTCTGGAAGTCGAAAGCTTCAAATATCCTGCACTGGAGCTAGACCAAAAGATGAAGTCAAGTTCGGCTATTGAACTGCTAAGAATTATAAATTTATATGGACTTCAGGATGCTTATCCAAATCTAACTACTTGTCTAAAAATATTCCTAACACTACCTGTATCCGTCGCTTCTAATGAAAGAAGTTTCAGTAAATTAAAATTGATTAAAAGATATCTAAGAAATTTAACAAAAGAACAACGATTATCCAATTTATGTATAATTTAGAAAATGGGATAGCTTTCAAATTACCTTATGACGACATAATAAAAACTTTTTCATCAAAGAAAGCTCACAAAGTAAATCTTTAATAGGTATTGTAGGTGTTAAAACAGGTATATTTTCTGTAATTTTTGTATTGTGTAATATTGTACTTTTTATATAGAAAAAACGCATAGTAAAAATACAGATTTTGAGTATTGAGTATCATAGAAACTCGACAGAGTTTCTCGCCAAGCATAAGAAACAGCAATGCATTGAACCGTAAATGAAAGGAATTTCCGCCAATGGATGCCAAACGATTTTACATTTTTTTTTTTTTTAACTCTGTCTAGTTTATATTTTGCGGACAGGACAAAACGGGTTTTTGACACATCTATATCTCGCGTTCTATTTATGATAGAAACAAAATTTTTGATTCTATAGAATGGGGCGTGCCAAATGACTAAGAAATCAAAAGAAAAGCAAGATCTGTCGGATAGGTTTTCAGGAAATGCGATTTTAAAAGTGCTGTTTTTTGCACTTTTTAAATCTTGTACAGACCAAAAACTGTTGACAGGGCTACAGCAATGTGTAATTATCGGATTTTTACGTGGTTTACGTCATTTGAATTGTTTTTATGAGTAGTTCAAACCTTTGTAAGTTTCATGAAAAAATATTAATTAGTTTTTGATTTATATCAGTTTAAAGTTATTGATTCCTATACTTAACATAGAGCAAAAAAATAATAAATGACCCAACTCTTTTAGAAATGGTCGTATACACATGATATTAAGATATGTTGTTACAGTCGACCCAAGTAAGCTCACTATTATAAAAAAATAGTAACATTTAAGGTTCGTTTACAGGTCCTCACAAAAGATCTTTTGATATAGGGCTAAAGAATTGTGTAATTATCCGATTTTTACGCGGTTTGCAGCAATTGCATTGTTTTTATGAATAGTTCAAATGTTTAATATTTCGTGTAAAAATATGAATTAGTTTTTTTATGCATATCACTTTAAAGTGATTTATTCCTATACTTAAGATGAAGCAAAGAAATATTAAATGGTCTAACTTTTTAAAAAAAGAACGTATGCGCAGGATGTTAAAATATGTTACTACGAACGACCTGAGTTAGCTTCCTATTGTAAAACAGAATTGTAGAATTTACTGTTCGTTTACAGGGTAACTCAAAAGATTTTTTAATACGACTAAATAGTTGTGTAATTAGCGAATTTTTACGTCGAAGTACTTGATTCTTCAACACAGAGGAAAAACAATAGTAAATAGCATAATTTTTGTCAAAGTGGCTATATACACAAGATATTCAAATATGTTACTACATTCGATTCATTTAAACTCTTTATTGTTTGTATTGTTGAACCATATACGTTTCGTTTACAGAGTCTCTTAGAAGATCTTGATTACATATTACATTACAACCAGGGATGAGATTTTTCCGCTTTTTTGCTTACCAGTATAATCTTAGAGAAAACGTTGTTCTGTTAAATCGAAGAATGTTCCGATTAAATTAAAAAAAAAATTCTGTAAGATTATACTGGTATGCAAAAAAGCGGAGAAATCTCATCCCTGATTACAACCGATGTATATTTACTGAGTGAGATGTATTTCAATGATTTTATACTGTTTCAATCTCTGTAAAGTTTTATTATCTTGCTTTAAAATTTCATACGAGTTCATTTTGTCCGCCTGAAAGCTCGTCGATCTTAAGCTCTAAATCTATTAAAATATAGTATTTTCATAGATTAAAAAAAATTGTGTTTATTAATAAATGTATCAGGAATTGATTGAAAAAGCGATTAAAAAATTCCAACTTTACATTCATGCGCTGAGTAATAGAGTGTAAAAATGTTACTACCCCAAGATTAGAAGTTTTGCGTTTAAATATTTGCCGTTCATCGAATCTCCGGCTATGACGAACTTAAAATGCTCTAAAAACGGGCCGAGAGCACAATGAAAAGGAAATAACTTCTTAAATTCCCCATAAAATTAAAAATGCTATATTTCGTATACAATAGGTGATCGGTAACGAACTGTTCGGTTTACGAACAAATCGGTTAACGAACACTTTCGCGTGAGATTTTTATCTTCGGATAACGAACACATGTTAGTAGGGGAGAAAGGAGAGTTTGGCGTCAGCAGGTGGAGTGTGGAGTAGGAGCAGGGAGCAGGGAGTTACTCCACCTGTAGGTGGGGAGGAGAGCAACCTCCACCTGTGAGTGGGAATGAGGTGAGTGTGTTATAGTAAAGGGGTATTTTAGGAGGGGGAGGGCTTAAAATTTAGGGGCTTAATTTTTTTTTTGATCAAATTTAAATGTTAGATTGAAGTCTGCTATAGGAGGGGGTATAAAATGGAGGGGCTTATTTTTGAAGAGGCGGCTAACTTTTTTTGAAGAAGCGCCTAACTTTTTTTAAGGGGGGGCTTATTTTTAAGGGGGGGTTAATTTTTTTTTTAAATTTTAGAATGGACTTTCAGTTTGAACGCGAAACGGAGATCATTTTTTTTGTGGCGCCCTCTATCGGAAGGGATTGCAATAACGGATATTTAAAATAGGTTTTCTTGAAAGGATTTCACTGGGGTTTGAACCTGCAAAATAGCTTCTTGACTTGATAATTTGTGGTAGGTTTAACTGATCAAGCCAAGCAGCTATATATGAATGTCGAGATTTTAAGTGTTTAAAGAGAGATATCGTGAGAGTGACGTATCATTTGTTAAATAGTGGAAGCAATGCTAAAAAGAAGACGTGTTCAGGGGTAAGTATTGTTTTTATTGTGTTTGATGTAGAAAACATAGGAAAGAGGTGTAGTTTAAAAAAAACAAATTCAATTTTATTAATAATTTTCCCAATGCAATACATGTGGACCCACTTTCCTTTTTTTAGTGGGTTTTGACAAATCTATTACAGAATCTTGTTTAATGTTTATTGATAAATATTTATTTTTAATAAAATTTCGCGGGACATTCATTTCGTTTAATGTTTCTAATAATTCTTTCTGTGCCTTGATCGGTTTTCTTTTATTCACAGAAAACAAAAGATTAAATAAATCTGCCAAGTTCGATTCGGGGATAGGTTTTCCTTCGAAACTTACAGTCAAATTTTTATCTTTTCGAAATTTTCTTGGACGTGCCGTGACAAACTGAACTAATGCTTTGATAATTTAGGATAGCTTTATCTGGATATCATGATTGTTAGATTACGGATATTTGTGTTTGGAATAATGTGATTTTTAATTTTGCCTGTTCAGTTTCAATTATATTGTGAAATGAGGGTTTATTTTTGAAAGATAATGTTAACTTTTTGTGATTATCTTGTAACAGACTGCTTTCATCAAAAGTGTATTTTAGAATTGTAAACTAAAATTTTGAAATTTTCGTCTGTTTTGAAAAAAGCACAGAAAAAAAATAAAAGTATTAAAAAAATAATAAGAACAACTGTTCAAAAATATAATAACAACTAAACAAATGATCAAAAATAATAAAAACTGTTCAAATAATAATAACAACTGTTTAAAAATAATAAAAACTGTTTAAAAAATAATAACAAATGATAAACGATTGACTTTATACAACCAACATTTAAAAAAAGATAATCGAATCTAGTTTTTTCTAACATGACTTATTTGAAATATTCACTTTTTCTAGTTTGATTTATAACACATAAGTTACACATAAGTAAAATATTATTTATAGAAGCACTAAATACGAGATTAATAAGAATTTTTAACTTACAAACATATGAACTCCTGATACACAAGTGATTCGACCAGTAAAACATTATTTATAAAAACATTAAATACGAGAATTTTTACTTACAATTGTACGAACTTCAGATACGTAACCCTTTCTGAATCAATGTGTAAGAATTAACTGACTATTGAACTTATAACAGAGTATGATAAAATAATCACGTGACTTTTTAAACCAATAAAATGTTAATATTTTTAAACAAGCGCCCTCTATCATTTTATGAACTTCCAAGAAACGAGTTAATATGATTACATTGTTTCCTGTTCCCGCTGTGAAAGGTTGTGTTTTTCGTTTTAAGTTAGTTTACATTTAAGTGATTATGGAGCGAGTCATGGATTCTGCTTTGTTAAGTGTTAATGATATGTCTAACGTGAAGAGTGAACCCTCATCACCAGGATTAAATTACCATGACATGGAATTTTTAATACAGCCTAAAGAAGAACCCGTTTCGAATTGTGAAGTGAAACCCACCTCATCAGGATTAAAGAAACAGAAGTTACCCTTTGTGTGTTCTACTTGCAACAAAGCTTTTCCCCGAAAGGTTAACTTAACGTTTCACATGAAATGTCATCGGGAGAAAATGCCTCTTGTATGTGTAATCTGTGAAAAAACATTCGCTAGAAAGTATCATTTATTAAATCATATGAAGATTCATTCAAAGACCCCTGTGATTCATAATTGTAATGTATGTGGCGAAGTATTTTCACAAAAGAGTGATTTATTAAAGCATGAGAAAATTCATAACACTTCCAAGCCAAAACAAAGGAAAAGTAGACAGTCACCCAGTCACTGTAAATGTGACGATTGTTTTGAAACATTTAATAATAGATCTGACTTAGCGAAACATATAAAAATTCATCTTTCACCTAAAGAACTTAAACCATCTGATCAACTTTCTTTGGGAAACAGTTCGAAATATGAAATTTCAGACATCACTCAGTTTAGTAAAATATTTAAGTTTTTCGATGTTTTTACTCCTGCTCATTGGAATTTAGGTGAGGAAATGATTGTTGAAGTACAAATGAATAAGAATTATGAGCTTTATGTTCACATACAGAAATATGAAGAATTTGAAAAGAACGGTCGTGAACTTACCCCCACAAATGAAAGCATTACATTATCATGTGCAACATTCGACAAATTTGAATCGAGATTGGATAAATTTAATTTTGTTTCTGAAAATGATACATTCGTATGTAATAATGACTTACTAATCGCTTATGTAAATAAGGAATCATGCATAATGCAAAAATTATTCAAATCGAAAAAGTTTGGGTTTTGCTTAAAGTCTGACTTTTTACTGCTTACAAAAGATCAATATTTGAAACTAGTGAAAAATCGCTTTAAAATTACCGAATGTCTCATTGAGACGCTTTTAACTAAGCTTATTCCTGTTTCGGTTTTAGAAAACTTAAACAAATGTAAATGTACCCACCTCACAATCGAAGAGACTTTGAACTATTTCTTAACATGTTTCGATGACGAGTTAAAGTCATCCGTTTCTCGCGTGTTTGATTGCTATCAATGTTCAATCGGAGAACCAATTAATATGAAACACGAGTGTGATAGTTATAGTTTGCGTAGAAAATATAATTGGTGTAATGAGAGTGCACTGCTAAATTTCAACGTGACTGAATTTGTAAAAAACCTATTCAAGCAATGTTCATGTAATTATACTCATTTATTTTTTGAAACTATGAATATGGACTTTTATAATAACCATTTAAACAATGTATTTATAAATTAACATAGAAATGTATTTATTTAATAAATATTTGTTTATATATTACATATCTGTTTTTATTTCACATGTCTATTTATTTTTTTATTTTTATTTATTTATGAAATCAATCTTTGAAGTTTTATTTTCAAGGGGAAAAAAAGTGAACATATATTTATGAGTAGGCAAAATTTTTTAAATTGTAGTCTTTAAAGTTAACACTTTTTGGTTAAATGAAATCTCTTTTTAAGAAAAATTTATTATTTTTATTTGAATAGGTATTAAACTTATTTATTGATAAGAAAGTTTAATTTTTCTCTCCTTTTAAACAATGATATTGCATGTTTTGATAATTTCCATCCCACAGTTAACATTACAGTATTTAACATAGTTAAGAAAATGTTTAACTTAAACCGTCAGTGTATTTATTATAGATAAGTAAACATTTTATCTTTAACCTAAATGTAATTTAAATGATTAACTATAACTGTGACTGCTTTTAATCTAGATAAGTAAATGTTTCCAGGAAACACAATCAGTTTACTGTAGACTTTTATCGAGATTACACCAGTTAGTGGAATGCTGATTAAAAATATTTTATGACATTAATATGCAGAAAAGATCTCACGAAGAAGTACTTTCACCTTCAAAACGTCTACGTTTAGAAAAACCCATGGGAAATTTAAATACCTATGAGAAGGAGTTAAAAGACCCAAGATAAACTTTCTAAAATGGGTAATAACTGTGTAACTACTGAGGACTTTATGAATTTTTCAAACTTTGCCTGGGAATGATACATCTTTCGAGAATCCCGATCGAATGCCAAATTCTGCCACGGACTATTTGGATACATTTTTCGAAGATATGAATTTTGAAAATTTAGATTGTTCTACTACCTTAGCGTTTCAAGAACCTACAAATAATATTTTACAGACTACTGTTAAACGCGAGGTCAACGAGCTACAAGCAAGCAACCTTTCGCAAACAAGTGGTGAATTACAAACCACCATCTCACCTGCAAACAGAGGCGTAGCGTCAAGGGGGGCACGGACCACTTTACTACCAGTATTTTTATATACTATATTTGGCCTTATTTAATTCATACCGTCCAAAGATTAAATAAGGCTAAATGTAGTATGTAATTATACTGGTTGTAAAATGATCGTGCCCCCCCCCCCCCCTGACGCTACGCCACTGCCTGCAAATGACATTAAAAGTTATAAATTATGCAATTCCTATGTGTTTCACAAAGAACTAAGTGACTGTTTCTATTTAACTTTGAAGTTAAGAACTAAACAATATTATATACTTATACGAGAATTTAAACGCAATGTATCTACTAATGAAGAAATACCGACAAACCGCGTGGTTAATATGGATATTCCTAACTGGTTTGAGTTTCAATATAAACTTATTGCATTTAATTTAAGATACAAAAGCACGTCCTTTGTTTCTAATAACATGATTTTAGTGTTAAATCAAAATTCTACAATGCGAATTAAAAATTTAAAGAATCATTCTTATATTGACTTAAACGAACATCAACTAGAAAAATTAAAAGAAAGTACCTCTCATTTAAATAGTGCACTTTTACAACATATGTATACAAAACTTTTACCATCTCTTATTAAAAAGAAATGTATGGTGAGTAATACAGCTACAGAAAATGATGAGGTGTTAAAGTATAAACTTAACACATGTATCGAGAATAATATGTTATCAATACTTAATCAATTGTATGAATGTCATGCATGTACACTACGACATTCGAGCAAAAGCCTTCACTCCTGTTTCACATTTAATAATAGGGAAAAATTTAATCAATTAGGGGAAGCTTTGTTAATGCTCGTAGATTTCGAATATGTAACTTTAACGTTTCTAAACGGAGTTTATAATGTTAGTGACCACTTTTTATGTAAGATTAATGAACAAACTATTTGTAATGAATTATTTAAGAGCTGAAAATAAAATGTTTTTGATTAAGTTCTGTGTGTTTATTTTTTGCAAAGTGTCTATGAGTGAATTTAATAGTTTATAATTTAGTAGAACTTTTAAGTGAAGTCATGTAATCCAATTAAAAAAAAAATAATCCATTACAAAAAATTAATTGAAATGAAAATATTTACGGTCGGAAAAAAATTATAAGTTAATGAAATTAAAACTTATCAAAATTAAATGTTAACAAAAAGTAAATAAATAAAAGTTAACAAAAATATAGTTTGAAAATAAAAGTAAACAAAAAAAGTAAAAGTAAACAAAATATATATAGATATAATAAAATAAAATAAAATAAAATAAAATAAAATTTAACAAAATAAAGTTAATAAAGCAAAAGAAGGTATATGTTATAAAGAGAGGGGTTGAAGTAACTTACAAAATGTATGTGTGTGTGTATTTATTAGTTTAGCATTAAGTAGAACTTTTAAGTGAACAGTTAGAATTTATGTTTTCTATATAACTTAGCACAAAATAAAAATTTTCACTGTTGCAAAAATATTCAACTATTGAATGGAAATATACATATTAGTAAAAAAAAAAATATCATCACAAGTTAATAAAATTATTTTAAACTTCATACAATTTAACAAATATATACGAAACACATTACGGATTTAAATATTATAAGATATGTTTGATTGAAATTTTCAAGACAGATTTTATTCTTGGTCCTTCCATATATAGTTTGAATTTATTTTAGAAGATAGTTTTTAACAGTCCAGAGGTTCGAACTTGACAAAATGAAATCAAGACACAATGATTTGTATGTTATTTTAATCATTATGTCATAACTTCATACCTCTGAAAGTGCATTTAAAGGTTTGTCTAGGTTTATTCAGTGTTACTAAGCGTTTGTGAAACCGAAAATTAATGAAAAACAGAAAGCCTTCTACCAATTACGCTATGAAGGCTTCATTCAATTATTAAAAATAATAAAACCTTTTAGAAAATCGCTTATTTTAAATTTAAAATAATAAAAAATTAAAGTTAAAGTTAAAAAAATAAATAAATAATTCCTCTATTCATTATAAATAAAAGTTTACAAAAATAAAGTTTCAAAGTTATAAGTTTATAGAAATTATAAAATAGCAAAAGAATTGAATAAAATAAAATTTTAAAATAAAAATTAACAAAAGTAAAGTTTATAAAATTTTTAAGTTATGTTTAAAAATCTTCAAATTAATCAAAATTGACTTAAAAACATAACTTAAAAATTTTATAAACTTTACTTTTGTTAATTTTTATTTTAAAATTTTATTTTATTCAATTCTTTTGCTAACTTATAATTTTTATAAACTTACTTTGAAACTTTATTTTTGTAAACTTTTATTTATAAAGAATAGAGGAATTATTTATTTATTTTGTTAACTTTAACTTTAACTTTTTATTATTTTAAATTTAAAATAAGCAATTTTCTAAAAGGTTTTATTATTTTTAATAATTGAATGAAGCCTTCATAGCGTAATTGGTAGAAGGCGATCTGTTTTTTTCATTAATTTTCGGTTTCACAAACGCTTAGTAACACAGAACGTCATCTGTAAAAAAGCATTATGAAACAAATCCCAAACTTATTTCCCAAAATAGTCATGCATGCAGAACACAAAGAATTCATTGCCAGTGCAATTAAAGAGAAAAATAAACTGTCGACATCTATGATTAAATATATCCGCAAGGATTCTCAAACTATTGTCGCAAGTTCCTCGGCTGCAAATGTCTTTACCCTGAATGGTAAACTTTTCTGCGATGGAGAGTTAGTGAAGGAAGCCTGGTTAACATGCGCTTCATCACTTTTTGACGATTTTGAAAATAAAGATAAAACAATTCATTGAATTAAAGATATTCCTTTATCAAGAAATACATTCAAAGATAGAATCCTAAAAATGACAGAAAATGTAAGAAAGCAACAAAGGTCTGATATCAAGTCTTTCATCTCATTATCTAAGTACGAAAGTACAGATGTAACTAAATCTACTCGTTTAGCTGTTTTTGTACGATATTTTGTTGAAAATGACATTAAGGAGGAATTCTTCTCGTTATTATCATTATCAACTACAGTCAAATGTGCAAATATTTGTACAGCAGTTATAAATTCATTTACTGAAAAAGAAAGAAATCTGTCTAAAATGCTCGTAGTTTCTGTTACAACTAACGGGGGCCCCAGTATGGTGGGTAAAATAAGTTTTTTTTTTTTTTTTTTCAAACTCACATTGGACATATAATTCTTGGATTTCACTGCATCATACATCAACAAGTCCTGTGCGCACAGGCTGGTTTCCAATCCCTTCGTGATAGTATGGCAGTAATCACATAAATAGTTAACCTCATATCGTCACAGGCTTAAAATAAACGAAAGTTGGACGTTTTGTTAGATTTACCTTATTTCTACAAACGATAGCTGCAAATTGATTGAAGAAACAAACATTTGTGACAATGAGTTAAATGAGAGTGATAATGAACTCGTTGAAAAGAAACTAAAACCAAAATTCCAAGACACTGTAGCTGAATTACGTACCTTACGAAGTTTTTAATTTTCTTCTGAAAAAAAAAAGAAGAGGATATTTTGCTGCAATGCTTATGAAATCCTAATCCTAATCCTAATAATATTATAAATCTGATTGTGCGCAAATGTTAGGCTGAAGCCAGCGTCAAAATGGAGCCTTTAATGATCCTGTATTTTTGCATACAGATTGATTATAACCCTCATTTGAACATAGGCTGGTTTTTGTTTATTTTATTCAAATATTTTTCTTAATAATTCAAAATTTCGTTTTTTCATAGAGAGTAAATGGACATTTTTTTCGTACAATATTTTAACATGGTTAAATTTACTTTACCGTTGCTAATACTTTATCGTTGCCAAAACTAATTCAAATTCCGGAATGATAATTTTTAGTCAACAATTTAGTTTCAATTGAAAAATGTTCACGTGAAAAATAAAAATGAAATAAAAAAAATAAAGAATTAGAAAGAAGATTAAATAATATTATTAGAAATATTATTTAATCTTAGAGAATCTTTTTCATAGAGAATAAATGGCCATTTTTCAATACAATTTAACCATTTTCATTTATCGTTGCTAGGGCTTTGATTGTTGCCAATAAATAAAAACACGAAAAAATAATTTTTCCGCAACAATTAATTTTCAATTGAACGATTTTCCCGTGAAAACTGAAAATTAAAAAGAATTCAGAAGAAGATGAATATCCGTGATATTTCAAACAAAAATATGGAGTATTTGTTATTATACGTGAAGTATGAATATCGGTTACATTAAAAAGATCTTTTTCTGTCAAAAACTGCGTTATAATTAGAAGGAAAAATGAACAATAATTATTATATTATTAAAAATAGATTTCGCTTGGACCATGGAACTATGAAAAGGATCCTCCTCGGTTTGGACAAATATGACGTCATAAATAAAACATGTATTTGAAAATATTCGTAATAATAAAACGTACCTTTTTTTAGTTTTTGATAATAATACAAGGTTTCAATATGAGTAACCATAGGAAACAGGCGAATATGACGCCATACATCAAAAATAAAGCGAATATCTTTGATTGGTGAAATAAAATGATCTTGGGTTTTTTCTTCGCTTTTTTCTTTTGTATGGTAATAATTCTTGGCGTTTTACCGTCTGCGCAGGGCTAATATAACTATACCGTATTTTTTATTTAAATTTTAAAAAAGTAAAAAGAAGTTTCAAAAGAAAATGGTCAGCAAATGTCAATAATATGCTCCGTAAAATTATCCATATCGAAAATGATATCATGGATAGCGAGAAATATTTATTTTCATTCTTAAAACTAAAAGAAATAACTCGATTACCTAAAAAAAAAATGACGAATGTTAATAGTTCCATTTTTGTTGATAAAAACTAAAGATTTAATATTATTTCGTTAAAACAACATAATTTCCCCTACGCCAGTACTGAAATTAATTGCCTTGAAAAGAAAATTAACAAGAATTATGTCATTAAAAAGGGATTTCTCTGCGGGAAAAAGAGGCGTCATATTTGAAATAAAACGGGAATTTTCCAATGTGTTTTAAAATGAGTGTGAATCAAATCCTTACATTAATAATACAAGGATCAGTAAGTATAGAAAGTAGATGAGTTTCACGCCATATTTATAACGAAAAATTTAAATGTTTTTTTATCTATACTGATTATTAAGCATGAATATCCGTTATATACAGATGAGAATTTTCTGCTAAAAATCGCATCATAATTTTAAGAAAAGGAAAATGAACACGAATCTATGTTTGTATTTCGCAACTACTCCTCACTGTAAAAAATTGCTGCAGTAAAATTACTGCAGCAGAGATTCCAGGCAATGTCCATAAGAAAACCGGTTTTGTGACTAGATAAACGAGCTTTGTTATTAGATAAACGGTTTTTGCCCGTAAAAACATGAAATTTACTGAAATGGACCGTTTACCTTGAAAAGGGGGCATTTCCCGTAAAATTACGGCAGCAATTCACGGAGAATGCCCGTGAATTTACAATTTTCATTTACAGTGCCAGAATATCGAACGCAACGTGATTTACTTTATACCGGTTATCATTGATCCGAGGATGTTACACAAACTGTCAGAATTTAAAAAATTAAATTAGATGCCGAGATTTTTTTTCTTTTTTGTTAATTTTAACGAAGTTTCTCTAAAAACGGAAAGTAAATTACTCCATTTGTGTATAAAAAAGGAGAAATAAAATAGGTCTGTATATTTTTTACACCATTTTCTCATTAAAACTGAAAAACAGAATTGATTTTCACTTTGAATAGATGGTGAAAACAAAATCTTGATTTCAATAAATTATCCAAAAAATAAAAACATATTTTCACATATTCAAACTTCATGAATCAATTTATTCTGGAGAACAAAAATTGCCTGTCAACATACTGTCATTTAGAAAATAAGATTTGTTTCAGCTATACATTAAACCAAGGAGGCAGAACTGAATTTAACGAAAAAGCATGTAATATTTCCAAATAATGTTTTTTTGAAGGATGGCTGTTAAAAAGTTTCACAAAGGCGTTAAAAGTAAAATTGTTTATCAGGTAAAATTGACATTTGTTTTTACCCAATTCGTCTATTTCCACGATTTTATTTGGCCCTCCTTTTTGCATTGGTTGCAATTTCATTTTCGGGATTATTTGGCACAAAATTTCACTTTTTAAAGACTGAGTTATGTCAAGGTCCCTATAACAAAAAAATACCGCATTGTCGCCTATGAAATGTGATAAATAGTTAGTTAATTTTAACGTCTTTAATTATCGGGAGTGAAATGTTTTCTTAATTAATGTATTTATTCTTCTTTTAATGTTGCGTGAACGAAGTCACGGGTAACAGCTAGTAATATTATAAATCCGATTGTGTGCAAATGTTAGGCTGAAGCCAGCGTCAAAATGGATAATTTAATTACCCTGTATCTTTGCGAATAGGCTGATTATAACCCGGGAATGAACATAGGCTAGATTTTATTTATTTTATTCAAATATTTTCTTTAATAATTAAAAAATTCATTATTTTAATAGAGAATAAATGGACATTTTCCCATAAAATTTAACCATTTTATTTTATCGTTGCTAGGGCTTCGATTGTTGCCAATAAATAAAAACACGGAAAAATATTTTTTCCTCAACAACTAATTTTCAATTGAACTATTTTCACGTGAGAAATGAAAATTAAAAAGAATTCAAAAGAAGATGAATTCCGTGATATTTGAAACAAAAATATGGAGTATTTGTTATTATACATGAAGTATGAATATCGGTTACATTAAAAAGATCTTTTTATGTCAAAAACTGCGTTATAATTAGAAGGGGAAATGAACAATAATTATATTATTAAAAATAGATTTCGCTTGGACCATGGAACTATGAAAAGGATCCTCCTCGGTTTGGACAAATATGACGTCATAAATAAAACATGTATTTTCAAATATTCGTAATAATACAAGGAGCATGAATATCAATGTATAATGAAAGTAGATAGATAATGGACGTAATATTTAAGATGAAAAGCTGAAATATTTTTTATCGATACTGATTAATAATTAGCTTGAATACCAGTTACATACAAATGTGAGTTTTCCGCTAAAAATTTACGTCCTGATTGCCAGAAAAAGAAAATTAACAAGAATTATGCCATTAAAAAGAGATTTCTCTGAGAAAAAAGTGACGCCATATTTAAAATAAAACGGGAATTTTCAAATGTGTTTTACAAGGAGCGTGAATCAATTCCTTACATTAATAATACAAGGATCAGTAAGTATAGAAAGTAGATGAGTTTCACGCCATATTTAAAACGAAAAATTTAAATATTTTTTTTTATCTATACCGATTATTAAGCATGAATATAAGTTATATACAGATGAGAGTTTTTTGCCGAAAACCACACCATGATTATTAGGAAAAGAAAAAAAGAATAGGAATCTATTGTATTAAAATCTGACCGCCTGTTTGCATTTCGCAACTACTCCTTTCAGATTGTCGAATGCAACACGATTTACTTAACAACGGTTATCATTGATCCGAGGATGTCATAAACTCTCAGAATTTAAAAAAATGATTTAAATTCCGAGATATTATTATTATTATTATTTTGTAAATTTTAACGAAGTTTCTCTAAAAATGGCAACTAAATTATTTTAATTTTGTGGATAAAAAAGAAGAAATAAATAAATATATATATATAGATATTAATATATTTTTTCTCATTAAAACTGAAAAAAAAAAAAGAATTTATGTTCAATTTGAATAGATGGTGAAAGAAAAAAAATCTTGATCACAGTAAAATTTTTGAAAAATAAAAACGTATTTTCACATATTCAAACTTCATGAATCAATTTATTCTGGAGAACAAAAATCGTCTGTCAACATATTTTCATTTAGAAATAAAGATTCTTTTTCAGTTATAGATTAAATCAAGGAGGCAAATTTAAGCTCCTTGCATTTAGGTCTACAATTATTGCTCCCTATTCACAAGAATTGAATTTAATGAAAAATAATATACTATTTCCATTATCTTTAAAGACGTTTGGCTATTAAAACATTTCACAAAGGCGTTAAAAGTAAAATGGTTTACCAGGTAAATTTGACATATGTTTTTACACAATTCGCCGATTTCCACGGTTTTATTTGGCCCGCCTTTTTTCATTGGTTGCAGTTTACTTTTCGTAATTATATGTCACAAAATTGCACTATGTCAAGGGCGCTATAAAATAGAAATACTGTATTTTCTACTATGGAATGTGATAAAGAGTTAGTTAATTATTTACGTTTCTAATTATCGGAAATGAAATATTTTGCTTAATTAATGCATTTATGCTTCTTTTAATGATACGTGAAAACGTGAACGAAGTCACGGGTAACAGCTAGTAATATTATAAATCTGATTGTGTGCAAATGTTAGGCTGAAGCCAGCGTCAAAATGGAGCATTTAATGATCCTGTATCTTTACATATACTTTGATTATAACCCTCAAATGAACATAGGCTGGTTTTTGCTTATTTTATTCAAATATTTCTCTTAATAATTAAAAATTTCGTTATTTTCATAGAGAATAAATGGCCATTTTTCAATACAATTTAACCATTTTCATTTATCGTTGCTAGGGCTTTGATTGTTGCCAATAAATAAAAACACGAAAAAATAATTTTTCCGCAACAATTAATTTTCAATTGAACGATTTTCCCGTGAAAACTGAAAATTAAAAAGAATTCAGAAGAAGATGAATATCCGTGATATTTCAAACAAAAATATGGAGTATTTGTTATTATACGTGAAGTATGAATATCGGTTACATTAAAAAGATCTTTTTCTGTCAAAAACTGCGTTATAATTAGAAGGAAAAATGAACAATAATTATTATATTATTAAAAATAGATTTCGCTTGGACCATGGAACTATGAAAAGGATCCTCCTCGGTTTGGACAAATATGACGTCATAAATAAAACATGTATTTGAAAATATTCGTAATAATACAAGGAGCATGAATATCAATGTATAATGAAAGTAGATAGATAATGGACGTAATATTTAAGATAAAAAGCTGAAATATTTTTATCGATACTGATTAATAATTAGCTTGAATACCAGTTACATACAAATGTGAGTTTTCCGCTAAAAATTTACGTCCTGATAGCCAGAAAAAGAAAATTAACAAGAATTATGCCATTAAAAAGAGATTTCTCTGAGGAAAAAGTGACGCCATATTTAAAATAAAACGGGAATTTTCAAATCTGTTTTACAAGGAGCGTGAATCAATTCCTTACATTAATAATACAAGGATCAGTAAATATAGAAAGTAGATGAGTTTCACGCCATATTTAAAACGAAAAATTTAAATATTTTTTTTTTATCTATACCGATTATTAAGCATGAATATAAGTTATATACAGATGAAAGTTTTTTGCCAAAAACCACACCATGATTATTAGGAAAAGAAAAATAAATAGGAATCTATTGTATTAAAATCTGACCGCCTGTTTGCATTTCGCAACTACTGCTTTCAGATTGTCGAATGCAACGCGATTTACTTAACACCGGTTATCATTGATCCGAGGATGTCATAAACTCTCAGAATTTAAAAAAATGATTTAAATTCCGAGATATTATTATTATTATTATTTTGTAAATTTTAACAAAGTTTCTCTAAAAATGGCAACTAAATTATTTTAATTTTGTGGATAAAAAAGAAGAAATAAATATGTATATAGATATTAATATATTTTTTCTCATTAAAACTGAAAAAAAGAATTTTTTTTCAATTTTAATAGATGGCGAAAGAAAAAAGAATCTTGATTGCAGTAAAATTTTTGAAAAATAAAAAACGTATTTTCACATATTCAAACTTCATGAATCAATTTATTCTGGAGAACAAAAAAAGTCTGTCAACATAATTTCACTTAGAAATAAAGATTTTTTTTTCAGTTATAGATTAAATCAAGGAGGCAAATTTAAGCTCCTTGTATTTAGGTCTACAATTATTGCTCCCTATTCACAAAAATTGAATTTAATGAAAAAGAATATACCATTTCCATTATTTTTGAAGGATGGCTATTAAAACGTTTCACAAAGGCGATAAAGTAAAATGGTTTACCTAAGACTCCTATAAGGGGTACTATAGGAGCTCTAGGTTTACCAGGTAAACTTGACATACGTTTTTACACAATTCGCCGATTGCCACGATTTTATTTGGCCCGCCTTTTTAGGTGCGTTCGTAATTATATAAATACGTAGCACCTATAGTCGTCGCTTGGTCCGTCCGTCTGTCCGTCTGTCTGTCTGTCCGCATATAACAACGCAAAAACTACCCAACCAAATGGTTTGCAATTTAAAATATACAATAAAACCCGCTTAAGAAGTTTTCCAAGGGAATGGAAGTCAAAAACGTCTTAAACGGGAAAACTTCTTAAACGGGAAATTAAGAATGTTTGAAACAATCATTAGTTTAAGTTTCCATAGTCAGGAGAGGTCTTTTACATTGTTAAAATAATACATAAATTTATATAAAGTTGAGTTTTACTTAAGAAATATAAACTGATTTGCACATTTTAAAAAATCTGTCAATCAAGTAAAAATGCATAATTACCTTAGAAACTCTTTATTTAATCCAATGTTTGAAGACAGGGAGGGGACATTTCTCTTTAAGCATCATTTGATATGCTTTTACAGAAAAAATCGTTTATAGATTTTTGTTTATGTTTTTTCTCGGCAATTTTTAGTTGATAACAGTCCAGTTGTCTTAAGTTTTTAAAAATTTCCTCATGCACATTTTCAACACTTTCGATAAAACGGCGAAATGTTTCTAGTCCTTTCACAGCATCCGAAAAACTAGGAATTTCCACGTGCTCTTCCTCAGTGTCACTCATTTCTTCATCTTCTGTAACCTCACAAGTATCATCTACTGTAAGCATTTCACATGGCAATATCTCGTCATCTACTGACACATACTCTTCAAACGATGCTGTGAAATCATCCTTCTTTGTAACTTCTTCCAATCATCTTCAATGTCCAATTCATATTTTTCTGTTGATTTTCCTTCCAAAAATCCTGCTTTCTGGAAACAATTGACAATTACAGATGGCGTTATTAACTCCCATGCAGATAAAATAAAATGAATGGATTGCAAAACGTTCACTTTTCCTATCTCTCCAGTATTGTCCAGTTTTTCAATCATCCAATTCACAAGCCGTTTTCTATAGTGCTGCTTCAACACTTTAATAACTCCCTGATCCATCAGTTGCAAAACGATTATATATTCAATCTTTTGCATCTCTCGATCGCATATTCAATCTCTTAGCAATTTCAACTCTTGTTACGTTTGGGTTGCTATCAACTTCTTTCAAAATTTTGATTTTGTCTTCAATTGACAAGGCCTTTCTTTCAATTCCCTTGTCCGACATTTTGAAAAGGAAAAAATAAATAAGAATTTTTTTCGTGAATTTTCCAAGAGAGATTTGACGCTTACACTCACTCAAAAACAGATTGAATGAGCCAAACTGAACACAGCTTTGGTTTGGAATGAACCAAACATAGCTTTGGTTCATTCCATTCCTGGAAAGGGGTGAAAGAGACTCTATTCTAAGAGAAAGCAACTGGTCAACTTAAAGAACTACCCCTTAGTAGGAGCAAACCATTTCTCTTTAATCCCTTATCAGTCACAATTGTTGCAGCCATAAGGGACTCGGACTTACCCTATCTCTACATTTCATCAGACAAACTGATATGAAGGTGAAATAAAGGTGACGACAATTCTTTTCAATCTTAAATGTGCCCTTTTGAATAGCGAAGAATATAGAGAAATGCTTTTCCAGTACAGAATGGGGGGGAAAAATCCCTCAAAAGACTGAAGTAAACGTGTTTTGAAAGTAAAATTAAGGGGAGAAAAAACTTCTTAAGCGGGAAAAAGTTTGGAACTAAACTTTTTAAACGGGTTATTTTAACATTGTAAGAATAGGAAAAAAAATGGGAATCGAAAATATAAACTTCTTACACGGGAAAACTTCTTAAGCGGGAACTTCTTAAACGGGTTTTACTGTATTATCTTTGCAGAATTTTGTCGAGACATTTCAAATTTTATTAAAATCGAATCAAAACTTTAGGAGATATTAATAAAAATATTTATTAAGAAATTTGATTTTTTTTTTTTTAAATGGGTGCTTTTTTTGTTATAGGAGCTTCCGAAATTTAATCGTCAAGAGACCGAGATACTTATTTTATTACAGAAATTAATCTGCAGACGATATAATTCATTTCACAGAATTAAAAATCATCAAGATCTGAATATTTATATAACTAGCTGATACATATATATCTGAATATTTATATAACTAGTTAAGATATTTGTATGAACAGTGTCATAAAATATATACTTAACTAGCTGTTTAACCCGTTCTACGCACGGGATATCATGAATTTAATTCTAAAACGTGCGTACGAACGCACCTCGTTTGTAACGTTTGACGTACAATTTCCAACTTGTTTCATTGGTTGCAGTTTCCTTTCCGTGATTATTTGTCACAAAATTTCCCCTTTTTAAAACTTAGTTAAGTCAATGCCTCTATAACATAGAAATACTGTATTGTCTCCTATGGAATGTGATAAAGAGTTAGTTAATTATTTACGTTTCTAATTATCGGGAATGAAATATTTTGCTTAATTAATGCATTTATTCTTCTTTTAATGATACGTGAACGAAGTCACGGGTAACAGCTAGTTAGAGTATAAAATTCAACCAACAAAAACCAAAGAGAAAACTGATTTATTTAACAGACTTTTTAGGTAATGTTTTTTATATTTGATAATTTCTTCTTATGTATTGTAATATATTTAAAAAATAATAATTTTCCATTTCATATCAGGTGTAAAACTAATATTTTGCACACATGAATTGTAAATGATTTTTTTCTCTTTTAATGTTTCTTTTCTCATTGTCTATTTTAAAATAAAAGTACCACAATCATAAAACCACCACTCTTCTTAAAATGTCAAAATCACCAGATCTCAAGGCAACACCATGTATTACCATAGTTATTGCAGTCAGTTGGCAAGTTGTTTCGATTTGAGTTTTTAATATTTTTTTACGATAACTATAATTATTTCTTATATATTATTTTCTTTCTATAATCATTACTTTAATTAATCTTTTCTTGTGACAAGTTATTTCGGTTTGAGTTTTCAATGTATGTTGATATTACCTGTAGGTATGTTATCCATATTTTACTCTTATATAAAAGTAATTTTATTCATTATTTTTATAGGTTTTTTAGGCGGGGATGGGCCGCGGGAGGGGGTGTTGTTGGCACGCCATGGTAACTTGAAATTTCTTTTGAAAAAAACTGGCACGACGATGTGAAAAGGTTCGCCGACCCTGAACTAGAAGATAGCAGAATTTGCAAAAAGAGTTGTTTGCATTTTTAAAAGAATGATATAGCAATACATTATAAAAAGAATTATGAAGTAATAAATTTAACAATATTAAAATAATGGCTGAAATTTGCTGAAGCAGCATCCTCAAGAATTTTTTACTACGGCTGCCACTGGGTTGCATATTAAATATCCTTTTTAATAAACCCCAAAATAAATGTACTAGTAAATAAAAAATGCAAAAAAGAGTAACATAACAAGAGGCAGATTCAAATAAGTACACAAATACACAAAACAACATTTTTATAAAATTATTTGTTAAAATATACAAATAAATGTGAATCTCTTATGTTTTCCATTTTGTAACAATGTATACAATGCAATATAATCTCTATCGAAAAATAGCATGCACCAGAATTTCTAATACTTTTGAATATAAAAATACTGTACACCACAAAAAGATGAACAAAATTAACAAAAATGATATAAAGAGAAAATTTGTAGAACATACATAATACAGAAAAAATGGCACAAATTCAGTCTTATTCTCAATAATCCAATAATAGTCAACATGATATAATAAACTTTAAAGATTTCACCAGTAATGTCAATAACGTATGTAATTAAACTTTGTGCTTTTTTACATTGAACGCCCACGAGAAAAAAAATATATATAAAAGAAACCTATTATAGCGCACTCCAATATACCGCAGATTCGATCAGGGGCGTATTAAAGGGAGTGACTTAAGTCCTCTCCATTCAAAGAAAAAAAAAATTAAGTCACAGGAGTTATTCCAACAAGCTATCCAAAAATAATTCCTCTCTGAAATAACAACTCTCTACATAAAGAACTTGTAATTTTGCAGATCAGGGACTTCAATGTAAGCTCTGCAAGTCTCATTTTTAATTTGAATGCACTTTATTAAGATTCGAAAACTTACAACTTGCCATTTCATTTCTTTAATATTAGTATTACTAAATAATTTATTGAGACGTAACTACTCCGAATCGTAATGCGAAGTACAGTTACATGTACTGGTACACCAGTAAAGCTCTTTTTTTTTTGGGGGGGGGGGGGTTATATTACTGAGGCACAGCCCCCCCTTAAATCCCTCGTTATCTCAGTAATTTGATAATCAGAATTACGTAGAATTAACTACCTTAAATCTTCTATCTAAAAAAATTAAAATATTGATTTCGTAATAATGGCATTAACGATTAGTTTGACGATTTACGATTCTCATAAATATTTATCAATTATTCATAATACCGATCGCTAAATTTATTTGACAATGACTACTTCAGCTTCTTCCATATATTTTTTTAAATGCTAAGTGAATGATCCAGAAATAGTACAGTAACGGAAAGATAAAAAAATCCTGAACTAATTTAAACAAAAATTTATTGACTTTTTCTGCATTAAGGCATGTCAAAGAATACATCTTTAAAAATATACATTCAATATCTCATTGCAAAAATTATTTATAGGAGATTTTTGACATAAACACTAAAGTAAATGTTTTAATAGGTAGCCCTGCCTGCCACTTTCTCCTTAGTTCTTCATATTTTATTAACCATTTCAGGGGTAAAACACTTCTGTTGCTAAAATGTTGAAACGACTGAATGACACCAGGATTTACAAACAAATTTATTTAGAAAATAAGTAAAAGCTTTTTTTCGCGTAAAAGTATAAAAGCCATTTTTCCCCCAAAATCCTGGTGCTACTGTGTCATTTGAGGATTAAAATGAAGTGGGATATACGTATAATATACCACTGCCCTTCAAAGGGTTAAAGCTCTATTTGTGTTAGATTATTATTTATGATATTCTACATTATTGTACACTAATGTGCAAAACTTAAGCAACAAACACAAAATGCTAATTTCTGAACACGTGAGTACCCAAAAGGAAATTCTATAAACAGCAAGTGTAGAAAATAGGTACTACCCTAAACAGCACAGACAGTCGATGTGAAGCCTTCTTGACATCACAAATGGTCATAATTATCACAGTCACTACAATGAACAGAAATGTGATATCTTTCATTCGTCTCATTTTTACTCTCATTTGGTCACTCCACTGAACACTCACCATGACTGCTGCTTTTTGACGAGTCACCAGGTGACTTTACAATGAAGTCATCTTGTGACTCTCATGTGACTGTCATTTTGACACTCCATTGTAAAGTCACCATGATAGCTGTTCTGTGACGAGGTCCCAAGTGACAGAAAATGAAATCATCTGGTGACTTTTCACAAAGGAGTGCAATGATGACTTCACAATAGAGTGTCGATCACCGGAAAGTCACCATGCGACTTCATTGTGACATTATTTGGCATGCTCACAAATGCAATGCTCACAATGACTTCAAAGTTCAGTCTTCAACTGACAGTGACTTGAGAATCACAAGGTGATTTCATTGTAATGTCACCTGGTAACCCATCACAAAGCGACAGTCACAATGACTTTTCAGTGTTAACAATAATTTGAGAGTAATAATGAGACAGTGAAATATCCCATATTTTGATTCACCGTAGCGATTGTGACACTTCTAACCATGTGTGACGTGAAGAGGACTTCACATAGACTGGCCGTGCTGTTAGGATAGTACCTCTTTTCTACACTTGCTCTGTACAGAATTTCCTTTGAGTACTCACGTGTTCAGAAATTAGCATTTTGGGTTTGTTGCTTAAGTTTTGCACACCAGTGTAGTAAGCAAGTGTTTAATTGTTAAGTCATTGCGTTGATAGATTGAAAATTTACGTGCCTGAATATTATTGCAGAAATCGGTAATTTAAGTTACAATTTCCAAATAAACTTTATTTAAAAGTACATTTATTATCTATTTGATGGTATAAATATTGACATTATGCGATATTTAGAAGCGAAGGTATATGCAATCACAGCGATAGTTCAGAACGCGACATTTAATGTTACTTTTAAGCTTAGCAATAATGACGTACACTTTTGTGCTTTATACTTTGCTATGTGTCAACACGCTTATAATTTTTCTTTTGTATGTACTTATTTGCCACGTATTCCCACAAAAATATTTACCAGCGTAACGTCATACAAAATAAGTTGATTCGAAAACTTAGCGTAAGCTTATATTCGTGAATATGTTGTCAGAATGAAAATAAAATAAAACACACACCTTTATTACGCATAGCTTAGTAAAAACGTATAAAATTTGAAGCACACTTCCATCTTGTTTCATTTCTAAATCATAAATACCTAAAATAGAAACACAAGTAACTGAAGTCGGCCGGGGTTCTGGCCAGTTTTCTTTTATAAATAAGGCGAATGCAACTCTTTCAAAAAAGTGGGGGAAATCAAGTAATCTGAATTTTAAAAAGTAGCGAACTGGCGACACTGACTATTGATTAATGAAAGTCAATCTTGCTCTTTTTTTCATCGTGACATGTTTTTTTTTTTTTATGTTTTTCTTTTGGATTTATCGGGCATCAAACGAAAAAATGTCCAGTTTCATCCATGCTAATTATATCTTTTCGAACGTAATCCTAAAAACTTTTCTTTCTTCAATTGTTTCTGCTGAAATAGATACTGCTTCTCCACATAAATATTTTTACACAGTTTCGCGTCTTTTTCATTTTTTTTTTTTTTTTTTTTTTACTTAACCAACTATCACTACCACGAAAGCCTTTATATTCAAAATTTTCAGCAAACGCATACGTATTTTCTTTCCAAAATATTTTCTCTAATAGGGATGTTTTTGAATTTTGCATCTTTAAACCATGAAAATAACATTTCTTCCACATCTGCATATTTCGCTGTACGTATACGTTTAAATGAGAAGGAAACTGCGTCCCCCTCGAATATTTTAAGGATTCTTGTTTTTTTTTACCTTTCATCCTTTCAATATATTGTTCTATTTTCAATATTCGTCACTTTTCTTAACTTATGCTCTCGACACATCTTATAATTTTGACTTTCTCTTTTAAATTCAAACATTTTCTTTTGCCAGACATAGCTAGTATATAAATAAATTTAAACGTTAACACGCGATAAATTTACAGGAAAAACAAAATGAAATCAGTATAAAAATTGCATCGGCGAACACATGAAAAATAAACAGAAACCAGTTAAGTGAAACTGTAGCCCTTTTGTCTGTCTTAAAACACTGCAATTGAAGTATAAATTCGAAAATAAATAAATAAAAGGTATGGACAAAGCTATTCTAACATTTAAAAGTATTTGCAAAACAACCCTCCCGATAACATAAAGATAATGGTAATTCTTGGTGAACTATTTTTCACTGAGATGAATTTCAATTAATTGTTGTGTAATTATACAACAATTTGTGAAATGAGAGTGTTTTGGGAGTTTTATTAAACGGCAGAGTTGCTTATTGCTTTCAATCGCCAGAAATCAATCTAGTAATGGAGAAAGCTTTCTCGTAGCAATTGTCACACTGAAGATTAGAATGATGAACGCCTCATCACTATTACTATATTTGCAAAAAAAAAAAAAAGATTTGTTATACCTGCTGTATGTATTGAATCTAAATTATGAATAGGGAACATAACTTCTACTGAACGGATTTCACAGGCACCTATAAAGATGTGCGTGGGGCAATGTGAAATAGGTAATTTTGTGAAGAAGATTAATAGCGTTTGGCTATAAAGTTATAGCGCTATTTGTGAAACAAATCATACAAAAACTATACATGTGACAACAATTGACAATCACGAACATAATAACGCTCAGCTTCAACTAATGATCTTACAAATCACAAAATTTAATAAGTGCCCTTTAAAATGTAGATACACATAAAAGGAAGATTTTGTAGAACTTTTTAATTAAAGGCAATTTGAAAATGAAAAAGTATTTGTGTATCTCAACTCAACCACTCCATACGCGTAAATAAACTTCAATTGGGAGATATAAGGGCAGTCAGATACAAATCACACCCACCGAAAGCTAACAAAATGTGTAGAAGAATTAGCATGCACTTCATATACGATATATTATCAATTTGCACAATATTATCAATGTATATTTTGAAGATGTTCAATGAAAGCGTATTACAACCACTTTAAAAAGGCAGTTTTGTTTAAATTAGTTCCACCTTCTCGTCTAACTCAACTCATAGAACGGGAGTAACATGACACCCCCTCCCCCCCCCCCCCCAAGAAAAAAAAAACAACGTAAATTACCAGAAAAATGAAGGGATTTCTATAAAACTGTTTTTCTTTTTTATTCATTTTGTACGTTTGAAGAATTTATACGGTGTCTTTAAAGTCTTCATGCAATTTCAACGTGTCATAGCTTGAAAACAGTTAATTGTATTTGAATGAAATGTCTATAGTCTGCATTTCAAAAGAGAATGGTATACGACAAACAATAGAGAAATTTAACATCTAAGAAATATTAGTGTTATTATAATTTTTTTCTTTCGTCGGGGGGGGGGGGAGGGGCAGGGGGGATAGTCTCTGCCGCCTTGAAGTACGGTCGACTTTAGTGCCCGCCAATGAAGCTCTTGTTTATTAGGGAAGTGGCTTAGGACGAAATTCACGACGTCAGATCATGTGATCTATGCCGACTCAATCGACCAAAAATACAGTCCTAGGGAGGCAGAAACCAAACAAGAGCTTTCTCATCCGATTGGATCAGCCGGAGATCATCCGGTGAATATCAGCTGGTGATCTGGCGTCATGAACTCCGTCCTAAGGCGGAAAAAACAAACAAGAGTTTTATCGGCCAGAACTGAAGTTGGCCGTGACCACCCCCCCCCCCTCTCCAGTTAAAATTATTTTTTTAAAACATGAACGTAAAATAAATATAATTAAAACTTGTGCTGCGCAGGGGGTTCAGAGAGACAGAGTCCCACCCATGACAAAACATATTAGTTCATTTTTCTGTTAGTGTTTGCTTCAAGTTACTTGAGATTAATAAGTTTTATTTTTTTTTCAATCATTAAAGAGAAAAAACATTACTAATTAAAATTTGCAAGGTAAGGGGGCACTTCCTTGAAAGCGTCAAAGTTTTAAGCTATTACAACTGGATTTCCCAAAATGGACCTCGAGATTTGTCACTGCAATTTTGCCCATTTCATTTCCCCAACCGCACAGTATACAATTTCATTTTGTGAGGCTTCATCAAAGATTTGGTGTACCTACCGAATACTTTGGATGAGTTGAAGACACTCAGTACAGCACTAGTAAACTCTGTGACAGGAGACAAGCTACGAAAGATATGGGAAGAGATCAACTATCGACTTGAACTGTGTCTTGTGGTGAAGGAAGCCATATTGAACATTTGTGAACACATCATTAAAAACGTAATGTATCACGTTATGCAATTATTTTGAATTTTGTATTTTTTTAAGTTAATAAAGAACAAATTGGATGATGGCTTTAGAGACACTCCGTATTTTTATACATTTATACAGCAATAATGCTTTATTTTATACACTTTTGAAGTGTTCAAATGACTGACTTTTGTCACAGTGCCCACATTACGATATACTGCAATTACGCTATACTGCCCGCATTGACTGCTGTATTTTATACACTTTTGAAGTGTTCAAATGACTGTCTTTTGTCACAGTGCCCACATTACGATATACTGCAATTACGCTATACTGTCCGCATTGACTGCCCCCCCCCCCTACAAATGCGTTATATTGAGGTTCTGCAGTGTTTTTTTTTTAATACTCACCATAATGCTCACAAGCACAGAATTCAAAAAAGTCGTCTAACAATCTCGTTGACAATTGTTCCAACTTCGGCCATCCCCCCATAGCCTACATCACCACAGGCTAATCGTTTAGCAACACATGGGATTTCGGTATATCCTAAATCTTTCAACTGTTTCACATGTTTTGCAGTGATAGGGTGGTCCCACATGTATGTATTCATAGCTGGACAAAAAAATAATGGTTTGAGTCTATCCCAAGCCCTAATGGTACAGGTCAGGAGATTGTCACATAATCCATTTGCAATTTTCGCCATAGTATTTGCATCGAGTGGTGCAATAACCAATGCATCTGCCCAACGGCGCAATTGTATATGAAGAACGGGGTCGGACATTTGTTTCCAAGCAGCCCATTCATCTTCATCTGTGTACACAACAACATTCGTAGGCATTTCCTGCATAGGTATGAAGTGGAAAGAATTTTTCGTCGCTATAACTTTGATTTCCATGTGATGTCCGTCTATGGCTTGTTTCAAGAGAGATTTTAGAAGTTCAGGGAGTTTCACACTAGCTACACTGCCGGTACAGCCAACAAGAACGTGACATTTTTGTGGTGGCTCCATGGTTAGATATTGCAGTTGATAACTATAAAGAGAAAGACAGTCACATTTTAGAATTTAAAAATATAAATTGAATGACTTCCAACCAAAACATAATTATCCAAAAATATCAGGAAAATTCAAAAATAAATTGAAGAATAAATAAAAAAATAAATCTAGGGTTCGCTATGAAGCGAGAAGATTTCGATTATCCCAAAGAAACGAACGCTTGTCCACAATCTTTTTTCCTTATGTATCCTATCATTTTGTGTAGCCTTGTATATGAATTTATACTATACTCACAACACATAGTATAGTAAAAGTTACTTTAGTTGATAAACGAATAACATACTGGAAAACGCATTTTCAGCAAATCCTGTCCATATACAAGCTAATTGATTGGAATTCTTTTGGGTATCCATGTACACGTTCTAATGTTGAATTTATACACAAGATATAATATACTAAGATTTAAATAAGCTTGTAAACGCATAACACAATTATTGCTTATAGACGATTACGTATCTCAATTTTTTGTGTGGTCCGGTAAAAAAAAAACATTAAATGTTACATCTATCATTCTCCTTGTGAAAGATATTATCGTGCACCCCGATAACATATATGAATTTCACAAAGCGCATTTCAAACAATCATTGTCTATTGGGACAAATGCAAGTGAATTATTTTGTGTGTTCCTGTAAATGAACAATAAATACTACGCACACCATATTCAGCCCTCTTGCTGAATATTCGGTTGCCTAAATACTGTTGCATATTTAATGGAATAAATTCAAGATAAAAAAAATCTTTTCTAAAATCCAAACTTGCTAATTTTTGACACATTCCTACAGTTATTTTCTTGTTTAAATGCATAAAATTTGCTGGTATTCTTATATTGTAAGAAGTTGCATAGCATTTCTCAGTTTCCTTTAAAGGCTAAGGATCTTTCAGAAAATGACGTCACAGTTGGAGATTTAAACCATTTTAGAGACATAATTATTAAAGAACAACCGATTATAGATAGTAATACATTTATTTAAAAAAAAATGAAAAATGCTATCCAATGCTGAACCGCTTGAGTATGTGTTTGTAAATTTCACGCACAACATAAAAATGGCTTTGTTAATGTGTCAGAAAGATTCGCACAGTTTAACAGTATTATTACCGTATATTCCGGCATATAGCATACAGGTTAAACAAATTTAGAACCACAAAGTTTACGTTGTAATAAAATCCACCTTATTGTTGTGTCAAACTGATTTCCCATTATATATTACAAGGGCGTCCCAAAAATGACGGGTGAATTTTAAAAATGACGACGTTAAATGGATAGAAATTCACTGTTTGTGGCTTGTCTACTTGGGAAACCAGTAAATTTTGAGTCACCCAGAATTTCAAGTTTAGTTACGAATTTCGCCAACAGGTGGCGCTGCAAGATATCAGCGAGAACTGTAGGAAAACGAACTCCGTCATACATTGTACAGTACTTCATTCTGTACTTCGGCGTCCAGAGGCTAGCGTGTCCTGTTCAAAAATTGCAAATTGCTGTGCAGAAATTATTTAT
Organism: Maratus michaelseni; assembly: GCA_963931845.1. NCBI lineage: Eukaryota > Metazoa > Arthropoda > Arachnida > Araneae > Salticidae > Maratus > Maratus michaelseni. The sequence goes on along the minus strand of OZ007591.1, from coordinate 141,869,346 downwards.
TCGTTAGAACAACGGATATTTCTTGTCTTAGAATTTCACGTTTAGACACAGTGATTGGACATATTGTTGAAACAAGGCGAAGTTTTCAGAGAAAGTTTACTGTCACAAAAAAAGAAAAAAGGGAGACAATAAAGGCTATGTTTGAAAATTTTCAACGGACTGTGAACGTTAATGATGATCGTGCTGGAAACGTCGGACATCCGCGCGTGGCAGTTACAGAGGTGAATGTTGCAGTTCAGAAAGTGATACAACAGCGGCCTCGAGATTTCATTTGCCATGTTGCAGTTCATGCTGGACTACGACGCATGTCTCTGCACTGAATCATGCGCCACAGCCTCCATCTATTTCCATACAAGATTCAGACTCGCCCACCCGTTAGTGTTCCTGTCATTAATGCACGCAAAACGTCCGGGAACGTTATGCTGCTGCAGCTGGATGCTGGCGAAATCGGGTTGGAAAACATTTGATTCTTCGATGAAGCATTTTTATTCCTCGACGGTTTCATCAATAAGCAGAACTGGTGCATTTGGGAAATAGGAAATGAGGCCTCCATTTTCCCGACGCCAAACAATTATTATATGGACATTGTGCGTGAATTTGGGGCGGTTCAAAATGCCTTCGATGACCGTGGGAACACTCCATGGTTCATGCAAGACTGTGCCCGTCCACATCGAACGGCTGAAGTCTTTTATTTCCTCAATGAATATTTCGATGATCGTGTCATTTCCCAGGATTATTGTAAGCATACGGGAAGTGACAAGAATTGGCCTCCGTATTCGCCAGAAATGACTCATTGTGAATTTTGTCTCTCTCTTTGTGTGGGGGAATATCTTAAAGACGAGGCGTAAATGACTGCCGACTGAAACAGTACATCTCTGCTGCGTGCGAGACCATTCCGGCCGTAACGTTATCATGGGTTTCTGCGAATTTTGCTCTCAGACTGCGCCATGTTGCTGTTGCAAATGGTGGATATATTGAAAATATCGTTATTTAGTTTTTTCAGACTTCTTTGCAACATGTTCATACAAATTTATCATTTCCCACTTAGCAGCGTTCTCTGGCAAATTTCGTAACTAAATTTCAAATTCTGTGTGACTAAAAATTTACTGGTTTCCCAAATACAATGCAGCAAACTGTGCATTTCTATTGCTTTCCGTTTTTGTTTTTCCTTTTTCAAATGCACTGGTAATTTTTGGGATACCCTGTAAATAAATTTTCTGGTTCTAAATATGTTTGTTTGGCTTGCGGGATATACACTTGAATATACGATACTTATTTTAAAAACAGCCTTATATATAACGGGTGTTTCACTAAGTAGTTACACAAGGTTCGTCCATTTCTTGAATTTGAGTACCACTTTTTCTGAATAATAACACAGAAGAGTATACCGCTGCCCACAAACCTATAATTCCAAAATATCTGTAATCCGCACTGTATACATATATGAATATAAACAAAGAAATTTAATTCATAAAAAAAAATAATATACCAATGGCAATTTCTTTTCCTTCTCCAATTTAAATTTTAATTCTGACTGGCTGACCGCCCGTCGTTGTACGGGACTCCGATAATAACCTTATATACCTACCTAAAATCAGTGTTGAATGATTTAATATATTTAAACGAAAATCTTTCCAAACGATCCTAAAGTTGTCAGCCCCACTGCTTTCGTACATCCTCGCATTTGTATAATTTTATATTTTTAAATAAAAACTAGGGGGCCTACCCCCTGCGAGCTACGCTCGCCAACCCCCGCTCAGACTTTGAGGCCTCTAAAAACATGACAGCGTGTTTTATTTTTAAAATATTGGTAAATCTGTAATTGGGTTGCCATGCTTTTAACATTTTAATGGGGCATTTTTTTATTATCATGGCCTCATACACAGCTGTTGCGACAACTGACGACTGTTTTCGGGATTGATAAGTAAAATCAATTACAACTTGAAAACCAGCTTGTATAAAATGGTTAGGTTTAAATTGTGGCTACCTCTCGGACTTTTATAACAACGATCTGTATTCTATTCTTCCTTTGCGTTTAAGGATGAGAAAAGAAAAATTCCATCTGCTTGTGAATAACATTAAGAACCACGGTATTGAAAAATACTATGTTATAGACAGTTTCAGTAACAGGTTTTAATTTTCTCTGTATTTTAGTGCACCATCATGCATATTTTCATGTTATTTTAAATATGTAAATTATTTATTTTAATTAATATGTATATACGAATTTTCTAATAATTATTTATCATACAAAATTAATTAAATATTTTGTGCATGCATGCCTGCATTTATTCGGCATCAATTGATGAGATATTTAAACAAATTTGCTATCCGCGATAATTTTTCACCATGTTATGTCACTTGAATACTGTCCATAAGAAAATAGGGTATTTTTCCAGTATAGGATCCTTTGCTTTTAGCTTTGGCCTAATTCGAGCTTCAAAAAGGGATAGATTCGTTAATATACATAGATTTGTTACCAAAAGTTATGAAAACAAACTCAATGAACTTTTGGTGCTTTTCTATTATAGGGGTCTTGACGCTTTTTTAAGAAGCTTGGCGCAATTCGGGCATCAGAAAGTGAGATTTGGTGCCAAATGACATAAACAGCCATGGAAATAAATTCGACGATTTTTTTGTTAATATACGTATAATTAAAATACGCATATAATTATTGTTTTTTCTATACAAATTACTTCTGATTATATATAAAATAGGATAAATGACATTTTGACGCTAAACAAATTGTATAAATATTGAAAAAATGCTTCTGTATACGAAATGACAAAGTGAATAGGTTGACAGAAAGTATGTTGCCAAATTTCTTTTTCCGCCAAGGCTATTTTCTCTGTTTCGTCAAGGCCCCATATACTGGAAAAGCACCGAACTTTTATGCTTGTTTATACATGTATTTATATGTATATATACAATTTATTTATAATTGTCTTTCAATTTACCTCTTTTTGTACATAAAAATAGATAATTGACTTCTTTATATTAAATAAATTGTATAAATATCGAAATAATTGCTTGTGTATATCAAAAAGCGAATATATTGTTAGAAAACATGTTGCCGGATTTCAATTCATCGCCAAGGTCACTTACTGTATCTCGCGAAGGCTCCTAAATTGGAAAAGAAACGAAAATAATTTTAATATATAACGTAATTTACACCTTAAGTGTGTTTCGAGTATGGTAATTTAATTAATTATTTGTAGTTTTTTCTTCTCTTTGTTATTTATGTGTAAACATATAATTCATTATTAAAAAAGTAATGCTACTGAAATATTAATTTGTTTAAACTTTAATAGCATTTCTTTAGTATATAGGGAGCATTTTTTTCCTTGCTGCCAATAAAAGAGATAAAGGAGTAAATGTCATTTTACCATAATTGATGTCATATTCTCATTAAAATTGGAAAGAAAACCAAGCAGGATATTTTATTCTCCTTCCGTTCAGTTGGGCAATTATTATTTTATATATTCGTTTCAAATATCCGAATTAGTGATTTTATAAATTCGTTTAATTAAATTTTACAAAAAAATAACAAAATGATAGCAATAAATAATAATTACTATTAATTCCCCCCCTTTCTTTTGCGTTTACATAAATGACGTCATTTGGATGAATTTATTCAAAATATTTTCAGTTTATAAATTAAATTAAATGCTGACACACGATTGAATCTTGACGATAGAAATGTGATTTTTTTTTTCACATTTTCCTGAAAAACATAATTTAATCACAATCTTGTGTTCATTATTGATTGAAATAAAAGATAAATTCAATTTCAATTTGAAAATGACGAATAAAAAGAAATCAATAATTCCTATCGGGATCCTTTTCAATTTGTTTTCCCTTTTTTGTCGCAAAAAAAAACTGAGTAATTAGTTGCCATCATTACAGAAATGTCATTAAAATTAGAAAAAATTAATATCTCGAAAACTAATTCCAATTTCAAAATTCTATTACCAGTTTTGACTTCCGCGGATTTTTATGGACAATTGGTATTAATTTCCCCATCAAGCGTTTAATATTTTATTAAAAATAGTCCTGAATCATAATCAGTCGTTTAATCAGTCGTTTCATAAAATCGTTTCATAAATTCGTTTCATTAGGATTTTATATATATAGGGTAGATATATACAAACGAATTTTGAGCTGAGGGCCCCACCGCATTCGGCAGCCTACACCGGGCTTGCCGCGCGTGCTCCGTTCTATTTTGAATTTATATTTTTGAACGGAAGTCTGGCATACCCCGGGCACGTAATAATAACCTTAAAGATATCTGGAATCAGTGTTGAATGAAGTTATACATTTAAAGGAAAATCTTTCCAAACAATCCTAATGCTGGGAGTCCCACTGTCTGCAACAGTGTACATCCTCGAATTTTATATTTTTAAATGAAATTATATTTTGAATAGTGAATAATTAATGGATTTTTATTTTTAAATGAAAATCTATCTAAACGAAAAAAAGTACCCTCGTTATAGATTGACGATTTATTATATGCTAATAATAAAAAAATACGACTTAGTACCAAATCTAAATTATTACCAGCATAATTTTAACTGCATATACATGTAATTCATATACATTTTAGTTAAAATAGGAGCGCATTATTAACACCATTAGATGTACTTTATTTATTTATTTGTAGAAAATTTATTTCAGCACAAAAAATTAAGAAGTTGCGTTTTATGTACTTAGATATGTTAAATGAAGTCAGTATGATACGTTATTTCTATTAAATTATAAAGAAAATTCTTCCCATACTATCCAGTGATACTTTTATCTTTTCTTACATATTCAAAGATAATGAGCTACTCATAACACTTATTCTCCCTCTCCCTCATAATCAATGGGATACCTTCTGAAATAGCCCTTGGTCAAGTAAATTTTATTGCGAGGAGTTTGAGTGTTAAAATTCATTTATGATTTGAAACATGAAATGTATATTTCACATTTTATTAATCGAGCCGTTGATTAAAGTGTGCAAGTCCATTTTGTGAAAAAAACCAGTTAAAGCTAAATCTTATTACAAATTAATGTAAAATTTGTGTTTTTAATCTATTTGCAATAAATATCTTTTAATATCAGTATAAGTTTGTTACTTGTAAGTTATTTTGTCAACAATATTTCAAATGCGTTGATTATGAAAATGAGGCAAAGTCCACTTCGATTAGAATTGTTTTTTTTTACGTTGCAAGCACAATCAGAATATATTAACAAGCACAATCAGAATGTCATCATAAATATTTTGCAAATCTTCGCAATCTAAATATAATTATATAAATGCAATTTATTAGCCGCCCACAGGGAGGCTTATTCTTTCAATCTCTATCATTTTTCATGTTTATGAAAAGTCACAGCAATCCATCGTTGCCACAGGTTAATCTCGTAAAATGAAACATTTGAATTTACTGAAAAAAATAATAGCTCAAAAAGTATTTGTCACAAAATTGTTAGACAAACTGCGTTAGAAAGGAAAAAAATTGTTTTTTTCTTGATATAAATTTCAAATCGAATGATTATGCCGTTTTTCAAATAATGAATTTCAAAAATTACCAAACTTCACAATGAAGTACCATAACGAAACCTTCAAGCGCAAAAAGATAATGATAACGGTTGTTGCTTTCGGTCGAGAATGGACCAAACGATGTTCGCATTTTACTATTTTAACCGTTTTTAACGAAATTCTGTAACTTTAGAAGAATTTTTCTTTGAATAGGCAATAGAAATGCATAAAATCGTTACAAAAATGTTAAAATTACAAAAAAGAATAGATGCAAATTATCAGATATGAAAAATAAAGTAGAAATTTGGTACTTTCGTGTTATAGCAGCCACCAAGCATGAAATATTTTTGTTTCTGTTTTCATTAATATATTGTAAATTTGGTACTTTCGTGTTATAGTGGCTTTCAAGGATGAACTGCGAAGCGGCCAAGATTTATCGCCAAATTATAAAGCATGTATGACATTGTAATAATATATGATATATATATATATATAACATTTCTGTACGTATGTGGCCAAGTTATAGCCATATATGATGTATATATATGCCATGTGTATATGATGTATATACGACATGTAAAACATAAATATTATGTGTATACATATAGGAGTGTTTGGAATATATATATGTGTATATAGGATGCCTATATAAGCTTTGCGATGATCTTTGCGAAATCATAACTGCAACCTTGGCATAATCATGGGAAAGGTTCAGTAAGACCTTTTTGGTGCTCCCTCCAAATGTAAACCCCATATAAACCCCTTCATGTAACATATCAATAGATAGATCTCGTCAAGCACTATGGTCTGGTCCTACTCTCCGCCCCTCACTCCTCCCTCCCTTAAGAAACATAGTTCTCTGTTTCAACTCTTTTTAAATTTTAGTTTTTCCCATCTTTCTCAGCCCCTTTAAGCCCCCAGAGGACGCAGGCTTCTTCTAAAGGATCCAACGAAGTTAAAATCGTCGAGGCCGACATTTCTAAGAGGGTCCCGAGGCCCTATCTCCCATACGACCGGAGTTCCCCCCCCCCACGGGGGAGACATTCAAGGTGTTCAAACCCCGTCATGTATCATATCAAAAGTTTGATCTCATCAAGCACTTTTGTCTGGTTCTACTCTTCCGTCTCCTGTCAGGAGCACTTTTCTTATTTATTTTTTTCAATTTCTCATATTTATTTTAGTTTTTCCCATTTTTCTCTGTTCCTATGGGCCGGACAGCTCCAAAATTTCACCAAAATTAGCTGTAAACCGCATAAAGGTATCCCCCCCCCCGCTTTTTTTTTTTCTTTTCGCGCTCTCGGTTTTTACGTATCTCTCTTGAGGGGCCGTCAGAGGGCGAAAAGGGGGATCCCTTTTAAAGTCCCATCTCTGAATTGCAAGTGAGGATGATTCATTTTAAATCGGGTCTCGTAGAGCACTTGTGTTTTGTATAGCTCCCCCCTCCCTTCCCCCCACCGCTTTCCAAGATCCCGTCAATTAATGCTAACTCATCATTTGTTAAACAACTTCTCTTAGCTGTATCCATCATAAAAGCTGCTATTATAGAACTTTTCATTACCTTTTTTAGGTTATCTATTAAGTGCTAAAATGCCTTGAACCATTAAAAACAGTTTAAAGGGTGTCATTAAGCCAGCACATTTGTAAACAATAACTACCTCGGCACGTCTCAGCTCATTGGAGCCACATCTTTTTACTATTATATTTATTAAAAATACTTCTAGTCACCGAATCTTTTAAAAACTTGGTGTGTTCGTACCTAATATGTTCCGCCAGCCTCACAAAAAATCTTAGAGCGCTAACTAAATTCTAAAGTGGAGAAGCTGGCTTATGCTAACAAACACTTTTTTTTTTTGACGAGTTAGACTTGGCTGAAAAAATCTCAACGATAAAAGCCGTGGGTGGCCAATCTATATTCTGTCGTTAGGTAGAATTTTTCCCGCTTGTTGCTGAATATTTTTTCTTACTTTTTCCTATAAAATTAAATTTATTGTTTGTTTTATTGTAACTTTTCTAAAGAAGAATGAGATATTGAAATAAAATAAATAAGTAAATAAAATATTCAATTTTTTGTCATTAAATATTATGACGATCGATGCTCATACATTATTAGGTTATTTCATTTAAATATTTATATTTTTCTAAATTTATAAATTAAATGTAGTTTGTGCTAAATACTTTTTCTAAATTTATTCTTCGTTTGCACATTTTATCTTTTATTCAAAAATCTATTTCTTTTATCGTAAAGCTAATTTTATACCTGTTAAATATACATTACAGGATTCATATCATAAGCTTGCAATCCGCTCTTTGTGGTTTTCTCTCATTTGGGGAATGGAATATACAGAGGTCCATTATCCTTTGTTCAAAATGACAGAATATAACAAAATGCATATCTAAATTTGCATCTGCTGGTTCTTGACTTAAATCATTAAAGTATATACAATTTGTAGATAATAAAACCACATTCCTATCGCGCCCAAGTGCCCTCACAGATGTTTTGTAGGTTTGCTGCTTCTTTTCCCTCATTCTGTTACGTGTTAATTCTGGAAAGCTCATCCAGATTGCTCCTACATCTGCATCATTCCACCGCAGCCTGCTGCGAGAGAACTTTTATATTTTTGAATCTTCTGATGCCATCTCCATAGACTGTTCTCATCTAGATGTGAAGTAAATGTGGGCATTACGCCCCACGTAGGCATTCTTCAGTAATCGTCTATGCTTGGAAAGCCTTTGGTGCGAGGCTAACGAAAAAGAAAGGCTACCGCGGTGCTTTATTCATATCTTTTTTTACAGACCGCGGGAGTCACGTGATGCTCGAATGCACCAATGAAGGTGCACGAAAAGAGCATCACGTCACTCTAGCGGTCTGTAAAAAAAGATAAGTGGAATGTACCACGGTAGCCTGTCTTTTTCGTTAGCCTCGCTTTGGCGTGCATGTCGTTTAAAATTTAATACGGTTTTCTCCCTAACCGTCCTGTCTTAACTCTGAGCGTTGGCTTGTACAGCATTTCAGATATGTAACTGATATAAAAAAGTAATCAAATCAACTCTATCTCTCAACCTAAAAGTATCAATATATTGAGTTAAGAGGCTACTTCACTCAGGCAAAAACACCCGCTCACTAATGTTAATCCTATGGGGGAAATAATTTACGATATCTCGTTCACGTTTCAATATTTTGAAATGATTTTTTTTTTTTTTTTTTTTTTTGCATTGGATAGCTGAGGTCAATCTCTTTGCACGCTCCTTTGTACTTTTTCAATTTTGATTATAAGTTTTTTTTTTTATTAAGATACTTTCACTTTTGGAACTGATTTCGAAAGTGAAAGTATCCTCAATTAAAAAAACTGCAACCAAAATCGAAAAAGTACAAAGGAGCATGCATAGAGATTGGCCTCAGCTATCTAATGAATAAAATAAAATCATTTAAAAATATTGAAATGCGAACGAGATATCGTAAATTATTTCCCCCCATAGGATTAATATTAGAGAGCGGGTGTTTTCAACTGAGTGAAGTAGCCCCTTAAGTAACGGAAGCCACTCCTCGTTTCATCATTATGACATTTTAAGTAAAGCTTTTTACTTGGAGTGACTTCTCTTCATTGCTTTCTGTTTTAACATTCGCAGGACTAGAATGCTGCAATTACTGCATTTTCAATGCATGCTAATATTCACAGTTTCAGTTCACAGTCAAACGTTTCACAGACCTTTACTATCTTCTATACTTATAATTTCAGCACAATCTAGTACATCCAGAACAAGATAATTACCTACTTTTTCCAGATCCAAATAAAATATCCTTTACAATAACAATATTCCATTCAAAGAAAATAAATGTTTTCAACAAATCATTGCTCTTTAAAGTGAGGCAAGTCCATTGGTGCATACCAAAACCAAGTTTTTTTTCATCTAACACGGGTAACCATTATACGAGGGAAAGTCGTTAAGTAAGTCACAAAAGATAATTAAATAATAACTTACAATGATATTCACAAAAAAACTATTTTTATTTCTCAACATATTCTCCACCAATATTTATGCACTTATATCACCGTTTTATCAGTGCCCTAACACCAGCTGCATAACATTCTTTGGGTTGCTGTCTCAGCCACATTATGACTTCAAGTTGAACACAGGAGACAATTCAAAAGTTTGATTGGCAACATCTTCAATCTCCACCATACAGCTTCAACTTAGCCCCAAGTGATTTTCATCTGTTTAGTCCACTAAAATAACATCTCTGAAGCAAGATGATGTTCACAGATAATGAAAAGGTTCAACTTGAAGTCCTAATGTGGCTGAGACAGCAACCTAAAGAATGTTATGCAGCTGGTGTTGGGGCACTGATAAAATTGTGATATAAGCGCATAAATAAAGGTGGAGAATATGTTGAGAAATAAAAATAGTTTTGAAGTGAATATCATTGTTAAGTTATCATTTAATTATCTTTTGTGACTTACTTCATGACTTTCCCTCGTATTGTCACATTAAATTTATATAAAATAAGTCTATTGCTGCTTATGAATATTTTTAAACCATTAAATATCTAGTTATAACATAAAATGGACTTTCCCCTACTTTCAAAATCAATGGTTTAATTAAAGTTACAATGCTTGTTTAAATTTACAATGCTTAAACATGCAGCAAGGAAAATACTTTTACTTAAGAAGCCATTTTCAATGAAAGATTTGGGGTGTTTGTCTTGTAACTTGGGCGGACAGCAGATATCAGTACTTTTTACAGCCGAAACATTAAGGAGAACTTGGCACTTTTTTTTTTTACAGAAAACTTTTTGGTGGGATTAGTATTTTATTTATAATTTAAACAATACAACTTACACGTATATACAATTTAAAATTGAGTTAATGTTTGAAGATGTTTTAATAATATAATGAAATATAACTCTGCAATATTATTTTGTATTAAATACACTGGGTATTTCACTGTGTGTAATTTCACATGCTTTGCCTTTGAATTTTAACATCACAATTACCAAACAGTAAACTTATTTAATTGCAGAATTTCTATCATTAAAGAAAGCCAATACAGCAGAAAACTACTAAACTGCACAACTCGGTATTAAATATTTTGTAGATTTGAGGCTTTTTACAGATTACAGGTCATGTTTAATTTTTGCTTACAATTTTTTTATTCATACTTTAGATTTCAAATGCTTAAAAATAAAGAAATTACACACTTAAACATAAAAGTAAAGTAAAAATTGTTCTAAAAATAGTCATTTTATTTTTATGTTTTTTAAATCTATCATCAGTAATTCTTTATATTAAAATATTTGGTTTATGTTTGTGAATTGTATCTCAAATTCTATAATTAGCTATAATTTTCTGATGAACAACAAAATTTTGTTTTTAGAAATTTCAATATCCTTCCCAAATATTCTAAATACATCTGTAAGGATTAAATAAGAATTTATTGATTTAAATATTTCTTAACATTGATTTAAACTACTGCTTAGTTTTGGAATAAATAGTTTTACATTCAATTCTATAGATTACAGTTATTTCTAGATGAGAAATTAAATTTATTGTCTGCAGGGCACAATACCTTTGAAAAATGTTTAACCATAAACACTATGCCAGGAACAATAGCATTAAAATTTATTTTTCTAGCATACATTAGAAATGTGTTTGATACATCATGGCAGAAATTTTGTGGAGAATCAAATATTAGTTTTACTCTTGCCTTTCTTCTCAGGCCTAGCTATATCTTTAATGTAAGACAATCATTAATTACTATTTTATAATAGTTTTCCCACATGAGAGTAAAAAAAGCATAAGAAAATAATAAGATAAATATTTATAGCTAGCAACAATAGTTAAAAACTTAACTGCAATTAAGAGTTGTTTATTTAACTTTTATGAAATTTCTAATACAAAATTAAATTTTGTAGTCCCCATCTCAAGATTCCCTAAGCATATTATTTATTGTGGTTAATGCATTCCTGCCTTGATCATAATACTTATTAATGCTTAAAAGAAAAAAAGGTACTTCTTCATTATCCCATCGACCACTTTCCATAAGAAAAACTATCGCCAAACTGTGGTGCCCAATAAACAAATGGAAGAATGTTGCCATTGAAATCTCAAAGACAAAAAAAAATTGAAACAAGAAATTAGGAAAAGCCCCATTAATTAAAGTATCATTTATCAATAACTTTAAACAATAAAATTTAGGGCTTAGATGCTTTACACTCACGCTAAAAAAAAAAAAAAATTAATCGGTTAAAAAAAAGAAAAAAGTCGCCAAATTTAGGGGATTTTTTCCTTTAATGGCAACCTAGCCATTGTATTAAGTTATTCGTTTGGCGCAGTCTTGGAAATCGCGCCAACCAAACAGTCGCCAATCTTTTGTTTACATTTTAGCGTGAGTGTAACACATCTGTTCCAAATTTAGAATATATTAATGAAAACAGAAACAAAAATAATCTTGAATATTTATTTATTGACATTATTTTTTCTTAATTATCCTTCTTGACTGTTGGATAAATGTTTGTTACTTCAGTCGAAATTGATCTATTGTACGTAACTAAGCATCGCAACATTTTTCTCTTTTAATATCATTGTGTCGTAGATGTAATTTTTATTTTAATTAATGAAATAAATAAAGCAGTAAAACATTAAAAATACATTAAACGTTGCATTAAAAATCACTTGATGAGATAACAAGCACGTGTAATGCATTTGACGTCAAGTAAATGTGCCGCCATGATCATACATTTTTGGCATTAAATCCACAGAGTTTCCCCCATGTTTAAAAAAGGACAGGGTGCTGCTGGTGAAAAAAAGGCACTTTTTTATTCTTAAAAGCACTTTTCAGATTCTTATTGGCACTTTTTATAATTATTAAAGGTATTCTTTTGGTTTTTAAAGCCACTTTTGATATTTAAAAGTCAGGGCACTCTTTTTAAGACAACATTGAGTCAGTTTTTACTATGAAAGCAAATTTTTTAATGCAAAAAGGAGAAAGGGCACTTTTTTTACTGAGGGGCAAGAAGGGTGCTAATTATTTTACTGGAGGGTGTAAGAAGGGTGCAAATCCTTTTCTATGAGAGGCAAGAAGAATGCTACGTATTTTGTAAACCAAAGGGCAGGCAGGGTGCAGCACCCTTCTGAAACTGTTTGGGAGAAACTCTGAAATCCTGTAGTTTGGGGATATCTTCTTTTTTTAAATGGAAAGTGGTTGATGGGATAATGGAGAAGTACCGAAAAAAAAAAAATATAATAGCTAGCTTGTTAGCTAAAATTTCTTTAAAAGAATGCCTACTGTTATATAGGGCCAAAACTAGGGAGGGGGGGAGCAAAAGGACATGTCTCCTGGTGACAGAACAGAAGGCAAGGGGGATGCCAAATAAAGATTTAGTTAGTCGTTTGAAATATATGTATGAAATTTGGGTAAAAATGTCTTGCAGCAGGAAAATCCTATAGAAAAACAAAGGCAACTGCATTAAAATTGAAACACAGATAAAAAGATTCGTCTGCAATACCAGACAGCAAATTAATACGAAAAAAGAAGACTTTCTCTTGGGCTATTTCTATTCTCCCAATCCAAGCATATCATGCCTATGCCTCCTATCATGGAAATCGCTTCCTGTGTAGGAAGAATCACTAACTAATATTTTTTAAGGTCACAGCCCATTCATGTCACTGTCCAACAAGGATAATTGCCAAGCGATTTCCCATTTTTCTATTAAGTGAAAGAAAAAAAAAACAAGAAGGCTGTTCTACTTATTTGCTTTCTTGAAGAACAGTGTGAAGTGTTCTTTTTTTTTTTTTTTTTTTTTACCATTCTTTGGCCATTTTGAAAGTAATTTACCATATTAGGTGACAACTAAAAAAAGCCGCCCCATGCCTTTTATTACAATGACTCTTTTATATATCCATAACTAGCCTTAAAAGGACGAAATCGGGCGACTGCTCAGGACACTAAAGACTGAGGGGTGGAAAATTCACAAAATAAGATGCTTCGTAAGAACATAATAGTTTCTTTTATTTTTGTTGTAAATAACTATTTTATAATTTTGAAAATTTGCATAAGGTTCACGAAAGTATCTAGGCATATCAATCTATTAATAAGAAGAGTGGTATAAGTGATAGCTCTACGAAACTGGCTGTAGATAGCACACAAAGATATTATAGACCGGGAGGCGGCAGCACAAACAATCACCTCATCGAGTTCATGGCTGAAATTCTAGAATTAGTTAAAACTTGATTCGCATATTAAAACGCAATCGGTCTGCCAAGTCATATCTTGGTGGAAAACCCGATTTTAGCGGTTGACTCGTAGGTTTACCATTGTGTTTTCCTGCACTCAGTTCTCCATGTTATCATACTTTTGGGTGCAGGAAAACACAATGGTAAACCTATGAGTCAACTGCTAAAATCGGGTTTTCATGTGTTTTCCACTAAGATATAACTTGGCAGACCGATTGCGTTTTAATATATGAATCGAATTTTAACTAATTCTAGAATTTTAGCCGTGAACTCGATGAGGTGATTGTCTGTGCTGCCGCCTCCCGGTCTATTAGGTAGACACAATAGATAGATAAATATAAAGGGGGGAGAGAGGGCACCAAAATCCATTGTTTGACCCAGGTGAAGAAAAAAAAGCTAGTTTCGACTCTGCTGTCATAGAGGAATAAGTATTATAAAAATAATTAGAGTTATTTTAAACTTCCATTCTCTTTAGAAACAGTAATTGGGGCCAATTATAATTTTGCAATTTTATTTATTTTGATTTTTTTAGAAAACCATTTAACCTATCTTAACCTTTAATACATTTATTTTCATGATTTAGTTTGAGTAAACTGCCATACTCAATTAATAAATTAATCTATTCTCGAGAAACAGAAGAAATTAATTTATTCTAAAATACAATGTTTTATCAAATTAACTAATTTGAGGAGATTTATTGTGTATTTATTTATAGCCTATGAAAATTACATTGTCTGTAGGTAAATCCATTAAAAAAGGTTTTTTTTTTTTTTTTTGCTACTATTTATTTATTTTTTCGTTCACATATAAATAAAATGCCTAGATGTGTATGTGAAGTAAATGAAAAAAAGCATGTATAACGAAATCTTTCTCTTACACTATTTCATACATTTTGTGATGCAGACGGGTGGTTCTACAAAATATTCTTGGTAAATAAATGAAAAAGAAAAGACACGTAAAAACATTAAATCTAAGAAAACTAATATGTTGGACTATTACATATACTTTTTCCCCTTCATATCCTAAGACGAATAGACAACATTTTGTTAAAACTAATTCTATTAGGCTAATTTAATCACTTTACTTTCTCTTGGAAGCAAAAATTCTCAAAAATACCTGAATAAATTCCTGTCCTCTAAATCTTTAATTTAAACACTTTTTTTCCACACATTCATAGCATTACAACGAGGATTTTTTTTTATCCTGTCAACCACCTGTAACAGCGATTTGTTACACCAACATTTTAACAGAAATCATGTGTAACAAACAAAATGAAGATAATCCACTTTTAAGTCATCCACTGAATGTTTACTATTTATTTATATTGACCAGACGACGTCAACAACTTATGGTTAGTTGGTTGGTTGGTTACTGTTTAAATTTACACAGAGTGACTGGCTACTTATTAGAAATTCAAACGCTCGAATACGCCATCTAATGGATAAAAGATATAACTTCTCGCTTCAGGAAAATCCCTTGCATTACATGCATTTTTAAATTTGTTCATAATGATTATTTCTTTACTTATTTTCAGATTTTACGTGATATTTTTCTTCTGTGTTTATTAAGGTAAAAATTATCGGCATTTGAATATCTAACACTTTCAAACTCCATTGGACTTTACCCATGTGCGTAATTTTTTATTCCAACTACCTTCTACATTCAGAACTGTAGCTAGCCATCTGATTGGCTAATCTTGGCAAATCTTGGCAGTGTTATGAGGTATCTTGGCGATAATCATACTTGGCGAAAAATACTTCTTAGCGTCCGAGTTGTTTACATTTACGAGACGAGCTGCTATAAGGATATTTTTTTTTATTATTAACGTTCTGTTTTTGATTATTTAAATAATTTCACTGTGTAATTAAGAAAGAAATATTCCCTATTATATGTTAAACAGGAGGATTCATCATATAGTTCTCAGTTATATTTGTTTTTATAGTTTTAAGTTATGTAGCTGCCACGTGATTCCAGAAATCTAATGAAGATTGATCCTGTCTAAGACGCATGCTGTATAATTCATTTTATGAATTAGTTGTCCAGCTGGTGTCACTTTTGAAAGCAGGAAGTGTAATTTCTTCTTCTGCTTTATAAGTGTACGCCTGCTAGCCATATATACTTTCCTTGAACTTTGGCTCTATTTAAAGCATAAAGCAATTTCAGGTTTGGTAAACAGAATATTAAATGTAATTTCGATCTGTATTAGTATAGTAATGGATGGATTTAAGAATGACTGACTATCTGTTTAATGCTTTACTCATAATCTAACTGAATCTGAATATTAAACATTTGACATGTTTTTTAAATTAGACCAGTTTTTGTGTATGAGTATATGAGTTAAAAAATTATGACAAATAATATTAAAATGCAAGTATTAATTCTACAATATTTACTTATTTTAATGTTTATAATAATGTTACAAAAGTTTTGATATCCGTAGTTGACAATAAAACTAATTCAAACATTCAATTTTCCTTAGTCAAAATTCATTTTTGCAAGTAATCCTATTTATGTTTCCATAAAAAGTTATATTTCCATGTATTATACATTTTTATTCTTCAGCACTAATTAAATATTGCTTAAACTTTTATCTTTTTAAAATGTACAGTGAAAATTCAATAAACTTTTACACTCAGTGGAGCAGAAATCTGATTTATAAAAGAAAATCTCTTGATACTATATTTTAACCCTTGGATTCTGCATAAGTTTTAAAGATAATGAGTGTTTATAATAACTTTGTTATCTTAGCATTTTAGTACCGCTTTCTTTCACATTATAATATAAATAAATATACTGTAGTGCATCCCAACTAAAGTAATAAACATATATTTGTGGCTGGCAAGGAAAAAAAAAAAGATTGAGTATGTGTATAGATGACATAAAGGAAGCTTTGTTGTTTCTCATCATTTAATGTAAGCAAAAGCATTAAAAAGCTGCTATATTATTTTTTTATTTACTGAAAAGCCATATCAAAATGGTTACTATTTTTATTATCTTTCATGAGTATTGATTATATTTTATTCATTTATCAGTTTTTTTTTTTGTTTTTACTTAGGCTTAACTTTATCTTTCTAAGAATGACAAGTTTGTATTTTAAAAACTCATAGCAGCAGTTTTTAATGAAAAATCATCAGCTCTTGTTACCCTTTTTTCTGAAATATTGAGAAAAAAATTACATGATCACTTTCTTACTAAGTGTTGAACTTACAATAAAACAACTGTTTTTGGAAGTAGTTTTCTCTGGATACTAATCCTAAATTGGCAGTTTATTTGAAAATGATCTTTATTACTTATTAAACTTTTTAGTTATTGTTCTTTAATGATTCTATTATTATTTTTTAAAATCCATTTTTAATTTGCATGTTTTCTTATTTTATAAGAAGCTTGCTTATAATTTTTTAATTAGTTACTGTAAAATCTTGATTGCAAGTTCCCATTTTTCAAAAGCAAAAACAGTTCAATTTAGGGACGGGATTTATGATAAAGATTTATAACATTTTCATTATTATTATTATTTATCATTATAAATTTAACAGTCAACATGAACAAAAGACCATGTTAAAAGCAGAAAACCAACGTTAAAAATACACAAGGAAGCAGCCCTAGTCCTGCTTTTTCCTGCTTTCTCTTTGTCACACTGAAAAAGAATCTCACTTCTGAATTCGAAACCTTTGTTTACTGCTTTTTTGTGTATTATTTGTGCATTTTTAATGTTGGTTTTCTGCTTTTAATATTCTTTCACAAAGGTTTTATTTGTTATTTTTATATAAAAGATCATGTGTAAAGCATAGATTATAAAATTTTCCAACACATTTAGAATACTGTAACAAAACTTTACCATTTTATTAACGTAAAGAAGTAACTTTCAATATCTAGGAGGTGTCAAGTACTTCCTACGCTTAACTTAATACTTAAGGTTTCAGATAATTAAAAGATGGTAATTAGAATTTCATAATTAAAAGAGTAAATTCCAAATCAGGGTTGCTAAACAGCCGGCTGAAATTTTAAAAAAAGCCAGGCCAGTAGCTTTTATTGTTTTTAACTGGTTTTATTTGGCCAAAATTGGTTTTTATGTATAAAATGTTCCTCTGTATCCAGAGAAGCATTTTAATTGTAAAATGCATATTTTTAAGTGTTATTTAAATGATTTTATTCAGTTAGAATTTAATAAATAACATAATTTCTAAATAATGAAGACATTAATATTGGATTTCAACAAGTTTTATTTTGAGATTATGTTTATTTTTATTATCCTCTTTTATTCTAGACTCACATGTACTACAATCTCCTTAATTCCTGTTTCAACATTGATCATTCTATGATTTAATCTCTTCATATAAGGACTTATCTGGAATAAGTTATGAAAGTAATAATTTTTGCTTTCCTCTAACAAGTTTAGAAATCCCCTCCCCCCCCCCATTGGAGGGGAAAGGACGAATGGAGCAAAAATTTCAAAGGGGATGTAAATTTCAGATGTGTGATATTTATATGCCCAGTAGCAGAATTTTCTGTGTTAATCTGCGGCAAACCAAAACTTACCTGTGACCCAAGAATGCTTGGAACAAGCTGAGTATCGTAAGAAATTATCCATACTATTGCTTGCTAACCTTGGATTGAGACAAAAATAAAGATAATCCTTTGAAAATCATACTTGGAGATATGTATAAAAGGGGGAAAATGATGAAAGCCCTTTGATGAATCAGAGTTGATTTGTATGTAGAGAGAAGAGCGGTGAATAAATATTACATGTAATTATCATTGTTTTCATTCTCAGATACTACAATTAGTTTAAAAATTAAATTACTTACTGATAATCCTAATTGTTCAATTTATTTCAAATAGACAACTTGAGCCCTCCCATAATCTTTATATTGCTACACAATTACATATACGGGCCAGATTTTCTCACAGGCTCCTGTTTTTGTGAAATTTTTTATATTTATGAAAATTATAGTCATAATTTTGTGAATTTGAAAATATAGTTATATTCAAGCGCTCGAATACGCCATCTGGTGGAGAAAAGGTATAACTTCTCGCTTCAGGAAAATCCCTTGCAAGCCCATTGCGTTACATGCATTTTTAATTTGTTCATAATGATTATTTTTTTGCACAATTTCAGATGTCATGTGATATTTGTGTTCCATGTTTATTTGACAAGGTAAAAATTATCCAAATTTGAATATCTAACACTTTCAAACGTGTTTACAATAAACAATGGTTTCAATGGTACTTTAGCATTAGTTAAAGGGACAATTTTCCTGTACCGACGGCTGCAATCAGCGCCTCTATAGGCCATTTTAAGTCCCAATAGGCCGTTTTAAGTCCCAATATAAAAAAAAAACATTTTAATCGCAGTATTTTGTGTTTTATTAGAATTCTTGGCTGTCAAAAATGTATGTTTTATATTCATACTTCCAAATTCAAGTGCTTGACTACGCTATCTGGTGAAGAAAAGATGTTAGTTCTCGCTTCAGGAAAATCCCGTGCAAATACATGACTTTTTAATTAAAACATAATTATTACTTTTTCGCGCAATTTCAGATTTGGAAAAAATGTTCAGAATTAATGGAGGTCCATGGACAATTTTCCTGTACCGACGCGATATTCCAAAATGTATAGAGTCTATGCACTCATATGTTTAAGCGTTGCGGTTATCGTCTGCTATCGTAACTGGTGAACAAACATCGTCGATTTCGTAATTTGACAGAGCGATTCTGTGTGACACAGCGATTTTGTTTTTCATTTTCTCTTTTTTTAAAAATGCATTGTAAAGGTTATTTATGTGGTTTACCTCCACTTTTACATAATGTGTACGCAAAAAAACTGAACGATTTCAATATTAACGATCCATATGAGACACCATTTTCTGAATTTCACGAAAATATAGACGATTGGCCTAATATAGAATTTGGGGATATTGTAACCTATTTAGTTTTTAGTACACATACTTATACACAACAACAAATGAAGGCATATAAATCCTTAGAAGCCCATAATTATTACACGAGTGGTTGGGTCAATAATCGTGTTTTCATAAAAGTTTTACCAGGAGATAAAATCCTTATGCTTGGAGAGGTAAGTAAAATGGATTTTTAATTTTTTCAAATGATTTAACAAATTTTGAAAATTGTTTAATATTATCTGTGTTCCTTTCAACTAAGATGTATAACCATCAGGACCGGATTTTTAAAAATATTCTCTGTGTAAATTTCTTATATCTGCCAGATATTTGTAATGGACATTTTGTTTATTATATTAGTATTGATTCCTATGATAGCATTCTTGTTTTGGTTTTAACCACTTAAAAAAAAGCCGGCTTTAATTGAAAAAGGACTGGCTTTTATTAAAAAAGTGGTTTACAGCTAATTCACATTAAATTTGCATTAATTTATTTTTAATGCACTAGTAAATATGTCCTTCTAAAAAATTTATAAACTTCTATTAAACCTTATCTAATAAACGTCTTTATAACTGCTAGAAGGCAACTATGGAGGCTATATGTCAAAAAGAAAATTATATACACATTGAAAAGAGTAATATTAAATTAGACTGCAAGGTGGTGTTTTGAAATTCTGTATTACATAGCTCAACATATACTATACATTTTAAAGATTATATTTAGTTAAACAATAACAAAACATCACCATCAAAAATGAAAAATTCTTACATACTGCTTTTTAATTTTAAAATTGATTAAAACTTAATAATTTATATATTTAATAAATGAAATTAGCATATATAATATTTGAGAGAATCCATATTTAGTTAATAATCAGTATTCAAATGTCTTATAAAAATATATTTTAATTAGTTTTTTTTTTCTACTAAGCAATTACCTAACTCATTCCATATGATGAGATTAAATTTTAGAATGATCAACGCTGAAAGAGGAATTAAGAAAAATGCATAATATTTGAGGAGATTTGAGTAGATGTAAGTGTATAAAAAATAGAGAACAATTTAAAAAAAAAAAAAATCTCAAAATAAAACTCTTTGAAACAAAAGTTTGAAAAGCATATGTTATTCATATTACTGTTTTCAACAGTGAAAAATTGTGTTTTTATTAAATGGCTTTATGTATGATTTTAAATATTTATGAGAAAAAATGAAACTTGGATATCAATAGCCCCAGTAACTGATTTTTGTGTGTGTGTGTGTGTCAGTCTGTAGCAAAACAAAATTTATCTATGATGCAACAATGTCTACTACCACAAGAAATAATAGCAACCCATTAAATAAGCAAAATTTTCAATTACAAAGAAAATACAGTAAGAAGATTATAGTAATCCAGAGATAAAGTAAAATTTTCAATTACAAAGAAAATACAGTAAGAAGATTATAGTAATCCAGAGATAAAGTAAAATTTAGCTTTTTTTTTTTTAAGTTCCAATTTCTTTAAGCTATTAGATTAATCTTAAATCTTCTAAAATTTGCAGTACCCACTGTCATGTTGCATAATTTCTACTAGTGGGTCAATAGCCCTTAAAATTAGTTGATTAATAAAATAGGTAATTAAACAACTATTGTCCTATTTAATTATTTAAAGCAATAAAATTAAAAAAAAAAAAAAAAAAGTGTATTTTTTAAGCTTTTCTATAAAAAGTATAACGATAGTTAAGCAATTAGTATGCCTTTTTAAAATTTAGCTACCATATTTACATTTCTGACTCAAATCACCAGTCAGCTATCTGTTATTCCAACATTGTCTTCATTATTGAGAAATTAGGTTATTTATTAAATTCTAACTCAATAAAATGTCTTTTAAATTAGTTAAAAAACACTTAATCTACAGTTTATAAATAAAATGCTTCACTGTATAAAAGTAAATTTTGGCCAAAAGAGACCAATTTCGGCCAAAAAAAAAAAAAAAACCAATAAAAGCCGTTGGCATGGCTTTTATTAATTTTAGCTGGTTTTTTTGCAACCCTGTAAAATGGTAAGTAATGAGCTGATAGTTTCAAATTTAGCGGCAATCCATTAATGGTATGTACATTCACTGTAAACTACACTGTTGGCAGCTTAGCTCATGTTGGATGCCGATCTTGGCGAGGAATCCATTTATAGAAGAAAAATTTCTAAATTGATTAAGTTTCTTTATATATAAATTTAATATTTAAACAGCAAAATGCTCACTTTTATCCTACCTGGCTTAGTATAAAGTTGATTCTTATTTTTATGTTGATTTAGTCTATACCTCTCCCTACATAGATGTTATTTTTATTTTTTTAATTTGTTTCAGGTAAAACATTCCCAAAGTCTCCGCTCTTCATGCTTAAAAGTGTGGCTAATTTGCAATAAAGATGGGCAGATTTTAACAGGGCACTGCAACTGCATGGCTGGCATGGGAGAATCCTGTTCTCATGTTGCAGCTTTTCTTTTTCTTCTGGAAGCAGGCACAAGATTAAAGCAAGACACATCTTGTACTGACCAGAGGAACAGTTGGCTGCAACCATACCAAAAAAATGCCGAGTACTTAGCAATTAAAGATATTGATTTCGAATCAGCTTCATCGAAATATGAAAGAGCCAAATGTTCGAAAAGCCCTAAGGCGAAAAAGTCCAGGCCCAACATACCTGAGACAAGTGATGGAGAGCTGCATACATTTTTCAGTCATTTACACAATGCCGGCTTATCATCTGCTGTTCTATCTGTAGTTGAACCATTCAACAACAACTTTACCTCAGATATATCGATTAAAAAGCTGACAAATTTATTTTCCAGTGAGAACACAAAGTTGTCTTGGAAAGAACTTTCTGATAAATGTAATGATGTCTTGCGCAAACTGATCATTACAAAATGCGATGCAGATAAAATAGAGCAGGAAACGAAGGCGCAGGCAAAATGTAAAAAATGGTTTATTTACAAAACAGGATGTATAACGGCATCAAATATGAAGACTGTCTGTCACACTGACATTGATTCACCATCAGTCTACACCATTAAAAAAATTTGTTATCCGTCTCTCTATAAAGCTTCCGGACCAGGCATAGATTGGGGAAAAACAAATGAAAGCGTGGCCAAAAAAATGTATATTTCTCACGTTGAAAAAAACCATGCAAATTTCAAGATTGCAGGAAGTGGCTTGAATATCAATTGTGATATTGCATATATAGGTGCAACGCCTGATGGAAAAATTGATTGTGACTGTTGCAGTAATGGTATTATTGAGATTAAATGTCCATATACTCAGAGAAATAATACCATTACTGAAATCAGTCAGACAAAAAGCTCTTTTTTGATTACAGATGAAGCTGGCAACGTCTGTTTAGACAGTAATCATGCATATTATTACCAAGTCCAAACACAGTTACTTTGCAGTGGTGCAAACTATTGCGATTTTATTGTTTGGACAAACAATGATTTTCACATAGAACGAATTTATCCTGAGGAATTATTTCATGAGACAATTTCTGAAAAATGCAATTTATTTTTTAAATTCTGCATTTTGCCAGAACTTTTAGCAAAATGGTACTCTAATACAAAATAAATATCATCATTAGAGTTCTTGCATAAAAAAAAATCAATTCCTTATGTATGATATTAGTGTACATAATCGTTCCAGCATGGAGTATCGTACAATTTTTTTTCTTTCTACTAATGTTTCTGCATTCAAAAATTAATCTGCGCTATGTATAAGATATATTACTTTAAATAATTG
The DNA here is from genome assembly GCA_963931845.1 of Maratus michaelseni. Classification (NCBI taxonomy): domain Eukaryota; kingdom Metazoa; phylum Arthropoda; class Arachnida; order Araneae; family Salticidae; genus Maratus; species Maratus michaelseni. The sequence continues at coordinate 141,845,939 of OZ007591.1, read as the reverse complement.
TTCCTTCATCAAATATCCTACAAAAGTATTTTGCTTCATAATCAATGTTCCTGCATACAAAAATCTATTCCTTATATATAATATTGGTGTAAATAATTGTTCCAGCCTTGAGTATCATACAACTTTTTTTCTTTCTATTAATGTTTCTGCACTCAAAAATTACTCTGCTATGTATAATATATATTACTTTAAATAATTGTTCCTGCATACAAAAATCTATTCCTTATATAAAATATTGGTGTAAATAATTGTTACAGCCTCGAGTATCATACAACTTTTTTTCTTTCTATTAATGTTTCTACATTCAAAAATTACTCCGCTATGTATAATATATATTACTTTAAATAATTGCTCCTGCATACAAAAATCTATTCCTTATATATAATATTGGTGTAAATAATTGTTCCAGCCTCGAGTATCATACAACTTTTTTTCTTTCTATTAATGTTGCTGCATTCAAAAATTACTCCGCTATGTATAATATATATTACTTTAAATAATTGCTCCTGCATACAAAAATCTATTCCTTATATATAATATTGGTGTAAATAATTGTTCCAGCCTCGAGTATCATACAACTTTTTTTCTTTCTATTAATGTTGCCGCATTCAAAAATTAATCCGCTATGTATAATATATATTATAGGGCCGTACCGAGTACTCGGTATTTACTCGGTACTCGGCATACTCGGCCAATTTGCCGAGTACTCGGTACTCGGCTAAATTTTGTGCCGAGTACAATACCGAGTAGTTGTAAGAATTTCATTTTTAAGCATTATTATCATTTTTGAAGCCAAAGGAATTTATAATTGACCTGTAAAAGTTATTTGAATATAAAAATATATAATATATGCAATTATTCATAAAAATTATTTACTTAGTATATAGAAGAAATATGTTTACAAAATACAGAAAAGTTAAGACAAACCAAAGCAATTCAAAATTTAGTTTTAATAGTTCACTTTTTAATGTCCCTTTCATTATACCACAACCAAAATGATTGGAACTTTCATTTGAGCTTTGCAATGTTACTCAGAATGGCAATAACAGTTTCATTACACTTTCCAGTAATTGCTACTGAACTGATCCTCGACTGCTTGTTGTTCATCTGAGGAAGGCTAATGTTTAGCCGAAAGCTCATGAAATTTTAACATCTTACAGTTTTAATGTTTTGAAGCTGTATTTTGATTTATTGCACCTCGATAGTAACGTAACTTATCAATGTGTTTACATTGTGCTTTATAAATACTGAACTGTAGTTAAATTTTTTTATCTTACTTTCAGTAGCATAAAGGCAAAGAGGCTGCTTTAATTCATGCAATATTTTCAATATATTATACTTTGAGTTTCATCTTATGGTTAATTACTGTAATGATTATTTTTTTTTGGATTCAGACAAATGTGACTGAACTTTTTTAAAATTTGAACATGCAGCTACAATTGGTTAAAATGTCCATCAGTGTTTTTAGCTATAACTAACATGTCAGAAAGCATGTAGGGTAGATAAACCCGATTTTATTATAAGTTGCACATTGTGAATAGTGCAAACCACACTTTTAACATCAGCTTTTTGCATTATTCAATGACAATTTGTATTATTCAAAATTACAGTAACCAATAACCATTTTTGACAGACGGATTTCAGGTATCGGAGTGAGTTAGATAAATTGAAGAATGGGTTTTAATTTCACATTGGCTAATTTTACTTTTATTTATTAATTTTTTTTCTATCTTTTAAAAAAAATGGTACTGTTTTAAATTTTTTGAATTTTCAAAAATAGTCTTTAATAGGTGCATAATTAAATTTCAAATTTGAAATTTTTTGTAAAATTAAATGAATGACTACATGCTCAAGAAGTATGTTTATATATATCTACACACACAGACATGTTATTTTTAAGCTCACTTCATGTGCGCATCAATAGTTCTTTCTTACACACAACTACTCGGTACTCGGCCGAGTAGTAAATGGCCGAGTACTCGGTACTCGGTACTCGGCTACTCGGCCAAAGTGCTACTCGGTACACCCCTAATATATTACTTTAAATAATTGTTCCTGCATACAAAAATCTATTCCTTATATATAATATTGGTGTAAATAATTGTTCCAGCCTCGAGTATCATACAACTTTTATTCTTTCTATTAATGTTTCTGCACTTAAAAATTACTCCGCTATGTATAATATATATTACTTTAAATAATTGTTCCTGCATACAAAAATCTATTCCTTATATATAATATTGGTGTAAATAATTGTTCCAGCCTCGAGTATCATACAACTTTTTTTCTTTCTATTAATGTTGCTGCATTCAAAAATTAATCCGCTATGTATAATATATATTACTTTAAATAATTGTTCCTGCATACAAAAATCTATTCCTTATATATAATATTGGTGTAAATAATTGTTACAGCCTCGAGTATCATATAACTTTTTTTCTTTCAATTAATGTTGCTGCATTCAAAAATTAATCTGCTATGTATAATATATATTACTTTAAATAATTGTTCCTGCATACAAAAATCTATTCCTTATATATAATATTGGTGTAAATAATTGTTCCAGCCTTGAGTATCATACAACTTTTTTTCTTTCTATTAATGTTGCTGCATTCAAAAATTAATCCGCTATGTATAATATATATTACTTTAAATAATTGTTCCTGCATACAAAAATCTATTCCTTATATATAATATTGGTGTAAATAATTGTTCCAGCCTTGAGTATCATACAACTTTTTTTCTTTCTATTAATGTTTCTGCACTCAAAAATTACTCCGCTATGTATAATATATATTACTTTAAATAATTGTTCCTGCATACAAAAATCTATTCCTTATATATAATATTGGTGTAAATAATTGTTACAGCCTCGAGTATCATACAACTTTTTTTCTTTCTATTAATGTTGCTGCATTCAAAAATTACTCCGCTATGTATAATATATATTACTTTAAATAATTGTAATAATAAATTTTAAAAGTCGTGTAATTTAAAAAAAATTAGAAAATGCTTAACATTGATTAATGTAAAAATAAATCATTGAGTTAATATTTTAGTTAAATTCTGGTTAAATTAATTCAGATATAATAGGATGTAAATTACAAGCTTAAAATTATTTCACTTCATTAGTTGACTCTAGGCTGGACTGACACCACAATATATCTTATATATATAGGAATCACTTATACATTACAACAATTCATAAAATTTTCAATACTTAATTTAAAAGCATCTAATTAAAAACAAAAGCATATTTCTAAAGGAACTTTCAAGTTATTTGCCGTCAAATCTTGACAGGTACTATCTAGTATTGTTTTAAATAAGTTTTCAGCATTGTGGTTTTCTTCTCTCTTGTTTGTAATTATTTTGTGAATAAATTGTTATATTGTCAAATGAAACGAGTGTTTAATTAGAGTTTTGTACAAAAAATGATTACATTTCTATGCATTTACATTTGAAAGTATGGTGTGTAAAATCAACTGAAAAGGAAATCGTGAATATCCAAAAATTTTAGCATACAGATGTTTTAAGGCTTCTTAATAAAAGGCCTTTCTTCAGTGAAAATGAAAAACAATAGCTGCAATGTATGTGTACTACAGCTTTTACTTATTTCCTGGCTTTTTGTGATGTGAAGATTAAAGAAGGGTCTCCTTTTATAAAGCTTTAAAACACCTGTATGCTATTTTTTTTTTTTTTTTTTTGGGGGGGGGGGGGTGGCACTAGCAAAGCATGATACTGCATTGCTGAAAATTTAGCGTTAGGAATTTTGATCAAAGTTTTGATTCAATATTTGCTCAATTAGAAAAATTAATACTAATTAATTCAATTTCAAATTAATTAAAAATGTTATTTGCAGAATCAGTAGAGTTTAGTAAATACATGATGATTCAAAAAAAGGTTTTTGATATCCATCCTGTAGTTACTAAAAACTTCATTATAAATACTCAAAACAATAAATTTATAGACAAAATATAAATACTTTTTCCTGACATTTTCTGCAATCTTGCATTTTGTTTTTATATGTCATTTTTGTTAAGAGCTCTACCAATTACCTAAAATAACATTAATAAAAATTTAAAAATCTGATGTCTTTTAGGGGTTGATGCCAAAAGAGAAAAAGGTATTTTTATAGGGGGGGGGGGGAGACAGGGGTCGATCCAGGAAAAATTTAGGGCCTATTTAGGGCCCCTTCACAAAAATCAATTTGATAAAATGGACCCCTTCACAAAAATCAATTTGATAAAATGGGCCCCTTCACAAAATTCTATTCCATAAAAACTTACTATTTATTATTCATTTATTATTTTAGGATGTTTTAAAATGCGTAATTTGTAAACAAACAAGTTCACCAGAGAGAAAAACTTCAGCAAAAGGGTTTAAAAAAGTTTGTTTATAAATGCTTGGTTCGAATTTGATTAACTGGATTTCAACTTTCGTTACAAAATGCTATTTTTCACAAAAATATAATAAATTTCACAAAAATAACCTTTACTTTTCACAAAATGGGCCCCAAGAAAAAAAACCTGCATCGACCCCTGGGAGAGAAAGAGGTTGATTAGATGATTGCTTAATTTATATATAATTACTAAAAACTCACAATTGAAAAAAAAAAAAAGAAAAATGAGAGTTTTGACGACTAAGTTTTTTATGGTTAGTACATTGTAAAGCAAAAAAAAAGCTCCATTTTTTATACACGAAAAACCAATGTTAACATACAATATCGAACTGTAGCTTTAGCAAAAAAGTATAAATCTAAAGCTACAGTTCGATGTTGTGTGTTTTTAGTGTATATATTTATCCACACAATATTTTATTCATAATTAATTTTTTAGCTTTCAATTGTCTTAAACGGGACTTTTCTTTTAGTTAAACTTAATCCAGTATAGCAAAATTTTACTGGAAGTACATAAAATTAAAATCCCGAGTATAACTTCTTCAGATATAAAATTTAAAACAAGATTATGAAACTGCACAAAATGTAGCAGTTTTTAAATAAGTATTGACATCAATTATTATTGCTACATATATTTTATTTAATTCAAAATAAGTATCTTAAAATGGGTTTTTTTTTTAATTATTTATTAAAGGAGAAAAGTTATCTGAAGTAGAAACTTGTACAATTATCTGTTGATAATGTGTCCCAGTAATATTGTATATTTGCATATAATGTGTAAATATAGAATATGCTATCGTATATGAAAATTGTATGTATTCTCATAAAACATTATGGGTGAAAAGTGTGAAATAAAGATTCAGGTATTTCAAAATTGAAAACACTTTTTATTGAAATAAAAGATTTTGAAAACAAAAAAAGAAATTACTAGATGCAGTGATATCGCTGTATAGAAATCCCCCAAAATAGAGGAAATTTATTAATTCTGGAATCACGATACTGCACTTCGCATGCACACATGAAAAAAAAAAGTCACTGAATGCAATAATCTTATATTTATAATCCCAAAAATACATGGAATCAGACAGAAAAAATATCACTGTATTCAATGACCTCGTTGCATTGGAATCTAAAAGGAATTTGGAAAAGTCCCAATCACTACAGTGTCAACTATCAATAACTTTCAACAACAAAGTTTACAATATATACAGTATGAAATCAGTAAAATAATAATCAATAAAATTTACAATATATACAATATGAAATCACAAAAAAATAATCTTGGATGTTTATTTATTTACATTATTCTCCTTAATTATCCTTCAGAGAGCTAAAACTGATCTATTATGCATAATCATGCATTGTAACATTTTATGAAAGAAATAATAAATCAATAAAATATCATTAAAATTACAGATAAATGTCAAATTAAAAATCCCTTGATGAAATAACAAACATATGTAATGAATTTGACATCATGATCATGCATTTTTGGCATTAAATACTACAGTTTGGTGATAGATTTTGTACTTGTGTATTATCCGGGCTAGGTAGATAAATTGCAAACTTTATTCATCTTTGCCAATCGTGTTCAAATTGACAATTTTATGTACATTTAATAAATACATAAAATCGTTAAAAATGATAAATAATATAAAATAGTAATTTAGTATGCATTTATTAAATATATAACACAAATTCATTAATTCTGGAATCACGATACTGCACTTCGCACGCACATATGGGAAAAAAAAAAAGGTCGCTGAATACAATAATCTTATATTTGTAATCCCAAAAATACATGGAATCAGACAGAAAAAATATCACTGTATTCAATGACCTCGTTGCATTGGAATCTAAAAAGAATTTGGAAAAGCCCCAATCACTACAGCGTCAACTATCAATAACTTTCAACAACAAAGATTACAATATATATAGTATGAAATCAGAAAAATATTAATCAATAAAATTTACAATATATACAACATGAAATCACAAAAAATAATCTTGGATGTTTATTTATTTACATTATTCTCCTTAATTACCCTTCTTAGCTGGTGGATAAGTGTTTGTGATATCAGCTGAAACTGATCTATTGTGCATAATCATGCATTGCAACATTTAATGAAATAAATAAATTTTATTCAATAATTGAAATCATTTAATTTTTATTCAACAGTTGAAGTATTTAATGCGATCTAGTGAGTTACATTTTATAAGATAAAATTTCTGGGTTGAAACACAATTTGTTTGATCCGCAGATACATTGCGGTGCTATCGCGCTTCATAGCACTCAAACAGTTAATGTACATTTAATAAATACATAAAATCGTTAAAAATGATAAATAATATAAAAACAAGCTAAAAAAATATAAAATAATAATTTAGTATGCATTTATGAAATATATAAAACAAATTGGCAGTTTGTAGCAATAAACAATATTAATGATGATGACAGTTTTATTTTCAGCAGTTTCTTATGTCCATCAGAATGAATCCTATATATTATTTCTGTTGTCAATATCCCTTTTTCTAAGCAAAAAAATAAATGAGATACCATATGAAAGGATTTTGAACAGGCTTCTGACATAGTACTCACATTTCGTTAAAACATGTTTGATTGAAATCTGCAGTAAATTAAAAATTAAATCTGCATTAAAACAATGAAATAAATGAAATGAAAGGCTTTTTTTTTTCAAATTAATTTTGCCACAAAAATAAAATATCAGATTATATAATGCTCAACAATGATTATAAAAAAATTATAAATAGTACAAAAGATATAAAATGTGACTTTTCTCATGGGTTTATTTTATATTTATGATTAAAAAGCAGAACTGAAATTGAAACGTTTAGAAGAAAAATATATTATTGATTGACCATATGTACCATAAAAGGTATGATTTGTTATATTAAATTGTAATTTTTCTGTAGAAGTGTAAATCTACATCTAAGAACTATTGGATATTGCTAAAAAATATTAAACTGCAGTGCAAATATCTCGCATGGGTCCACTGGTAAAAATTAAACTGCAGATTGCAGAGTATTAGTGCAAAGTGAGATTAATAAACAATGACTTGTATAGTATAAATATTGTATCTACACTTTTTCATATATAGTTATACGTATTTATCTCAATATACAAAATATATATATTAATATAATAATCCATTTACAGTAATGGCCAAATATAATGTCAAAATTAGGTGTTGGTATTGAAAATTTTAAAGTTAGGTACAATTTCTATATATAAGACTCCATTTAAAAAATATAGTATAGCATTAATTGGTAGGTATTACTAATCGATTGGTAAAAGTCAAACTTTTTTAATTGCTAAAAGACATAAAATAAAAATATTATAAACAGTAAAAAAAGTTTTATTAGACTGTTGACATATTTCGGCTCCATCTGAGCCATTATCAAAACAAATAAGTAATAATAAGTATAATAGAAAACCACAGCTCTGTCAAGAGTATATCAAGAAGAAACCATCCAAATAAATTTCAATGAAAGTATCCATTCATTATAAGAGAAACCATACAGATTGTAACACATAACAATATGTAACGATGCAGCATAATTTAACTTACCAAAATTGTGGCTCCATGGTTACAAATATGGAAATATCCAAGTAAATATTAAGAAATTGTGTGCGTAATTTGAAAAAGAATGTGAAAAACTAAATGATAGCATTTCAAATAACTTCAAAGACCGTGCAATTTTTGAATATTCTTGTTTTGATAATGGCTCAGATGGAGCCGAAACATGTCAACAGTCTAATAAAAGTTATTTTACTGTTTATAATTTTTTTATTTTATGCCCTTTAGCAATTAAAGAAAAATGTATATTATTACAAGTTGTTATATTAGGTAAAAGTCACATTTTTATGTAAAATATTTCAGCGGATAACTGAAGGCATCAAATTCACTAATGCACAGCAAACATGCACAATTTTATCTATTGGAGCAACATCATCATTTGAATTGTTTAGCAATTCAAGTGGTAAAACACCTTTTAAGATTTGAAATTTTTGCCGAAGTTGTCCGATGACTCTTTCAACATGTATTCTTAAAGAAGCTATTTTTTTTGTGCTTTCGACATCAACTGGATTCAGCTGTTTTATTCCACGAGCTGATGCAGGCAAAACCAACTTGGCACAATAAAAGCCAACACTGTTTAAGTTATTAAACCCTCTATCAGCTAGTACAACATCCCCCGGTATCAAATTATTGAAAATGCCTGATGTTTCAGTAACATATTTGTCACTGCATCTTCCACCAAATCCTATTGAAATGAAAGAAATGACACCTTGGGGTGTTATGCCAATTAAATACTTTACAGTATTTCGCTGTTTATAATTGGACCATGTTGCTGCACGTGCTTTTAATGATGATGGCCTATCAATTGGGATTTCAAAACAATCAATAATTACAGCAATATGGCCTTCAAAATTGGATCTGAAGGAGCTTGGCATAGTTTTGATCAGATTTTGCCTTTCAGGCCAGAAGACAATTTTTTTAAATTTTATATGCATAATATCTAGCCATTTATTAAATGTGCGGCATGCAGTTTCTTGAGAAACATTGTATCTATAACCCAAATCTTGGGTTTCAAGGTTCAACCGTAATCTAATTAAAAATAACACAAGTTGTTGAAAGTTTGATAGTTTGTTGTGTGTAGTATGAGGCACATGAGGGGAAACAAAATCGAATAATATTTTTAGAGTTTTATGATTCCCAAGTCCTGTATAAAAGTTTATTTGTCCATCATCTTTAAATGTATCAATACTAATGCTCGCAAAATCTGTCGATGCCTTTTCCTTTAAAGAATAATAAAGCGTTTTTAAGGCAAAATAATCTTTTGAAGTTTCTTCTAATTGACTGATTTTACTGCTTGTTAAATCAGTCAAAGAAGCTGCATCAACTGTTTCTCTACTTGTTGATGGAGTAGGATCAATATCAGCAGAGTCGACTTCATGATCACTGGTTTCGGAAGGCATGTCAATGTTATCATCACTGTTTTCTGTTGAACATGATGCTGCATCTTTATTTTCTTGGATTTTTTGACGATCAAGCCTCCTGAAAATAATATTAAAATTTTCAGGAATCAGAATGTTATATATATGGTGTGTTTTTTAAGTACTATTTAGCTATATATATATATATATAAGGCCTATTTATTTTAATAATTTTATTTTTACCTTGAAAGCCTGGACCTTAAAATGTACTTTTCAACTTAATTTCTGCCTGTATTAAGCCACTTATTGCAGTGCCGAAACTAGCCTTTTTTGTATCTGGGGAAAACATGGATTTTGGTGCATCCTCCCACCCTGCCTGCCAAATAAATTTGCAAAGATAATTTTACCAAGTTTCTAATAGCCGACTTGTTTTAAATTTAAAATATGTAATCGCAAAATACGTAATACTGAACCACGTAATAAGCTTTGTCAAATATTGATTCAATAAAACCTTCAAAACGGAATAGAAAGGAACAGGGAAAAATTCCACTTTATACAGGTTTTTGTCTTGGCAGATATAATTGCTGATATTCTTTCTGTTGAGAACATGTAATTTTAAAATTTAAAACTGGATTCCGTTATAGATAGATTTCATTTTCACAGATTTTAAGGTATGCGTATTATTACAAATGAGGCGTTTAAAATCCAGTGATATGAATCACATTGTCTTAAGAGTTTACACTAATCATGCAAAGACATTCGAAAGCTAATGTTAAATCTATGGGAGCGTTCTTAATACTTTAAATTTTTTTTCATGGGATACTTGCAGTCGATATCTAATGTTGTGCGTTTGTACTTTTTCGGGTTCTGTTAGAAATTTTTTTTTTTTATATTCGGACACTTGCACTTTTGTAAAACAAGTTGGAAACAGTTCTGAAATTAAAAGTGTCCTCATATATATAAAAAAAAAATTACAACCAAAGTCGAAAAAGTAAAAACGCACAATGTTAGATATCAAGATCAGGTATGATATGAAAAAATATATTATAATGTTTGAGAACTAAAACACTACTGTCTTGGGGAAGAGAGAGTGGGTGGAATGCTACATACACTAAGGTACACACACTTTTAATGTTAGAAAATATGGTTATAATTGCTTCATAGTTTAACACAGCAAAAAAAAATTTTGGGGAGGGTATTAATAGTAATAGACACCTTAATTTATTTATAATGTTTGGATATCTTAAGGGGCAGGGGCTGATTTAGTAACCACGGTGCACTAGGCGAGGTTTTCTCCCCAAGTCCCCAATAAATATAGCTTCTACAGAAATTATTGAAGTTTCAATGAGAACGTTGTTGAGGGTTATTGAGGCCATATATTTTGCGTATTAGACACCCCTTAGTTTTTAGCACCCTAAAATATGCTTTCTTTATATAAAAGTACAAATTTATTACCGATTATAAAATACAAAAAAACTCATTTCAGCACATATTACCAAAAAATTACCATACACATAAAATGAAATAAATGAAGATTTCTTTAAATAGCATTTACAGGAAAAACAAAAATTGTAATGTAGGGAGACTGGTACACAGTAGACCACTTTTTCAGTTAATTTATTTTTTTCTCTTTAACGAACAAACCGATCTGCATGAAAATATTTTTGAATATTCCTTAAACCTTTATACATTCATCATAATTTCCTCAGAACATAGTTTTCAATACATTAAAAAAATATATATATATATATATATGCACCCGTAAAGAGGGGCACAGCGGACCGCTATTATGTATTATTTGAAATACAATATAAATCTGTTTTTCATTAATCTAATTCTTTTTTATTTCCCCTTTACCCGCAAAATAACACAGTAATATAAATTTACAAGTAACATTTTGAAATGAAAACAAAAAAAAGAAATTAATTATATTTTGAAAATAATAACAGGAACAATTGCAATTTAGTTGAAGTTATTACTTAAGTACAAAAAAGTCAGCGCACATTAAAATTTGCAAATGTAATTCCAAAATACTTATGAGTAAGATTGAGCCTGGAGTTTTCCTGAAATACTTTTGGGTCTGGGAGCAACATTATGAAATCATTGAAAACAACAGATTTATCTAGTTTCGGGAAAAATAAGCTGATTTCCATTCAACTTGCATCTCATGAATCTTACTTGAATAGAATCATCAACAATTAGACTACAGTTATATTTATCAAAGGCAGTAAATACAAAACAAAATATTTCTTACTATGTTAAATAAATTGGGTACTATTCGATTAGCCGGGCACCAGCGATATGCATACACACACACACACACATATATATATATATATATATATATACACATATATCACTGGCACCCGGTTAACCAAAAAGTATCATAAATTGTTATTTTTCTTTGTTTACTTTATTTTACAGTTAAATAACTACTTTAAAACAATATTTCTTTATAGAAAATAAGCAATTATTAAATATTTTGAACATTCTGCATTACAGGACGAGAGTGGATTGTGGACCACTGTGCCCCATGTTGAAGTTCAATAATCATATTAATACTATTTATAGCTGTCTTTTAAACATATTAACTTCAAAGTTAAATAAAAACAAGTATCTTAGCTATGCAAAAAAACTGTTTTATCTTATTTATCTACAACCTTTAATTACTAAAAAAATAAAAATAGGATGATGAAAAACTTTACTTATAGAAGCTCAAAACAACCAATCAGGAAAAAATAATTCAATCTGAGCTAAACATATTCTCTGAAGGCTATAAATAATCAGTGCAGTGCTGTTGTCTATTAGAATAGAAGAGAAGCTTAATTTTTTTTTAAATAAATAAAATATTAGGGAGTGGTTCACTGTGCCCATAGGTCCAGTGTGTACCGGTCTCCCCTACATATTTTAAACTTTATTAAAAATACAGAAAAAAAAACTAAAGTATGCATAAAGTTTAATTTACTAGCACATTTTTTAAATGTTTGTTCTCTCACTACATTGGATGCTACTAGCGATAAATAATGTATGTAAAAAAAAAAAAAAAAAAAGCTATGGTCGTAATAACAAATGCCTTGTTTGTTTACAAACTTTAACACAAATTTCACTTATTATACCTAAATATTTGAGAATTTTATTAGTTTGGATAATTATGCACTACAAAATACATTTAAAACAAAATGCATGATTTTTTTTTTTTTTTTGGACACCAAAATTTTCATGTTAAACAGAAAAACGTGTTTACTCTTCATTTGGAATAGCTGTGTACATTTGTGAATTACCTTTGATATCTTTTAACAGTAGCAGTAACATTTTCTACTTATTTATGTCCCATATTCACAGAAGGAGCCCAATCAGGATCATCAATATCTTGTAGTGAACTAGGTTTACCTTAAAAATAAAAAAATATAAGCAGGTTTTAAAAGTTATCTTAAAAAAATTGCATTCAAGGTTTCTTTAAAAGAATTCAAAAAGTTTTAAAATGTAACGATGCATTAAACAACTTTTGAATGTGTCAATAATGGGTAACAATATTTCTTTTTTTTTCTTCTTGAGACGAAAATTTCAACATCATTTTAATTAATGTAATTTAACGGGCATAATAAAAATAAAAAGTAGATTTTGAAGCTTTCTTTTTCAAAAATTCACATTTCTTTATAATATGCATTAAAAATTAGAGAGTATAATGTTATACAAATTAAAATTTCATTGCTGTTAATATGGCATTTTGATTTGAAAATAAATAAATAAAATAATTAAAATTTAGTGTTCCACAGTTGATCTGTAACAGGAGAATGAAAAGTCACTCTTTTGATCAGAAGTAAAATTCCCACAGATATAAAATGAAATAAATGGAAGATTTCTCTAAATAGCATTTACAGAAAAAACAAAAATTGTAATGTACATATTTTTAACTTTATTAAAAATACAGAAAAAAAAACTGAAGTATGCATCAAGTTTAATTTACTAGCACATTTTTTAAATGTTTGTTCTCTCACTACTTTGGATGCTACTAGCGATAAATAATGTATGTAAAAAAAAACTATGATTGTAATAACAAATGCCTTGTTTGTTTACAAAAATAAATTTCACTTCTTACACCTGAATATTTGAGAATTTGATTAGTTTGGATAATTATGTACTACAAAACTACTTGCAATACTTTATTAAAAAGACTAGCTTTGATTTAAAATAATTACCTGAAATAAAATGCAAGCTACAGATTCTTGCATTTTTAATTTTCTTCTGGTCTAGATCTTGTCTCTTTATACGAGTAATCCATAGCTTTTGTCGCTTCAATAATAATTCGGAATTTTTATAATTCCGCTTCATATCTACGCAAGGTATTCTAAAAAATGAAACGTCATCTCTTCCACTTCTTTTGCTGCAACCAAAAATTGCACAAATCACCATATTTATTTTGAGACTTTTAAAAACCAAATTTCTAAACTTCAACAGGTTGACTCGATGCTGGCACCGCTTCGCGCTAATTTGTTCACCAGTTAGAGTTAGAGCACCGTTGATAGCGATCGTGACGTCATGTGCATACAGTCTATACACTTTCAGCACTCTTGTCGCCAAGTGAAGAAATCCACAAAATCAGAAATATCGCCAATGGCAAACTGCGCAGCGTACATTCAATATTACAACCCTAGCAACTCCCTGTCTCTGCGTGCCGTTTCTGTAGTCCACGTGGCGATTTTACAAAACATCACGCGTAGAGCGATTGGAGGCGGTGTCGAATGGTGATTGGCTGAAAGATGGTTACGTTAATATTGAAGGGAGGAGTTGAAGCGTATTAAATGAACAAGTATGTTAAAAGTTAACAACTTTTGTGTCCGGTCTAGTATAGTGGTTAAAGCATCAGGCTCGCAATTTTGATGCATCAAGTTGTGCCGATTTTTTTTTTTTGCATTTTTAGAGTTTTGCTTTGATCTTTATTGAATTAGTTAATAAAGAATATTTATTAACAATGCTTCTTAAGCATTGATATAAAGATCAGTTAATCTTTATCAATTGCTCAGCAATATTTTATTCTCAATTTGATAATTAAATTTTAATTAGAATTAAGTTAAACAATGTTAAATTATAAATTATAATTAAGGTAAATAAAAATTAAATTTTTATCACATACAATAAAATTTAATATCAGATAAATGTCAAGAATTAAATTAAATTTTAATTCATATAAGCTATTTTTTAATAACTATACGAACATTTATTAAAATGCAAAACTCCTAAACTTTCATTAAAAATATTTTTTGTATTAGAACTTTCGTAACAGATGATTATCAAATTAGCAGAATTAATTAATTAAAGTTTTCATCTTTTAAAATTAAGCATTATTCTTAAAAATCTCTATTAATTTACTAAAATTCTTTTTACCAATTACTGGTTGATCTGCAGTGATAAAGTTGTGAAAGATTACCATATTTAATTTTTTTGTCTATTATTTTATTATTTAAATTTTAATTTTTAATTATTATTTATATTTAAATAAATAAAATTAATATTAATTAATATTTTTATTTAAATACATACAATTAATATTAATAAGTATTATTATTTAAACATATAATTAATATAAATAAATATTATTTAAAAATAGTGAAAATGAAGGAGATAAATCTATCTAACACTAGTAATAATAAATATAGTTATCATTGTTTTACTTTTGCGGAAAAAAAAAACGTTGAATGATTAATTGCTTATTTTAAAATCATAGCATGTCCTTTTTTATGTTATAATTAATTCCTGTTTAGTTCAATAACTGTGCTGGTCTAAAATTTCAAGATTATTATTCATTATGCATTAATTCAGTAATTTGGGTCTTCAGCAACCCCAGGGTTTAAAACTATATTTGGGGGGGGGGGGGGGGGTGGGGGGTAGGTTTTACTTGAACATAACTGCATAAAATCTATCAAATTCATTATTATAGCTCTCATTTTTAATAAAAAGTATTTTAATGCAATTTAATTTCAGAATTCATATTTATTCTTAATGTTGTATTTGTTTGGTAGATCTATCATATCTTAAACGTTGTTATTTAAAAAAAAAAAGGGTTAGGTATCATTTTATTAAGATGTTCAAATCGCTTTAAAAATTGGTTTTAACCAAATATTAATGATTTTAAGAGCTATGCTTGGAAAACCTTTACTTATCCTGGATTTTTAAAAAATCGCTTCGAAACTAAAATCTCATATCTTAGATTTATTTTATATTTTTGTTTTAATGCTTCATTTTACGAACAGATGGCGCCACTACACATTTTGTGAGCATTATTATTACATATTGAAGGGGTTATGTTTCGTAATAAACCAGTTTAAATTATTTAAATAAAAAAATAAATATACATGTGTATGTGTATTTTAAACGGCTTAGACGTTGCATGGATTTTAGGCGTTCGAGTGTAATTTGTATAGCTTTTTAAATTATTTAATTACTGAATGATATTTTTTTTTCAGTTAAATTTTGCCAAATTTTGCAAACATGCAATGTTTGCAAGTTTTTAATTGTAAAAAGAAAAAATAATAAAGTATATTTCCAAATTTTAAATGAATTTGTGTGGCAAATTTTGTATTTTACGCTGTCTTGACTTAAAGATATGAAAGAAATTTTTTAATAAACCTTTAAGTTCAGTAAAAAATTTAAAACTATATATATAAATTTGAAATCTGCATTTCTTAAGTTTATATTGATTTTATGAAATAACAAACTATATAAAAATCTGAAAAATGCATTGCTTAAGTATATGTTGATTTTATGAAATAACACAGTTCAAAAAGTTTTTAACGACCTAGTAATTTTATTTTCGTTTATTAATTCAATTATGATGATTAAAAAAAAAATAATAAACATTCAGAAAAGCTAACATTTATTTGCTGTGCTTTCAGTTTATTCTTGTGAAATAATGTTTAATATGTTGTTCTTTGTTTAATTCTATCTAATTGTAGTGAGTATTTACTATAAATAAAATTTAAAATAAAAACTACAAAAAAGTAAACATGTAATCTTTATTTGAAAATTGGAAGTTATGGATTATAGATATTAAAGAATATAATAATTTATAAATGAAATATGTTTTACTTTATGTAAGGTTTGTTATGTATCAATAAATTAAGCTGGACGTATAGTTTTTTCGCTTAAAAAATGTACACAAGCTACTACAAATTTAAATTAGTTTTCATTAACCTTTACAATTAAAATATCAATTTTATTTTTCTTTAAAAAAAAAAATATAAATAAAAAATCAGGAGTTGAATTAGATAATGAGCTTTGAAAATACAAGAGCTAGAAGTATTTGATTTGCTGTTTCAAATTATACTTGTACATATGGATTGTTTTCTTTTAATTATATTAAGTTAATAATATTTTGTTAGACACGTTTAATATGTCCTAAGCATCATTAAAAATAAAGCAAACATGAATATGCAAGCTCAGACGATCTTATGAATCTTCAACGAAATGAAAAATACCCTCTTCAAGCGCATTAAGCTCCTCCTACATCGTCGCAGGCAGTCGACCAATCACTATTCAACATCGCCTCCAATCGTTCTACGCATGATGGTTTGTAAAATCGCGTCCACGTGTATTTTTCTGGGATTTATTTTATTTATACAATATATTTTTTTATTTATGATTTACTTATGAGTATGCTTTTTATCAAATGTTTTGAAGTAGCGGGGAATATATTCACCCGTTTGAGAAATTGCCACAGGAAACATCTGTATGAAGAGAAAGGTCAGTGAATTTGCAATGTGTGTCTTGTAATTTTGTAAAAATATTATTTGTAAGGTAAATTCTAAGATGTAGAAATTGTATGCTGTTCGCGATAAGACAGTGATGATTATACCAACACAAATTAATGTAAAGTTATCTTATCGGCGTTTATATTTTCTGAATTGCTTACTTTTTAGTTTCACATATCTGTTACATGTTAAATAGTGGTGTTTTGAGTACTACTTGGTCTCGGCCAGCAAAATACTTTGTAGAATTTATTAAAGCAAAATGATTTGCATCCTTTTTTTCTTGCACAAATTGCATGTTTTTGTTTTGACAATAATTGAAAACTTTGAATTTTATATTCAAATGATAATTTACAAAATTTCATTTATTTTTAAGGTTTTAGGACCAGCGTCTACCGTGTATAAAATCTGCTGATTTAATTGAAAAGCTAAGTGAACAAATTTAATTTTTAAATTGCACTTACCATAATTTAATAACAAAATTTTTTAATAAATAGCTGCTTTTATTAATATCACGTAATTAAAAAAAAATTTAACATTGTAATCAAATTAGATTATTTTTAAAAACCGTGCTATGCATATTTTATAGTCTGGCAATCAACCAAACCAATCAAGAAGCAAGTAATAATATTACAGGGCATAACGAATAGAGGGGTTCATGGGGCTCAAGCCCTCCTTATTTAAATAAAGATAATTTTTTAAGTCACACAAGTTGTTAAAATTCTGTTATTTTCTGTCTTAATTGTTTGATTATTCATCTCTGACAAAACTGTGCATTAAAAAAAAACAAAAAAAAACTTAATATTAATTAAATTTACAGTAGTAAATAAACTAGTAAATCTACAGATCAAGAACTAAAGTGTCAATTCTGCAGTTTTACTTTTAAATCATTTTATTTAGTATTTGAAATACTCAGCCACAGTTTCATTTATTTCATATTTGTAATGCTAATCACTAGGGATGCATTGAATATTCAGTATGTATTCGGCCATACTACCTACCGAATATTCGATTAGGCTGAATATCGAATTATTTGGTTTGCCGAATATCAAGATATTCGGCCAAACCAACCTATTAAAGAAAACGCTTTAAAAAATTATTTTTTAAGCAGTAGATTAACATTAATTTTTTTGCCATGCAAACAACACTAAGCTAAGACATTCCATTATTCAGAATGCAGTTGACAGTACACATATACTGCGTCACTGACTAAAATTCAGTCACTTCCAATGATTTCATATGAAGCAATGTTTATATGATGAAAATCTTGCTAAAATATCTTCACTATTATTAAAGTTGTGAACAAAAATTCAGGTTCAGCTTGAAGTGAAACACCCTGTATTTTTGATTGAATAAATGGATAACGATGCTGGTTTCCTGTACAGAAAATGTTAGTTGTGACTGCATTATCTCCCTTGAGTTTGTTCTAAAATTTTAGGAACACTCTGTACATTTCAACCCTCAGAAAATAATCGTCTATTTTAGACCCTTCTGGGTACATTCAGAAACTTTATTCCTAAGTTGTCACTATTTGAATAATTTTTTTACTCGTTTCATGGCAAGCAAAACACTATATGACTGTAAAATAGTCTTTCAAAATTTCTTTTTGATTTTAAAATATTGTCCTCTAAAAAAACCTCATTTTTTAAGATTTTCTCTATATAAAGCCTAATAAAGAATGCAAAAAAATAAAAATAAATAAATATTGCTAAATTTTTATAGCTTGTTTTGACTAAGATTTTAATGTTTTTCATTTTATTACTTTATTACAAAGTGGCAGCCAATTAAGCCAGAATTTGAAAAAAAAAAAAAAAATAACTTATTACCAGGAAGAAGGAAAAAACCCCCCTGACAAACTCAGCTGAAAATGAAGCATTACATATTAATGGTTTAACATAAAAACAATTATAAATTTATATAGATCATTCTAAAATTCTATTATAACAAGACAATCTGTAAAAATGAAGCTCATGTTGTTAGTTTAAATTATTTTACAACATAAGCATTCCTTAGGTATTTTTTACTATTTTTATTTATTCTAAAGGGTGCATAAAAGGAACAAAAAAAAAATTGACTTTAGTGAAATATTTAAAGTACTAAGTTTTTTTTTTTCTCTAAGAAAACATTTTAATGTGGGTTTTTTTTTTAGAGGACAGTTGTTTTAGAATATTAGAATATTTTATTGATGTATTTCAGTTCACAAAAGAAGCCATGGAGTTCTTTTTAAATAAAAACTGTTTTAAAACTATCCTTAAATTAGTCAAAAAATTTATTTTTATTTTTATTTTTTATTTTATTTTTTGTAAAATTTAATTGTGAAAAGGTTTTGTTAATCAAAATTGTCTTTGTGTTAAATATGATGTAAAATTATTTTAAAATTTAACTTTTAAAAACTTACAAATCTTGAAATATAGAAGTATTCGGCCAAGCACTTACTATTCGGTACATTCCTACTAATTACTACAAGTAATATACCAAGTAGTGTCAGGGAGTTTAACTGTTAAGAATGATGAGAAATAAGATTCCATTCACTAGTACTCCAAAACATTTTTTTAGTAACTCCTTTACTCCCCCCCCCCCTTGTCACAATAATTGGATAAATTTAATTCCTTTAAAATTTAGTAATCTTCTACTTAAAAAAGACAAATGTTGATCTTGTAATAATGACAATATTAATTTAAACAGTGAATTATTCTCATAAATATTTTATTAATTATTGATATCCTAATTATTACATTTATTTGAAAATGACTATTTTGTTTCATCAGTGTGCTTTCATTAAATTCTGGTTCTAAATACAATCATCAAACAATTACCTGTTACTTTTTGTTGGGTGTCCATTACTGGAACAGAGAATGCATTGTTGGAATTGATTTATTTCTGTTATTTACAATTAAATTCTGATTTACATTGGGATGTGTGACTATGAGAATAAATAAATATTGTTGATAGATTAATATAATATAAATAAAACTAGAATGTAATTATTGTAACTATTAATTAAAAATATTTTTTAAAGAAATTGCTTTAGGGGTGTCCATTACTGGTATATCTACCACAGCTGTTTTTTGTTAGTTAAGCCTAACTGTCTAATTCTTTTATCTTATTTGGTCATATTTTTCAAAAATATATATAAATTTTACATTATTTTAAAGAAAAAAATGGAAAATTTATTCAGAATAAGAGTTGCAAGCAATATGATGGACTAAAACTCACCTGTTATTTGAATAATCCAAAGTTTCTTACTATCATAACCAAATTACATCAAAAAATTTCAAAATGGTTTCTAAGCATAACAGTACAGCAGTAAATATTTTACTCTTGAAAAAATAACTGCTAAAAGTGAATAAAATTATCATTTGTATTAATCCCTTTTTGAATTATTAAACCTAATATAAATTAATAACTAAATGCCTCTGTTTTGAATACCAACAATAGCTTGCTTTTATAGCTAGCACATTTATCAAATGTTCACCATTTATCACATTATTTTACTTCATCTGAGTTTCTGGTCAGTGTACTGAATGAAGAACTGGCACATTTTTTTATAGTGTGTGATAAGTTGTAAGATAATTATTTCTCACTTTACATATGGGTTGTGGAGCAATCTTATGATTTACTCATTAATATATATATATTATGAAATTTTAATTTAATAAACAATATTTTAGAGAGATCCTGGAATGGTTATCTACTTCATATCTAGTATATTGTTATTAAATGGAAGTTTTATAATATATTTCTGTTTCAAACTTTTTTTCAACCAAACTTTTATTTTATTTTATTTTATTTTTTTAGATTCAATTTTGTTGTTGTTAATTTATGCCCATTGGAGGATGTAGACATCAGACCAGGTCCTGAAGTCATTGGATTCACCCAGATGAGCAGCTTCAATTTGACGAGACACCATGTGGGCAGCAGTCTGACCTAGCGTGACACTTGTCTTTCCCTCCAACTGAGAGTACTCTCTGCACCACAGATTTTGCATGCCAGTATGTGGCATTGCCAGGAGCCATCGTCTAAAGTATTAACCATAGCTGATGCTGCTTAACTCTTGTGTTTTGATGGGAACAGCCACTGTACAGCATTGTGACATGTTGAATAAATATTGCCTGCTGTGTATTAGTCTATTTGAATTTTATACGCAAGCAATATTTTTTCGACTACTGGAGAAATGTACACTATGAAGACAATGAAAAAGAAATGTAAAATGAAGAAAGCTCCGTTCAGCAACTCATCTAGCAGGGAGAAATCTTTGCCAAAAGTATGTGTTTATTGTTTATGTATGATTTACCACACTTTTATTAATATTGCTTAAGATTTTTATTGAACTTAATAAAAAATTGTAGCACAACCCAGGGGGGACCTGTTGCCCATTCTTATTTCTGGCCCAAGTAGAATGTAAATACATATATTTTATCATATGTGAGATATACATTTATTTATTTCATCAATTTTAAACCCTAAATAAAAGTATGCTCAATATAAACTTTTTTAATTAACTTTTCAGCAATTACACGGTTTTAATTTTACAATTATGATAGTTCTTACACTATATACAGTAGATTTCTTAAAATTCGCACATTGTTGCAGATGTAAAGATTGAAACTTACAGTTGCATTCATTATAATTTCGAGTGCATTATTACATTCAAATTACTGTTTTAAAAAATATAACCAAAACAGTGACCAGAAATCTCTGTAAACTCTGGATCTGAATTGCATGTATTTGAGGGAGTGTACTGTATTCACATATGGCATGGAAGTTAAAATTCAATTTTTACTATGATTTTCTTCTAACTTGTCACTTTTTTACTATTAAATATCTTGCATTTGGGAAAGCGTAAATATTGTACAAAAAAAAGTACATGTGCTTACTCTTAGTGTGTCCACTGAAAGGTAAATTTGTGGAGTTTTTTTTCTAAAAAATGTTTAGGAAGACACTCAGTGTGACACAAGAAAATCACCATTTTGGCAGTCTGTCTTTGAGTGATTTCTATCCAGAATATTTACAAATTATCAAAAAATGTATTAAAATTTAACAAAATTTTTAATATGAATTTTCCTTGTTAAAGATAGCGGTGACCAAGATTATTGCCAAGTTTTATGATGTTATAAGGTTAATTTCATTTGTGACAGACATGACTTCAGACAACTGTTTTGTCCAATTTGAAGTACTAAATATTAATTTATCTTAATAAATTTTGGTGTGCTGATATATATATATATGTACCCTATTTACAAATAGTACAAAACTTTTAACCTAACAAAAAATAATGTGAATTAATAAGGTAAAAATATGCTGTGACAGACATGACAAAAAACAGACATGATTTTGAGGGACCTTTCATTATCACCCAATTGCTCTAAATTGGGACACATTTGAAGTTCAGAAATTTTTTCTCGTGCAAACAAAGCTTTCTTCTGATATATAATTTAAAAAAAGTTCTGAAATTTAAATTAAATAAATAAATAAAAATTATTTAACAGCGTGACAGACATGACAAGGATTTGTGACAGACATGACACGTGTGAAAATTCAAGCTACCATTGCATATTCCTTTTTATATTTTAACGGTATTTTTCATAAATGATGTACAATGTTGTTTTTGATATATAATGTGTTACATTTTTAATAAAAAGTCTTAAAATAAAATTTTAAAATGTATAAAATCCCCAAAAATTCAGTAACATAGGAACTATAACTGCTAATACAATTTGCTCCTTTTTATATTTTGTACCAAACAACATGCATATTAGATTCAAATTTAAACATTACTTTCATTTTAACCAGCACTAAACATTTTATTTAATATTGTTCTTCCGTCATTTCTGTTATCAGCCAATGAAATTCTACATTATCAGACTTTGCAATGACCCACTGTCCACATTACAGTTTCAGATTTTCTGTTTTTTCCTGTGCTACAGTCTTTTCAACACATTTACCAGATCGGAAATTAAATAAAGTACCTTTTTCACAGTAAGATGTAAAATACTACACTGAATCAATATTAGCACAAACAATGTGCTCTTCTTGTTCCAGGCATTCTTTTTTATTTCATGACCATTAGTGATCCACATCTCATCCAGTAGTTTCTACTTGTATTTTCTCGTCTTACTCATGCAGGACATTTATTCCTGAACATATTTTTTTCTCAGCATCATTTTCAAATTCAAGAGGTATTCTGGGATCTGCCTTTCTGGCTCGACTAACTTCTCAAACACAGCACTTTATTATCCCACCTACATCATCAATACAGCCTTTGCCATTTGATATAGCTGAGAAATACCACATTGTGGATAACTTAGTTCATTGTCATTGTAAAAATTGTATATTTTTGTTCAAAGTGTTCTGAAGTTCATCTGATTGGAATTCTATCAGTTGAACTCTAGGTGTTTTTCTGGAAAACTTTCTAGTATCAATTTATTAAACACTGTGACTGCATACTTATCATAATGGTTATAATCAGAAATCATGACATAAGGCTCAGAAATGACATCAGTAGCTTTGGCATTATCACGATAATAGACCATAGTAATAGTGTAAAAGATGTATTCTGTTAATGTGCAGACTGAATTTTCATCCTGATAAGTGTGAGAGTCTGAGAGTAAATTTTTCTAAATTCAGCTTGAAAAGACAGTTTCCCATAGGTCAGATTCTGTTTTAAGTTCGTAAAGAATTTAGACTGTGTGCACTTTACATAAACATGCCACAAGAAATATGTATGCTGTTTCTCTAATAAATCTAACTATGCAACATGATTTTTGGTTTGTACGACTGTTTTATCTACTGATTTTGTCCATTGTTTAATATGAATTGAGAGTCAAGTTCACTTTCTTCAAGTCCTTCTACAAACTTCCTGTAGAGCTCGATGTCCTTATAAACACTGCATATTTATTTTTGAAGCCTAAAAATATCACTTGGTATGAAATCAAAATAATTTTTGAGTTGAGTTGAGGTCATGGAGATAGAAATAAGAAGGAGAACAGTGAAGATAGGCTTTCAAGATCACAACATGGACCGGGAATTGGTACCCAGTTTGTGGCGCTGGTGCTCCCAAAGGCTGGTCATGTGACCTGTCAAACATGACAAATTGTCGTCTGCTCTTCCTGCATTGGTTTCGAGCATGGTAAAGAGATAGAGGGCGCTACACTTCCTAAAGGCCCAAAAGACCAGAAACGCCGCCATACTAGGTACCGCTTTTAGTTCCATAAGTAGAAACATTATCTTTGTTCTCCTTCTTTCTATCTCCCTGGTTGAGGTATTTACTAATGTTGCACAAAAAATTGTTGCCACCAATAATGAGAAAAATTAAATAAAATGAAAATACATTAAAAAAACGGATTGTGACAGACATGACAATATTTAAACACTTATATTTCAGTTATTTTTCTGACTTTATTTTCCCTTTACATCATAATTTGTTTGTTGTGATATAGAGAAAGAGAAAATAAACTATAAGTATTTTATACAAGTATATATTTTGTTTAAACTTAAAAAATATATGTTTTCTGTGACAGACATGACACGGCACTAACGTAAAAATGTCGGACTTCTAACAAAAAAATATAAAGTTTATTAATGGTAATTTTGGTGTTTTTTAGAAAGTAGTGAGTCAGTTTTCAAAATAAAATTAAAAAAATAAAATTTATGCAATGCTTGAATGCTTCAACTGATATCAAAGTTTGGATAATCAAAGCTGATATTTTGTTTCAAAGTAAGAAGTAAAAAGAAATTAACGGTAAAAAATTACTTTTTCATATATAATGTTTTTCTTGTTGTTTTCAATAGATTTGATATGTTTTCTGTTATGTATTATCACAGACTCTAACTGTAACGTTAA
This sequence comes from Maratus michaelseni, assembly GCA_963931845.1. Classification (NCBI taxonomy): domain Eukaryota; kingdom Metazoa; phylum Arthropoda; class Arachnida; order Araneae; family Salticidae; genus Maratus; species Maratus michaelseni. Next base: position 141,820,998 of record OZ007591.1, on the reverse strand, counting down.
CCATAACATTTTTATGTTTCCAGAATGGCAACAGGCTAGCGGCAGTCAAATGTAAACATTCACGCCGTGTCGCTACAAGATAGCAATGCACATGCTTTTATCTTTAATAAACCCTGTTAAGTTATATCATGAGTAATTATATGTATGTTACTAATACGTAACAAATTGGCGACGAGGATGGATTTAAAGGGTTTAGCAAGCTACCTGCAAAATATTGATACTCACGCGTTAGGCTTAACAGTGACAACGTGGATTGGTTACAGAACTGAGTGAAATCTACATTCTGCAAACTTCTGATTTTTTTTTTCTCCAAACATCGTTGTGAAAAATGGCTACTTTCGGCAGCTTAGAGCCTTTCGATGTATCGGAACCATCAACGTGGGACTCTTATCACGAAAGATTGGAATGCTTTTTAGAAGCGAACGATGTCAGCGACTCGACGAAGAAACGGGCCATATTTCTGAGTGTGTGCGGCGCGAAGATGTACGCGACAATCCGTTCTCTCGTATCCCCAGCAAGCCCTTCTTCTAAAACATACGATGAACTAATACAACTTGTCAAAACTCATTTCTCGCCAAAACCTTCAGAAATCTTCCAGCGATTTCTATTTTATAGAAGGAACCAACAATCGGGGGAAAGTATAAATGCATTCATCGCGGAATTACGAAAACTATCCGAACACTGCAATTTTGGCTCATCGTTGGATGTCATGCTCAGAGATAGGTTGGTGTGCGGGCTGCTAGACGAAGCTCTCCAACGACGCTTACTTGCCGAAGCATCGCTGACTTTTAATCAAGCACTAGAAAGGGCCTTGGCAGCAGAGACTGCTAATTTTCATGTAAAGGAGATTCCGAGCTCCGGATCTGTCTCAGTGATGCCTCTCGACAAGAGACAAAATCGAAATCAAAAGCAATCTAAAACTCAATCACAGAGAGAAAATTGTGCTGGTTGTGGAGGCAACCATTCAAGATCACAGTGCAAATTTAAAGATGCTGAATGCCATGCCTGCAAAAAGAAAGGCCATATACAAAGGGTCTGCTGGAACAAATCAAATTTTACTAGGAAAACAGTACATGAACAGAATTTAGAAAATAGCGATACTGATTCCTCTGAAACAGAGAGTTTAAACACCTTCCATTTGAAATATGTGTGTCTCAATAATGTGGAAACACCAAACATGAGAACAACTGTCCTGATCAATGGTACACCATGTGTTATGGAAGTAGATTCGGGAGCCAAAATATCCATCATTGACAAAAGTACTTTTGACCAGTTATATCCTCACGAGGTTCCACTGTTGGAAAAGTCTCCTTTTATTGTTAAAGACTATAATAAACAACCAGTAGAAATTTTGGGTCGGTGCCAAGTAGATGTTAAATATGCTTCATTTGACCGGAAGCTTCCACTTCTGATTGCTAAGAAGAAACGTCAAGAACTTTTAGGTCTGAATTGGTTTGAACCATTAGGAATAAAGGTAACAGGCATCCATAGCATACACCAGTCTATCATTGATGATGTCTTAAGTGAATTCCCTGATGTTTTCAAGGAAGAATTGGGAAGCTTTACAGGTACTCCTATCAAGTTGCATTTAGATCCCACAGTCCGTCCAATCCAGCTGAAAGCTAGAAATGTACCATTTGCTCTAAGACCCAGGAGTTGCAACGATTACAAGACCAGGGAGTTCTTGAACCAGTTAGTTACTCTGATTGGGCAACTCCTGTAGTTCCTGTCCTTAAATCTAATGGGGAAATTAGGCTCTGTGGTGACTATAAATGTACAGTCAACAAGGCTTTAGGCACTCATCCATATCCAGTGCCAGCAGTAAATCAAATACTCGCAGAATTAACAGGAGGCCAACATTTCGTAAAGCTTGACCTGTCCCAAGCATACCTGCAATTAGTCGTGGATGAAGCTTCTGCCATGGTACAAACAATTGTGACACATCGTGGAGCATTCAAGTGCAATCGACTCCAATTCGGAATTTCCACAGCTCCTGGAATATTCCAACGGTTCATTGAGTCATTGGTCATAAACATACCAGGAGTGTTGCCATACTATGACGATGTCTTAATCAAGGGTTCAACACTAGACGAACTAGCCAAGCGACTTCGAGAAGTTCTTGACCGATTCTCCAAGGCTGGGTTACGCTTAAACAGAGAGAAATGTATCGTTGGAACCTCCAGCATTGAATTCTTAGGGTATGAAATCAATGAGAAAGGTATTAAACCCACAAAGGAGAAAGTGACAGCTATCCAAGAAGCCCCTATACCAACCAAGAGAGAAGAACTCCAAGCATTCTTGGGCCTACTGAACTTTTATCATGTGTTTCTACAAGATAAAGCAACAGTGGCAGAACCTCTTCATCGCTTGCTTGACAAGGGAGCAGTGTGGAAGTGGAAGAAAAGCCACGAAGAAGCTTTTAATAAGGTAAAAAAAACTCTTGTCAAGTGATTCCCTCCTTGTACATTTCGATGAAAAGAAACCAATCATCCTCACATGTGATGCTTCCCAGTATGGTGTTGGAGCTGTCCTGAGCCACGAATTGTCAGAGGGCGTAGAAGCTCCAGTGGCATACTATTCAAGAACAATGAACCCAACTGAGCGCCGGTATGCCCAGATTGACAAAGAAGCCTTGGCCATTATACAGGGTGTTAGGAAGTTTCACAACTACCTCTATGGACAAAAATTCGAAATAAGAACTGATCACAAACCTTTACTAGGCCTTTTGGCCAGTGACAAACCCACACCAACTATGCTGTCTCCTAGAATGCAACGATGGTCCCTAACCTTAAGCTCATATGACTACCATCTTGTATACCGACCTGGCAAATTAATTTCCAATGCAGATGGACTTGGTCGTCTACCTCACCCGCAGATGACCCATCATGAAACATCTCCCAATGAAGTGTTACTCCTGGAGGCTTTGGACAAGCCCCCTATCTCAGCCAAAGATAAAAGCATGTGCATTGCTATCTTGTAGCGACACGGCGTGAATGTTTACATCTGACTGCCGCTAGCCTGTTGCCATTCTGGAAACATAAAAATGTTATGGTTAACGTTACAGTTAGAGTCTGTGATAATACATAACATCCCTCCCCCCTATGTAACGTAGTCCTTTAGCCAGGTTGGTGGATGTTTAGCTCTAACTGGTCTCGATGGGAGGAATGTTGGACTTGTAACATCAGGGATCTGTCTATCTCCTGCAGGTGCAATCCCAATTAAACTATCTGTATCCACAGGCTCTGGAACCGTGTCAATTGTTGTCAGTCCCGGATCTTTGGTGCCTCCTGCTGGCTCCCTTTTCCTCATTGTTGTCGATGCATACTCAAAATGGCTAGAAGTTGTTAAAGTCTTGTCAACAGACTCAGTGTGTGCTATTGAAGCTCTGAGGAAACTCTTCGGTACACATGGCATCCCTGACACTGTAGTGTCGGATAACGGACCTGGCTTCAAATCCTCAGAATTTGACGAGTTCCTTAAGAGAAATGGAATCTACCATTCTTTTACAGCTCCGAGACATCCTTCATCGAATGGGCAAGCAGAGCGGATGGTGCAGACAACAAAAGATGCACTTCGAAGAATTATTACTGGGAATTGGAATTCTAGACTTGCATCATTCTTATTAGCACAACATGCTACACCCAATGCTACTACAAATGTGTCTCCAGCAGAGCTGCTTATGAACCGCCGTTTGAAAACCTGCCTGGACAGACTTCATCCTGATTTTACGGAGCCTAATCCCAAGAATCTGTCTAATCCAAGGTTCCGAATGTTTGCACCTCTAGACTCGGTGTATGCTCGAGGATTCCATCCTCACGACAAATGGGTACCAGCTACAGTCACAGAAGTAACTGGCGCCACAATGTATGAGGTCTTAACGAATGAAGGTCTTGTGTGGAAGAGACACATTGACCAATTAAGACGACGTCAAGGTAATCTTCAGCATGTGACAGACACTGGTAATTCCTCAGCATCATCCTGTGGTCCAACACCTTCACCGCTGATGTCAGGATCAGTAGAAGACAGCGAGGACACCGAGCCAGCAGGAGGCACCAAAGATCCGGGACTGACAACAAATGACACGGTTCCAGAGCCTGTGGATACAGATAGTTTAATTGGGATTGCACCTGCAGGAGATAGACAGATCCCTGATGTTACAAGTCCAACATTCCTCCCATCGAGACCAGTTAGAGCTAAACATCCACCAACCTGGCTAAAGGACTACGTTACATAGGGGGGAGGGATGTTATGTATTATCACAGACTCTAACTGTAACGTTAACCATAACATTTTTATGTTTCCAGAATGGCAACAGGCTAGCGGCAGTCAGATGTAAACATTCACGCCGTGTCGCTACAAGATAGCAATGCACATGCTTTTATCTTTAATAAACCCTGTTAAGTTATATCATGAGTAATTATATGTATGTTACTAATACGTAACATTTTCTATAAATTAAAATGAAAAAAAATTAAATTTGTTTAAATTTTAAAAAGGGTCTCTATGTCAAACTTCGCGTGAAATTAACCATAATCATTTTAGATGATAGATGTTTGGTATATTTTGGACATTCATATTATATATATATATAATGTATACAGAGTGTCCCTGAATTCATGGGTCAAACTGTAAGGGATGATAGAACATGCCTGGACAGGTTCAAAACACTATACAATCAGGGCTGTAGCTAGAAGTAAACAATAGGGGGTGCTCAAGAAAATGTAGGGGGGGCTCATACTATTTCTCTCTCTCTGACATATGCATGCACAAACACAGATATATATATGATCAAAGTATTATATAGAAAGGTAAATTAGTGTATATCCATATTGTAGGCACTATATTTCTTATTAAATTGTTTATAACTATATTTGATGCTAAGAAAAATAAAGGCTGCAGACAGGGATGTAATGGAGGATATACGGTGGATATGCAGTATAACTTTTGGATTATTTTAAGGAATACCGTATACTCTCTTCTCAAAAACACTATAGCATATACTTTTTAGGGTATACCCTCTACCTAAAGTGTATGTCCTCTGGTTTTTTTACTACTACATCACTGGCTGCAGAATGAACATTTTCAGCTTATAATTATACTAGTGAAATAATAAGTGATGATGTCAATAAGTAAATAAAAAGCTGACAGTTCACCTGTTTCAAAAGAGTTACAACTTTAATTTTATTCTGACTATTCCCTGCCCTTAAAGATTCTAAAGTTATGTTTTTATATGATAAAAAACATTAGAACAATCAAGAGTGTATTTTGCATTTTAAAATTATTTTTGTGTCTAGTAAAAAGCTAAAACCACTTGTATTTAAATTGGCTATAACTCATTAGAATAACTTTGTTTTATGCTAATAATGGAAAATGCTACAAAATGAAAAATTTCAGTATATAACTAATGCAAAAGTGAATGTTTGCATCAGCAAAAGATTGCTAATCCTGAGTATGCGCAGATAGGATGCGCACATATTGAAGCACTTATTTGCAGTTTTTAAACAAATGCTGCAATTTAGTATTAATGCAAAACTGTAAAAAGCCCCCAAAACTAAGTTCAATTTTTGAAGATAGTTTCATTTGGATTTTTGAAACAGAATTTCATTTGGTGGCCTTGGCAACTTTCACACTGACACGGCTCACTGAAACCATAATTTTGCATCAGGCGAAAAAAAGGAATTTTTAAAAATGAAAGGTTTATGAAACTTTAAAATATACGTATATGTCAAATACTCTCGGTCGAGCATTTTAATTAAAATTTGTAATAGATTAATTTTGTAATTCAAAAGAACGTTAACTATTTTAATTTTAAGGAATTCTTTCTTATTCCATTATTTCCCATGTAAATTTGCATTTAAAAGTAATTATTACTAGTAGAATGCACATTTATGAAAATATATGTATTTTCTAAAGTACAATATATTATGCTTTAAGATTGTACTCAAGTTCAAAGTGACAACTTTCTGACTCATACCCAGTCTTTTTTTTTTTCAGTGCAGTGTGCACAGCTAACAATTCATGGATGTTTTGACAGAGCTTTAACATGATGTGAAAAATGATAGTGTAAATGAAGATGACCACGATCCTGAAAACCTTGAAGACAGCAATGTAATTCAAACATATCAAGATGCCTTATCAAAGAAATTATACTGATAATAACAGACTTACAATGTCTTACTGAAGAATGCATGTAAACCAAAAGAAAAAACAACTATCGATAAAAGATTACTTTTTAATTCTATAAACTACTATGTGAAATATGTAATTGTATTTGTTAAATAAATGATTTTCATTAAATTTCAAATTTGAAATAATTTTGTATTGGTAATATTTATTTTTGTGTTTAAGTGTTTTTTTAAATTATTTGAAATAATAAATTTAATAACAAGTCTAATTAAAAAAAAATTTCCTTTTAAAAAATGGTACTGAAAGGTTACTAGTGTAAAAAAATATACGATTTACTCTTTTTTGGTGCGGGGGAGGGGGCTGTTTGCATAAGGCGGAATATTGTCTACCATGGAAAATTTTCTCGGTCCCAATCGATTCTGCCTTAGCCAGAGTTTACTGTATTTAGTTGACTTATGTAAATGTTAATACAGTATGGAATTGTTTATCCAGAAACCAGTTAACCAGATTCAGATTAATCTTTGATCTTGATTGAATCTGATTCTTAATCTGTGCAATCAAAGAATTAATTTGAAATCAGAGACAATGACACAGCCACATGTATTTTAAAATCTGATCAAATGGATGTTGCTTTAATGCCTAACCAGTTATCTGAACTACAGCTGACCCCAACCATTCTGGATAAATGGTTCTATACTGTATTTAATATATTTGTGGTGACAAAACATATAAAAGTACTGTATTTAATATATTTGTGGTGACAAAAAATATAAAAAATTAATTTTCTTAAGGTTTATGAGTTGTATTACAATTTAATAAATAACATTTTAAGATTCAGAGTTATAAAAATTAAGTGCTAAAACTTGAATGAACTTCTCAGGAAAAAAAATGGCCAAACCTCTAAATAATAAAATTTTACATTGCATTCTGTTTTAAAATTAATTTTCTGAAGGTTTATAAGGTGTATTAAAATTGAATAGATATTATTTTAAGATTCAGAGTTTATAAAAATTAGGTACTAAAACTTGAATGAACTTCTCCTGAACAAAAATGGCCGAACCAATAACTACTAAAATTTTACTTTGCATTTATACCCCACTCCACCACCACAAAAAAAAAAAAAAAAAAATCTCGTCTCTTTCCATTTCAAGGTGTTTTTCCACCTTAGGTGACAACTTAAAAATGCCGTCTCATTTTTTTATCCAGATTCGGCTGTAGAAACTGCAAGATCAGGCAGCTGCCCAGAACATGAAAAACTAAGGGGTGGAAAATTCACAAAATAAAAACATAATAGTTGTTGTTTTGTTGTGAAGTCGCACATAATTTTGAAAATTAGCGTTAGGCTCAGGAAAGTATCTAGACATATCAATCAGTCTATGGATAGGAAGAGCCAGTGTTGAATTCAGACATTTTTTTTCTGGGAGGGATTTCTGTGGCTCTGGGGGGGGGGGGATTGTAGAGTTCTGGGGGGAGGAAATTGCACTTTTTAACCATTAAAAGCATAAAATCTTAAATCATCCAGAGGGGACATTTCAATGCTCCAGGGTGAATGTCCCCCAGGCCACCCCCTGAATTCAACACTGGGAAGAGCATTATAATTGACAGTTCCATGAAACTGATGTGGATATTACACAAAGATATTTTATTTTGCTGTAATGGAATTCATTGTTATGCCCACAGTATATCTTGGTATATGAGTTCTTACGCCAATGTGACTCAAATCACTATGATTTTAAATGCTTCAATTCTAATTCTAATAATTTGTAATACACTACAATTACAGTATCATTTGGGAAAATGAAATATTTCTACAATGGAATGTTGTCTTAAATGAAACAATTACATGGTACTAACAGAAAGAACTCCAACAATTATACCTGCTAAGACCGAAACCAGTTGGCAGTTTTTGACAGTTTAAACTGTTATGTCAAAAACTTCAATTATACCTGCTAAGACTGAAACCTGTACAAAGCATAATTTTTTCCTATTCCTTTCGATTCAGTTTTCACAGGTTTTAATGAATAAATATTTGACAATTTGTATTTTATTATTACATAATTTTAATTTTAAATTAGTCATCTATTAGAAACGTAGTAAAATTCTCTTTGTAAATGTACTTTGCGGAGGAAGGTTTGGAAGGAGGGAGAAAAATCCATGTTTGCCCCATGTAAAAAAAAAAAAAACTAGTTTCGGCCCTGCGTGAATGGCAAAAACTATATATATGATAGAATCCTGAATTAGCAATAAAGGAAGTATTAAGTAATCATGCAGCAATCATAAGCATAAAATTATACACACAAGTTTTGGTACTTTTATGTTAACCTACACAAATTTCACCAACAGCAGCTACTATTTTTTGCATATGAAAATATTAAATTTGAAGCAATGATTTGGTGTTGAAATAAAATGTTTTTATTTGTGGTATTCTCTATTTTTTGTGTTTTTTAAATTAAACGAGTGAAAAGTTCATATTTTATATGAAATAAATAAAATACAAATGATAGTGATGGGAACAATATTTAGCTATTTATTATCTGTGCCTGGCTAACATAAAAGTACCCAAGTTTCTTTTAAAAAGAGGTAACATGCAACATACAAAACATATTTTAAAACAATTTTATTTGTCATCTAAATAGAATTATATATTAGAGTCATTTTGAAATGAACTACCACTTTATGATTACTGTTACACAGATAATTTGGTTTAAATGCAACAAATGGTTGTATTATTGCTTTCTTGAAGGTTAATACTCAGAAAGAAAGTTGATCTTTTATGAGTTTCTCAATGTTTCAGGGGGGGGGGGGTTAATAACTGGTGATTTTGATTGAGGTTACTTTTAAAAACTGAATGTTTTTAAAAAATAATTTTGACCAAGAAAAATGAGATAATGTTAGGCCTAATGATCCTATAGTCAAAAGTATCTAATTAACATAATTATAATTGGGTAAATAAGTAATTAAATATATAGCTAATACTCATGAAAGGTAATAAAAATACTTACTATTTTATAGGAACTTTTCAATAAATATAAATTAAGGTAGTAATTTTGTTTTCATTAACACTACTACTATTTTGCCACACTTTGTTTACATTAAATAAAGAACAACAGGGGCCGATCCAGGAAAATTTTTGGGCCTGTTTAGGGTTTTCACAAAAATCTATTTAATAAAATGGGTCCCTTCACAAAAATCAATTTGATAAAATGGGCCCCTTCACAAAATTCTATTCCATAAAAACTTACTATTTATTATTTTGTGATGTTTTAAAATGTGTAATTTGTAAACAAACAAGTTCACCAGAGCGGAAAACTTCAGCAAAAGGATTTAAAAAAGTTTTTATTTATAAATGCTTGGTTCGAATTTGATTAACTGGATTTCAACTTTCGTTGTAAAATGTTATTTTTCAAAAAAATATAATAAATTTCACAAAAATAACCTTTACTTTTCACAAAATGGGCCCCAAGAAAAAAAAACCTGCATCGACCCCTGAACAATAAAGCTTCCTCTAGCTGTATTTTCAATTACAGATACAAAAGGTTTTGTAAAATAATTATAATACTCATGAGATGTCTAAAGACTATAGAAAAGACATTAATATTAATTTTTAAACTATTATATAAATATATATTAGAAGAAATATTTGTATTTTTATATATTTAAACTAGTCAAAAAGATTTATAAAAAACTTTGGTAAATCGATGTTTTAATTTTAAATTTCTGTAATTTGCTAACTACAGTAATCTAACACTCAAATACTTAAATGCATTTAAGTATTTGAGTGTTAGATTACTGTAGTTAGCAAATTACACGTAAACCGTAAATTAATACATTTTATTATACACTAGTATATAATCCCGTCAAAAATGACGGATTGTTGATCTGCGTTTCTTTTTCTTCTAATCTTTTTTTTCAGACCATTGTGTTATGTTATGTTATAACCATATCAAACCATGAACCATATTATCATGTAATTATGTTATGTTATAACCATATCAAAGGATATATATAGGGTAGTTGTGCCAGTAATGGACCCTCTTCCAGTAATGGGCCACTTTCAAAGTTTTTGATTTATAAAAAAATAACCAATAAAAATTTAGCCTTTTATATATTTTTTCATAATTCCTGTCCTCCTTGCTTGTTTTATATTCTAGGTTATTGTTGACACTCTTAATCAAACCAATTAGGAAGCAGAAAATAATGTTTCACAGTTCCACAGATTTTCTGTGAAAATCTTAATGAACATGCTAAGAGCTGGCTTCACTTAAACAATTCATATATTTTTTATTTTCTTGAAAAAATTGCATGTTTTCGTTTAGACAATAATAGAAAACTTAGAATTTTACATACCAATGGCAATTTATAAAATTTCATTTATTTTTCAGGTTTTACGACTATGGTCCATTATTGGAATGCTTAATTAGTCAATTTCCAGTAATGGACACCCCATGTGGACATACTGAAAAAGCAAATTCAGTAATGTCCGTAGTGCATATTTTTTTTTTTTATTTAAGTGAAAAGCTAAGTAATCAAATATAATTTTTTAATCTCACTGTAATAATATATTTTTTATATAAATAGCTGTTTTTATCAATTTCATGTAATTAATAATTTTTTTTAAGATTGTTATCAAATTATTTGTTTGTAAGCCGTACCTTGCATATTTTATAATGCGGCAATCAACACCCATCAGGAAGCAGAGAATAATCTTTAAATGCATGGGAAAATGAGGGGCTCATTTAAAAAAGGACAATTTTTTAAATCGCACAAGTTCTTAAAAATTATTATTTTTTGTCTTAAATGTTTCATTATTCATCTCTGACAAAAGAACTACATACATAAAAAATCACTGTAATATTAAATTTAAAGTAGCAATGAAAGTAGTAAATCTGCAGATCAAGGGGCTCAAATGTCAGTTCTGATATTTTATTTTGAAATAATTTTATTTAGTATATAAAAAACATTCAACCTACACTTTCATTTATTTGATATATTTTATACAAATTGCTAAAAGTAATATATAAGCAGTTTTAGGAAGTTTAACTGTTAAGAATAAAAATAAATATGATTCCATGCACTGGTACACCAAGACACTTAATTTTTTTTTTTTTTAAACTAACCCTTCTAAACTCCCCTCTCCCCCTCAATGACTTAATAATTTGATAAATATAATTCTTTAAAATTTAGTATTTTAAACCTTCTATCTAAAATAATTAAAATATTGATCTTTTGATAATGACAATAATTAATTTAAACAGTGAATCAGTCTCATAAATATTTTATTAATTATTGATATTGTAATTGTTAAATTTATTTGAAAATGACTATTTTATTTCATTAATATGCTTTCATTAAATTTTGGTTTTAAATACAATCATAAAATCAATTATCTATTATTTTTTGTGGGGTGTCCATTACTGGAAGAGAGAGTGTCCCATTACTGGAAGAGAGGGTGTCCATTACTGGAATTTTGGGTGTTTTGATACATTTCTGTTATTTACAATTAAATTTTGATTCACATTGGGAAATGAGACTATGAGATTGATTAAATAATGTTGATAGATTAATATAATATTAAAAAAAGTGGGCTATAATAATTATAACTATTAATTAAAAAATAATTAAAAAAAAATTCCTTAAGGGTGTCCATTACTGGCTATATAATATATTTTAATGGAATATGTGTTCAAAGTATAAAGCATTAAACAGGCAGTTATTTTGAAAATCTCCCATTAATAAAATAGATTGAAATCACTTTTATTTTTTGAATGGATACCAGCATTGAAACTTTAAATGTAAACAGATATGTTATATAACTGTTTAATGTTATTATAATATGCACAAACACATTAGAAATAATACACAGGTGCTCAGCGTTATTCATAAGAAATAAATATAAATGGGCAGAAAAAACTCATTGCTTACCAAACCTGAAATTGCTTTATTGCTCTCTGACTGTTTTTTTTTTTTTTGTTTTTTTTAATGTGATATTAATCCATTAGTAAAATTTCTGGCTAGCAAGTGCACACTTTCAAAGCAGAAGAAGAAATTAAACTTCTACTTTCAAAAGTGACACCAGCTGGCCAATTAATTCAAAAATTGAATTAAAAGAAAATAAAATGTCCATATTTCCCTTTATACTGGATAAGTCTTAGAAAATAATCACTCCAATTCGCGAAACACACGGCAGCTACACAACTGAAAATAACTGCAAACTAAACGATGACTCTTCTTCTATTTAACTTATGATATTAAGCATTTTTCTTTAATAGCGCAACGAAATTATCAAAATAATCAAAAACAGAGCGGAAATCTATTTTTAAAATATCCATATCCTCACATGCAGCTCAATCTCTGTACAGTAAATATCCAAACAAATCAGCGTCAAAACTGTATACACTTTGTAGCATTGTTATGGGCAAATGCGCCAAATCCTTTGGCGAAATATTTTTCGCCAAGGAAGTGCTGAAAGTGTATACACTTTGGAGTATCGCTGTACCAACAGGTCTGATTAGCGCCCCCTATAAGCCTTTTCTTTCTCTGAAGACATTCATAACATTGAATTTCATTGGTGGTTAGATTTCAAACTAAATTTTTATTGGTTTTCAGACATGTGTCTTTTCCTGCCTTTAAAGTAATCATAATCAGTGACTTTCAGAGTTGTTTTCCTTTTTCTTTCATCCAGCGATCGTTGTTTATATTGATTTAGGTATCCCCATATTTATTGTTATAAGTGTTATTTATTAAATATGGGGAACACGCGGAGCAGTGTTTGGTGGTCTCCAGATATAGAACCTCCCGAACCTATTTTCGAATCTAAATTTGATCCTATGTTAGGATTTCCAAATGGTAGAAAAGAAAGAGGTATAAATAAAGTCATACTACTATGATAAATAAGGATAAATTTATATGCTATTATTATTGTTGTTACAGATTTTAGTGTAATGTGATATTTGTTGTTTATTTGCCTATTTCTCAGAATTAACAGGTCTCTTAAATGAAAAAAAAATTGTGTTACTAGTAAAATATTTTAAAATCATGTTGTTTTCACTCTCTTGATTATAGCAAGTGATAAGTAATACAAAGAAAAATGTTTAGTTTGACCCTAGCATCTACCCACTTTGTAAACATTATTTCTATTTGCTTAGGTTAGGAAATGGATATTTCTTAAATCTTTACCGAATATTTTCTATTGTAGCCGTTCTTTTAACATCCACTAGAAATTTCATTCAGTGCTATTTTAATTAAAAGCTTGAACAAAATGTAAAGACATTCAAAATTTTTATTGAACAATATGTATATTGTAACTGGGTTTTTATTTTTTAAACCCTAGAGGGTACTTTTCGGTTAGCCGGGCGCCAGTGATATATGTACATATATAAATACATATGTATATACATATATATGTATATATATACATACATATATGCCTATATATGTGTATGTATACGTAGATATGTGTATATGTATATACATATGTATTTATATATGTACATATATCACTGGCGCCCGGCTAACCGAAAAGTACCCCCTAGAGTTTAAAAAAACCTTGGAAAAATTAAAATTTTTTTTTTATAAATATTTGTTTTAATGCAAGGTACCATTGAGAACAGAAAAGAACCTTGTGTATGTGGGTATTTTTTATATTTCTATCTGGGCCGTAGGGATGGTAACTTAAAACTGCAGAAAATATGGAAATGACCTCCAGAAAATATATTTGAAATGTGCAGAAAATGCACATTTTTCATGCAGAAAATAAAAACTTTAATTATCAGTGCGTTAAAATGACACTAAACTTCCATTTAAAAGTATTTAATTTAATACATCTGCTATAATTCAGGAAAAAATCGTAGAACAGGCGAAACACCCGATTTGGCGATTTTTTTTTTTACACGCACCAACCGAAAAATCGGCAACCTCCAAACTCTATCTAATCAGAATGCATGCTTTCAGCAATCAAGAAGATACTTACACACTACTTACAGCAAGCTTTTTCATAAAGTAAACATCGATTTTATTTCATTTTAAGACTATACAAAGTTTTAGCAAATTTTTCTTCACGATTGTTCAATTTTTACAAACTTTTAGCAATATTTTCCTCCGTATTTTTCTATTTTTACAAACTTTGGCTACGATGTCTTAAACTCACGCACCATTTTTTTTTTTTTTTTTAATCTGTTATAAAAAGGAAAAAAGTCGCCAAATTTTAGGGATTTTTCCCTTTTAGTGGTAACTTGGCTACTGTATTAACTTATTGGTTTGGCGCAGACTTGAAAATCGCGCCAATCAAAAAGTCGCTGAACATCGATGTGTGTGTGTAAGACATCTGTGCCCAAACTTTTAGCAATATTTCTTCCCAATATTTCGATTTTTACAAACATTTAGACATAGCTATTTTTTCCTCCATATTATTTTTACAAACATTTAGCAATTTTTTCCTCCAGATTTTTCTATTTTTATAAATTTTTAGCTATTTTTTCCTCCTTGCTTAAACTTTGTAAATTGTCACAAAACTGAATAAAATCAATGTTTACTTCGTGAAAAATTTTTCATAGAAACTGTGTAAGTAGTGAGTTCTCTGCCACAAAGCACACAGGTTATGATTAGGGAGTTTCTTGAGATTTCTGATTTTTCAAATGCACGAAACTCATTCAAACACCGGTTAGTAACATATATATGTTACATTATTAAATCTTCCTTCACGATGTTTCTCTGTTTTATAATAAATTATCACCAGTTTCCCTTATTCCTTAATAATATTTATCATTAATTCTATTAAATTCTCCTTAAATTCATTTATTATTTTCCCAATTTACAGGGATCATTCTAGAACATGAAAAAGGACAGGGTGCACATTACATAATAAGGGCAATTTTGGGTACTTTTCGGTTAGCCGGGCGCCAGTGATATATGCACATGAATATATACACACATATACATATAAACACATATCTACACATATGCATATGTATACATAGACTATATATACACATATATGTATGAATATATATATATATGTATATACATATATATTTATATATGTACATATATCACTGGCGCCCGGCTAACCGAAAAGTACCCAATTTTGTTAAAAAGGGCACATCATTTCATAAAAAGGCCATTTTGTAGTAAGTGCATATATCAATATACTGGTGGGGAGGGAAGTCTGCCAACAGTTTAAAGTATTCCTTAACTTAAAAAATCCAATAACATTTCTAATTTCACTGTTTGAAAAGTATTAAAAATAGCAAGATGAAACTTATGTTCTCGATTTTTATTGTAAAATTGTTTATTATATATTCAGTCATTTCCCCATTTTCCTACGATATTCAAAAACTTCTCTCTTTAAAACTTTTATTCACCAGATAACTTTTTTCCGGTTTTAGCAAAACTGGTTTTGAAAAAGCTACAAAATAAAAGTTCTAAAGCTACTTCTCAAATTTTTTATAGAACTTGTATGTAAGTTATCATGTGGTCAAAAACCAGAATACCTGATCTAATACTACATTTCACTAGAGAAGGTGAAATTAATCAATGACCCTTAGTTACCTTTACATCTTGTTGAATGGAAAAAATGATAAATGGAAAGATGTATCACTCAAAGTCAAAGATTAGACATACCAGGGCATTTCACAGAGAAATAAAGAGGGAAAGAGGAGTACTCCTGATGTACCATACTAGCATTCTAAAAATAAAAGACAGGTAAAGAATTTTTGAAAGTGCAAAGCAAACAAGGCAGGATTCTACCCAGGAATAAAAAGAAGGTTGAATTCTACCTGGAAAAAGGGCAAAGAGGGTAGAATTCTACCTGGAAAAAGGGCAAGGAGGGTGAGATTTTATCTAAAAAGGGCATGAGGACAGGCCGCCCCTCTGAAACTCTCTAGAGTGATCCCTGCAATTTACTTAAATATAAAGCTCTAAGTTACTCCTAAATGATATCATAAATTCTGATCATTTCTGTGAATTAGAATGTTTTTTTTAAAGCCATTTTATTTTTTTCCCCTTTACTCTTTCCTAGTTTTGCGCGATAGTTTCTTTTCACTTTAAAATGCATCCGCTTAGAATGTGTTAGAACTATTTACTTCATCATCCTCATTGGTCATGACGTAGATTGTACACGTATTCCATATTCTCTCATTGGTTAGAGCGTGCGCTACGTCATGATTTGGTATC
Organism: Maratus michaelseni; assembly: GCA_963931845.1. NCBI lineage: Eukaryota > Metazoa > Arthropoda > Arachnida > Araneae > Salticidae > Maratus > Maratus michaelseni. Next base: position 141,804,702 of record OZ007591.1, on the reverse strand, counting down.
TTTCCGCTTATTCACAAAAAACGAGTGTAATCATGCTTCACTCAGATTTTGGCCGAGTTTGCAACTGTTAACAGTCCCCTAGCTGCGTCTTTTACTCATCCTGTATTCTAAATAACTTAAGCTTAATAGTTTGTCGAGAGTTATGATCATATTCGATGTATTTTAATAACAGCTTGTGACAACTAATTCAGTGAGAGATGGCACTGCCCATATAAATCATGTGAGGACTGCTTCCATGACGATTATTCAAATAAAAACATGGAATTCTGAATCTCATGTTTTTTACATCCTGAAGAAACACCCACAGTGTCAATTCATTGCCTGGATCCTCTACGACGACTGCCACTATACTGTTTGTCGACCACAAGAATAGCTCCCACCAAGAAGTCTAGTTAGTGGCGGTCGCTATAGTAACAAGATCTTTCCATTTCGAATGGGAAATACGAGTGTGAGGAATCGGCGGAATAAAAGGTTACCTCACGTTATTTAATTTTACTTTTGCTTTTAAAATTATTTGTTCTCATTTGTTTAAATAATAGAAAGTAATCGTCCAAAGAAAATCGTCTATAAAATTGATAATTTAATAGAGAAAGAAGGACATGAAGTTCAACGACTCCCCTCTTATCAAATTGCTATCTAAATGGAATAGAATTTGTGTGGTCATCTGGGAAAAGAAAAGTAAAAGAATGAAGTGTTACTGGTGATTCAAGTTTGGACAATCTAAAATCTCTACTTCAAACAGCTATCGTTGAGGTTATTTCGGTCAGCGCATTGAAAACATGTGGAAAACGTTAAAAATAATCACAGGGAAAAAGATTGACTGTTAGAGGATTTATTGGACAAACTGGCGATTCTGATATAGAAGAAACCGAGACTCCTGAGAGTGATTTAGACTACTTTCAAACGTTTGAATAAAATTCTAAAAGTTTAGAAAGTATTATTATTTTTTATATTTTTAATGATAAAAAAATTTCTCCGTCCTTGCAAATTGTTTGAAAATACATGCTGAAATCTATAATAATCACTGAAGTTCGGTCATTGTATTAATAATTTAAAGTCATTGATAATTATTAATGACTATGAAAATATTAATTTTGAAAAAATTATTTAAGTTAATTTAATTTCATTATTACTGTAATAAATTTCATGATTAATTCATATTGATTCATATTTTACTTTCATTTGTAAAATCTAAATATTATCATATAAATAATATATGAAACAGTTTTCTTTCACTTGATGAATCGATTAAAATAATAACAAAAAAAAAAGTAATAATAATAAAAACATCGCCAATACGCCCTCAAGGCACTCAGTAAACCAATGTGAATGCCTATCTTCTGGCTTCCCTGTCGAAAATGGAGTGAGTCTTGTTTCCACGGCAACAGACAGGCATAGACTTCTTGGCGAGAGTTATTCTTATGATCGACAGATAGTATTTATGTTTTGAATAAACGACGACTGCTACCATATTTATTCTATGAAAGAACAACTAGTTTCACTTATATCATGCTGCTGCAATTCCATACAGCTTATCGCCAATCTTCTTCAATGATTTCATGAATTATAACACATATGTACAAAAAAAACCCTGGATGCATGTAACTCCCTGTGCAGCACTCTCTAGAATGCATGAAATTCATTCAAACAGCTGTTAGTAACTTATATTTATGTACTCTTCGCATACATTAACAAAAAAAAACCCGCTAGATGCGCAAAATTTGCTGTTCAGCACTCTCTAGAATGCATGAAATCCATTCAAGCTGCGTTCAGTAATGTTCGCACAAAAATCGGTTTATAGCAATCTCTAAAGTGCATAAAATACATCTTATCAAATAAAATCAACAAAAATGTACTTACCTTTATTTCTCATCTTTTGTTTTTTTTTAATATTTCACAGGAATTATCCTTTATGACGTACGACAAAACATCAAACCATTAAACACATTTCACGCATGTAATTCAACAAACCAACCCACAGACAATAGAATGCTAATCTAGAATATTGTAATCTGTCAACCAACCAATCCAAATCCAGGCTTCCCTCAAAAACATTACGAAACCAGCTCAATTTCCAAAACCATGCAATTCTGCCCGTGCCAGAAACGAGCACAGAATGCGTGGAAAAAACACAAGAAACTAACTGGTAGCAAGAAAAACTCATTTATCGCTTCGCCAAATTCGATGCCACCAAACGTCTCGCTTGTTCTAGGCTTAACCTAATAAAAAATTTAAATTAAAAAAAAATTTCAGAAATAAAAATAATTTACTATAATTATAATAATACGTCACTTTTAATAAATATGACAGCAAATGGTTGGTATGTTTTATTTCCTATTTCACTTGTATATTACAGCTACATCTTTAGTTGTACCATTTAACTAACAAGGAGAGGTTCCGAGAACAGAGACACAGAATACAGAGACCGAGAGACCTTTTGTGCTTTGACCTATTCTGATTATTTTTCAGTTTAAGCACATAGTTCTATTGCATATCTGTTAAATTTATGTTTTATTTATTTATTTATTATTTTTGTGAAGTTATAATTTCGTTTGGCATTTAGTTATATGGAATATTACATGGAAGCAAACAAATACGGAATTATTTACATTACTTTAAGAGTAAATGGGTTAATCTTTTTCGGTACTTCTCTAGTATAGGGGATTTGGCACTTGCCAAGTTAGAAAAAATGGCCTTGGCGAGAGAAGGAAATATGGCAACGTATCCATTGTTTCATTATACACAAGCAATATTTCAATATTTATACAATTCATTTAATATAAAGAAGCCATTTATCTATTTTTATATACAAACAGAAATAAATTGTATATACAAAACAATATGTAATAATGTTTATATAAACTCATTTATAAACAAGCATATAAGTTCATTAACTTTGTTTTCATAGCTGTTTATATCATTTGGCAACAAATCTCATTTTCTGAAGCCTGAATTGTGGCAAGCTTTTTTTGAAAAAATGCCAATGCCCCTATAGTGGGAAAAGTACCAAAAATTTTACTTTACTTTGCTATACTACCGATTTCTTGCTTCACTATAATTTGTTTGTTGAAATTACAATTTATTAGATGCAGCAGGGGTCGATCCAGGCAAAATTTGGGGTCTATTTAGGGCCCTTTCACAAAAATCAATTTAATAAAATGGGCCCATTCACAAAAATCAATTTAATAAAATGAGCCCCTTCAAAAAAATAAATTTGATAAAATGGTCCCCTCACAAAATTCCTTTTATTAACATAGGCCCTTTCACAAAGTTCTATTCCATAAAAACTTACTATTTATTATTTATTTACTATTTTGTGATGTTTTAAAATGTATAATTTGTAAACAAACACGTTCACCAGAGAGGAAAACTTCAGCAAAAGGATTTAAAAGAAGTTTTTGTTTTATAAATGCTTGGTTCGAATTTGATTAACTGGATTTCAACTTTCATTACAAAACGTGATTTTTCACTAAAATATAATTAATTTCACAAAAATAACCCTTACTTTTCACAAAATGGACCCCAAGGAAAAGACCCTGCATCGACCCCTGTGCAGTTTATTTAATTTGATATTGTTGCAATATATATACAGTGGAACCCCGATTTTACGTAACCCGTTTTGTACGTTATCCCGCTTCCTACGTTATTTTTTGTCGGTCCCAGAAAATTCCTATTCCGATAATGATAAAAGTACCTCGATTCTACGTTATTTACTCTTAACGTTTCCCGCTTGGTACGTCATTGTAGGCCAAGTACCTCAGGATTTTTTTTATTTTTTCCCTCATGGAAAAATTTTCAAAAGAACAAAAATGATTTCCACTTGGTCAACTGGTTGTTTGTTATTAAAAACAGTTCTTCTCCTCCCCATTAATACTCCCGTGAGAAAGTAACGATGAATTATTATTTGTCTAAAGTAGGATGTCTAAAAGAAAATGTTTCTCTATAGCCGAAAAGGCAGAAATTATCGAAAAATGTAAAGTTTCCAAATTAACTAAAATGTATCTCGTAAAATCGTTCGGTATTGCTTGTTTCACGTTACAAACCATCCTAAAACAAGAGGTCTCTGTGGAATTAAAATCTGAAAAACTGGGAAATTTGTCAAAGAAAAGAAAAACATTGAAAATCTCTCTTTTTGAGAAACTGGGAAAGATTTTGTGTGACTGGTTTAAACAAGCCCGTTCAGCCAACTTTCCAATCAATACAATGGGTCAATTTTGTAAGGAAAGGTTCTTGAAATTACTTCTCCACTTAAAATGCAGAATTTCATGTCATCCAACGGTTGGATCGACCGATTCAAGAAGATGTATAATTTGTCTTACAACTTTATTTGTGGTGAGGCAGATAGAGTAAATACTGCAGTCGTTGAGGAATGGATGGAAAAAAATTTTGCCTTCTTTTGTGTGTAATTACTCAAAAAAGACATGTTTAACGCAGATGATACCGGATTGTTTTTTAATCTCTTCCGTGATAGAACATACACCGTGAAAGGAGAAACGTGTCACAGTCGGTAGCTATCAAAAGTGCGATTAACAGTTTTGTTATTTACGAATGCAGACGGAATTGAAAAGCTAATACCCTTTGTGATTGGTAAATTTAAGAAGACCCGATGCTTCAAAAACGTTAAAAGTTTGCCGACAGATTTCAATGCCAACCACAATGCTTGGATGACTCTAAATCTTTTTTGAAGATTTTGTAAGAAAATTGAATATAAAAATGAGCTTACAAAAGCGATTTTATTAGTAGACCAAAGCACTCGTGTTAATCTGAATTTAAATAATGTGCGTATGGAATTTTTCCCACCCAACTGTACCAGTTTACTTCAGCCATGTAACTTGGGAATAAACAGATCTTCCAAAATACATTATAGAAAGGAACTGGTAAGAAAAGGCCTTTTTTCACTTCATTCTGGCGAGCTTCACAATGCTTGGAAAACAAAGCTAAATGTGCCGGATGCTCTTCATTTCATCTCATCGACGTGGAATTGAGTAGATGAAAAATGCATGTCAAATGCTTTTCTGAAGAGAGAATTTTCAAAATCCAAAATTAACGGTGAAGTGCCGCTGGGAAAAGCTCTCTATGGAAGACCACACGAAAGAGGATAAATTTATACTTGCAGACATCAATGTTTATGAGTACATTGATTGCGATAAGGATGTTATCGCTACCACAGACATTCAGACTATTTCCGATTTGATTTTGCAATACTGAAGTGAGGATGATATTTATGAAGATCCAGAAGACATCGTGCCCTCATCGGCAGAGGCCATTGCGAGTTTAAAAATTTTAAAGAAATTTTAACTAAACATGAATAATCAGAAAAAAAATTGTAAAAACTTGCATGTATTGAAAATAAAGTACATGTGAAATTACACTTAAAAAGAAAACGCATTAAAGAATAACACATTTTTTTAATACTAATATGGTATTGTTAAGTTTATTTTTGTATAATTTGTTTTCTTGAAGTGTTTTTCTCTATTTGACCCCGATTTTACGTTTTCCCGTTTCGTACGTTTTTTTCTGCTGGTCCCGTGAAAAACATAAAATCAGGGTTCCACTGTATATATATATATATATATATATATATATATATATCATCATCATCATCAACCGTTTTCAATCCACTGCTGGATGTAGGTCTCCCCCAGATTTTTCCATTGTTGCCTGTCTAGTGCTTTAGTCATCCAATTAACACCGGCCACTTTTCTGATTTCGTCACTCCATGTTACTTGAGGTCGTCTTCTTGGTCGTTTTACATCTCTGGGATACCACTGTAGGGTGTTTGTGCTCCATCTATTGTCTTGTCTTCTTGCAATGTGCCCAGCCCATTTCCATTTTAGCCGTTTAATTCTCTCGATGATGTCAAAAACTTTCGTCTGACTTCTTATCCACGTTATTCTCTTTCGGTCTCTTCTGGTTATGCCTAGCATACATCTTTCCATACTTCGCTGTGTTGTTTGTAATCTTTGTACCATCCGTTTTGTTAGTGTCCAAGTTTCTGCTCCATAAGTTAGTGCAGGCAAAACACATTGGTTAAACACCTTTCTTTTCAAACAAAGAGGCATGTTACTCTTCAGAATAATATTGTTCTTCCCAAAAGCACTCCATCCATTTCTTATTCTTCTATTGATTTCATTCATGATACTGTTGTCTGATGATATTTCTTGTCCAAGGTACACATAACTTTCAACATCTTTAATCTCAGTGTTGTTGTAGACGATTTTCTTTTTTGATGCAAATGAATTGAACATCACCTTAGTCTTTTCCAAATTTATTTTTAATCCCACATTAATGCTAGCTTCTGCCAAATCTTTTAGCATATTTTGCAATTCTTCAGGGCTATTACTGAAAATTAAAATGTCATCAGCAAACCGGAGATGGCTTAAATATTCCCCATTTATTCTAATCCCTTTGTTTTCCCAATCCAGCTTCTTGAAAATACTTTCTAAGACAGCAGTAAAAAGCTTAGGCGAAATGGTGTCTCCCTGTCTTACTCCTCTTCCAAGCTTGATCTTCGCTTTTCCTTTGTCCAAACGGATGGTGGCTGTTGCTTTCTTGTAGATCTTCTTTATGATATTGATATAAGGTTTGTCTATACCAATGTCCTCCAGAGAAGTAATTACTGCAGATGTGTAGACCGAATCAAATGCTTTTTCATAATCAATAAAGGCAAGGCAGAGAGGTAAATTATATTCTTTATGTTTTTCTATAACTTCCCTTACTGTTTGAATATGATCCATTGTGCTAAATCCACTTCGAAATCCTGCTTGTTCTCTAGGTTGAGCTGAGTCCAGAGCTGATTCAAGTCTTGTCGTTAAAACTTTGGTGAAAATTTTATAAATCACTGACAGTAAGCTGATTGGACGGTAGTTTTTAATGTTTTCCTTTTCTCCTTTCTTATAAAGTAACACCATCACAGCATTATTCCAATCTTCTGGTACATCTGATTTCTCGAGACATTTGGAAAACAGTATGGCTAGCATTTTTGCAAATTCTTCTCCTGCTTCTTTGATAAGGTCAATTGTAATTCCATCTTCGCCAGGGCATTTACCTTTTTTCATGCCTCTAATGGCTTGTACAACTTCATCTGTCATCACTGGGATTATCTCTTCAGTTTCTGTTATGTTTACTAGTGGATCACGTAGGTTGATTTCCCTTTGATCTTCACATTTATATAGATTGTTATAGAATTTTTCGACAATGTGTACTATTTCATTTTTGATTTTGGTGATTGTTCCGTCTGCTCTCTTCAGTGCAAAAATACCTTTTCTTCCAACACACAGTTTGCGCTTAGCTGATTTTAAACTTTTGTTATCTTCTAGAACTTTTTTGACAAGATCACAGTTAAATTTTCTGATATCTTCTGTAACACATTTTATTACCGTTTTACATAATTCTGCATATTCAACTCTTGATTTAGGATAGTTTTTCTTCATTTTAAATTCTCTGCGTTTCTTCATCAATCTTCTTGTTTCTTCTGTTATTTTCTTTGTTTGCTTTACTTGTACTTCACCAGCTATCGTCCTTGCAATTTCTTGTAGAGTATTTGTTATTTTCTTGTTCATTACTGTAACATCTTGTTCTTCTTCTAAGATTGATTGAAGTACTTGAAAACGATTTTTAAGTTCTAAATTAAATTCTTCTTTATGTTTCTGGAGATTTATAATATCGACTGATTTCTTTGAGCATTGCAAAAGCTTCATTCTTTCCACTTTAGTATTTAAAAGCAGTTTGCATCTAACTAACCTGTGATCGCTTCCTGTATTGAAGTTATTGAGAACGCTGCAATCCTGAATAAGATGCTTTTTGTTTGTCAAGATGTAGTCGATTTCACTTGTTGAGCCATTTGCACTACGCCATGTCCATTTTCTTTGTGGCTTTTTCTTGAAAAATGAATTCATGATATACATCTGTTTACATTCTGCAAATTCAATCAATCTGTTTCCTCTTTCATTACGCACCCCATATCCATGATTTCCTACTGAGAATTCACCTTTCTTTTTTTCCCCAATTCTAGCATTCCAGTCTCCCATTATTAATTTTATGTAGCATTTTCCTTTTTGATGCATTGAAGCTACTTCTTCATAGAAATCCTCAATTTCTTCATCAGTATAGCTAATTGTTGGTGCATAAACTTGGGTAATTTGCAGCTTGTATCTTTTTGACACTTGTATAACTAACCTTGCAACTCTATCTGATGCACTATCATATTCTACGATTTGATTCTTCCACCTTTTATGAATCAGAAATCCTACACCACTTGTTTTTCCATCTTCTGTACCTCTGTAGTACAATACATGTCCACTGGCAAGATCAATCTTCTCTTCACCTTTTCTTCTTACTTCGCATAATCCTAGAATGTCCCAGTTGATTCTTTCTAATTCTTCTTCAAGTTCCTGTAAACGACTTTCAGAAGATAAGGATCGTCCATATATATATATATATAGATTGCTTTTAAAAAATTATACACATATATAGTATATATATATTTTTAAATCAATTGCATGGTACACTCTCATCAAATGTAAAAAAAAAAAAAAAAATAATAATAATGTTGGTGATATTTACACTTGGACAAAGAAAAAATACTGGTTTTCCATAAATAAATATTTATATACTTTTATGTATTTTGTTATATGTTGTGAGTATAATTCAATAATTTTGTAATGCTATGATAATTTGGAAATATAAACTATGATAGGTAGATTTTGATGTCAAGTGATTATGTAACGAAATTGTTTCACTCATTTTATTTTATCCCTTTAATTTAGTTGTCGAGACTACCACAGAAGAAATGATATCAGCTAAAGTACCACCTGAAAAAAGAGATTACTGTATAGACCTATATATGAAATTTCTTCTTTGTAAAAGAAAGAGCTTCCCTTTTGTTTATAAATGCAAACATGAAGTTCATGATTATCATGATTGTCAATATGAAGAGTGAGTTAAGTTAAATTATTAAAGAAGTTATAGATTTATTTTATTTTATTTATTAATTTATTTTAAATACAATGAAACTTAATAATAATTTTTTTAATTTCGGAAGTCTTCTCACTTAAGAAGTTTTTTTGCCCGAAAAACCTCTTTCTGAATTTCACTATACGGAAACATTTTTTTCATTTAACAATGTTCTTTCTTTCAAGAGAAAAAAATATTCAAAATGTACATATGAAGAAAGGAATAGATAAGCGGAAAAGCAAGAGAATGTGACACCTGTCCCCCATAGAATACACAACAGCCATTGTTTAGAATTCAGAGGAAGTAACTAGCGAGTTTAGCGAATTTCATTCTTGTAAGGCAAGGGGTTTTCTTTTCTTTCTATGCCGGACTTTAGACGGGGGGGGGGGGGGGGGGGGGAGCTGTGATGAATGCTCTTAAATATGCAAAAGCAAGCGGTATATTGCATAAAATACAGTTTGAAATGAAATTGTTAATTTTTTTGTTTCCTATAAGGGGCTTTTGCATTAAGTTGTTTTTGAGTGACTTTACAATCTTTATTCTCAGAAAGAATCGTAAACAACATTCCTCATTGACATTTTCATGATACTTAGACATCTGTGATTTCTCTACAGACGTTCTCCTCACAAATGATATTCTGCTTACACTATCAAGATCCATTCTTATGACTAGCTTGGCACATTTTTTAATCGTTATGTAATGGCACATAAATGAAGGACAGTAATTTTAGTTTTGTTATTTCTAATGGATGTATTATGTGATTTTTTTATAGGGGGCTTGTTTGGAGGAGGGTGGAAGTGGGAGATAACATTTTTTCGTGTTACAAGAGGTGGTACGGGGTGATTTTTTTCGGCTGTTGGAGGTCCGGGTTATTTTTCTGGATTGGGGGCAGGATTTTCTAGTTTCAGTTTTTCTAATGGAAGGGGAAATATGTGTCACGTAACTTTTTTTCAATAGGGGGCTTGTTTTGGGGGGGGGGGAGTGGGGGATGACATTTTTTCGTGTTCAAGACGGGGGTGATTTTTTTTGGCTGTTGGAAGTCGGGTGCTTTTTTAGGAGGGGGGGGGGGGGGGGAGGATTTTTTAGTTTCAGTTTTTTTCTCAGGGATGTCACGTGACTGGATCGTATAAGAGAACGAGGGGTAAATGTTGAGTTGTTTTTTGCTGAATGTCCCACTATAAGCTATAAAAAGGGATGTGGATTTAATTAAATGAATCATCAAGAATATAATTATTTTAGATGTAATTAATATTCTTTATTTTTATAATATCACTGCATTAAAATATTTTAATTTTTAATTAATAAAACTATTTTGTAAATTATTTTTGTAATTTAAAAAACTATCTAATTCAATACTTTATAATTTTATGCTATTAATGTTTTCATTATGTAGTTTGCTACTTAGTTTTTCCTCTGGGAAGTTTTCCTGCTTAAGACGTTTTATTTACCTGGTCCCCTGGAAAACTTCTTAAGCTAGTTTCACTGTAATAGCATGTGGATACAAAATTTATTTATTTATAATAATATGCAGTCAACTAACCCTACATGGAGCCCTAGATAAAGGTGAAAATAAGCACTCGCCAGTCGCCACTCGTCGATTAAACTTGAAAAACTGGCAATTAAAAATATGGAAAAAAACGGCCAAATGCAGGATTTTCCAATTTCCTTTTTTCCCTAAAATTTTTAACAAAATAAGATTTTCCCACGCTCGTTTGACGAAATTCGTGATTTTTCCGCACCCGTTCGATGAAATTCATGATTTTTACGCTCCCAAACAGCTAAAATCATGATTTTTACGCATCCGATCGGTGAAATTCGTGATTTTTACGCGCTCAATCGAGGAAATTTATGATTTTTTTCGCTCCCAAATGACTAAATTCATGATTTTTCTGAGCCTGATCGACGATATTCATGATTTTTCCGAGCCCGATCGACGATATTCATGATTTTTACGCACCCAATTGTCGATATTCATGATTTTTACACTCCCAAATGACGAAATTCATGATTTTAACGCTCCCAAATGATTAAATTCATGATTTTTACGCTCCCAAATTACTAAATTCATGATGTTTCTCTGCACGATCATCGAAATTAATGATTTTTATACGTGCGACTGATGAAATTAATGATTTTTACATACCCGATTGGCAAAATTCATAATTTTTACTCTCCCGAATGACGAAAATTGCAATTTTTTTCGAAACTAATTTGCAAAATACAGTGAAACTTCCATTTAACGAAGTATCATCTTTACACTTAAAAACTTCGTTGTGAAGAAAATTCGTTAAATAGAAATCAACTTAAATTCATGAAATTTTACCTTCAGATATGACAAACAGGTGTTGGATTCAGAAGCATTTGATTCAGTTTCAATTAAGCTGTCTTACAAAACAGTTATGTACGGTCGATGAAATCATGTTACATTCCCAAGCTTGCTGATATACAGGTTCTCAAACTAATGTTTTCACTACATTGTCTTTTTTTTGTCTTTTTCGATAATGTACTTCAAAAATCTTTTATTATACCTTTGACTAATGGCTGAAGTTTTGAAGTTGTTTTGGCAGGAACACAAATAACTTTGATATTCTTCGATTTCCATTTTGAAGCACATTCTTGTGGATGTACAAAGTAATTGTCTATCAGCAATGGAAGGTCAGAATGGTAACTGCCTGACTCTAATTGATATTTTTTGCTTCAATTAATCTGTCGCCATTGTGTCACTGCATCTTCTGAATCATAGAATGTGAAAATGGGATTTTGACTTTCTTCAACTGTCAGCGCTAGAATCTCGCTGTGGGAGAGTAATGATAACAAGTGTTTTTCTTAGTGTGAAAAAAAATTGTTTTATTTAGCACCAAGCAGAATGGAAAATATTTAAATGTGTTCATTTTCTTACAATCCGCTGAAATAAATTCGCATATCCATCGCAACAGCAACATCTTAGTTTGAATTCTCTACAAGTACAAAAGTGGAATAATCTTCGTTATATAGAAAAAGTCCTTCCGGCCTGTACCGGGAGGAAAAGGTAGCTTTCCTATATCTTCGTTTTAAAATTTTAGCTAATGTTATACGAAAACAGCAACTTAAAATGCAAATAAAACGTTTACAAAAGATTCGTTAATACTGAATTTGAATAAGAAATTTGCCAAATTATTGAGCAATAGCCAAATTGGCTTCATTTATGAAGACTTATTTTGGTCGCCAAATTTGGCGATATTTCGCCAAATGTCGCCAAGTTTGGCGAGAATTTGGCGCTAACGGATATGAATATATAGTTTTATGTGTTTGATTGGGAAAATTATTACAACAATGAAAATTTTTGTAATGTGCTGTCTTGTTTCAAAATGTCAGCCACCCTAGAATTTCAAACTGCTCTAGCTCAGCCGTTTTTTAAGATAGAGGTAAAACAAAAAATGCTCTGGAATCCTTGTTTCAAGGCCTAACACTGAATTAAAAAATAAATTTGAATTTTTAACTTTTTTGTATATTTATTTTAGTTTTAAATTTTTAATTGGCCGCCATCTTGAAACAAAATGGCGGACCAAGCTGTCCAACGAACTCGGTCGAGACATTGGTGAGGTTAATACACACAATTAGTTTCATCAAAATTGATTTATAAATACGAGCGTTATCGTATACATAGGTCAGATATATATATATATGTATGGATATATATATATATATATATATATATATATATAAATCAACATTTGAACGGAGGGTGGTTTTGGGGTCTGGGGGTCATGATCGGTGAAAATATATCTAAATTTTCAGGAACTGCTTTCCTCCGAACGGCTGCAATAGGTAGCTTTATACTTTTTTGTATTGAAAGCTACCTAATATGTATTTCGTAATAGGGAGATTAATTTATATGCTAATGGTGTTCAAAGTCAAAGTTCTGCAGAAAGTTTCGTTAAGTAGAAAACTTCGTTAAATAGGGACTTCGTTAAAGGGAAGTTCCACTGTACATTCCTGAATATCTGGAGTGTTTGGCCTGCTGGCCACAAGTTGTGCATGTGTAATGTACATCATGTTGTGGGTTATTATTTAGTGCATAAATATACCTATTTTATTATTGTCAGACCTTAATTCTAGACAAATAATAATAATAATAAAAGATACTTATGTAGTTAGCTACACAAGTACCTAAGCTTAGTGTGACTTATGTAGTTAGCTATACATAAGCATGATGTGTATAACTTTGCTGTTAACTTATTTTAAAATTTTAAATATATTGGAAATTAATATCTCAAGTTTATTCAAAACAGTATAAATTAAAATATTTTTATTTTTATACATAAATTACTTGTTTACTGTAAAGTCATTATATATATTTTAAAAAATTAAATATTCAGTGACATAAATGTAGTTACTGGCTACTAAAGAAATTATTCTCACTAGCCAGTAACTGGCTACTAAAAAAAATCAACCTACCGGCCAGTGGCTACTAGGCGAAATTCCCTATTTTCACCTTTAGCCCTAGAGCAAAGATCCACTTGGGGGATTCTATAACATGTCAGCCACAATTTGCACCCATTTTAAGAAAAAATATTTGTTTTTTAGCTTTCGTGGTGTCTTGGTCAATAGTTCCATTTGCCCTTGTGATATCAGGCCCTGATAATAAGTTAATATGTATACACCCACTAATATAGTATGTTATTAAGTATACAGTATATATATATAGGGGAGACCGGTGACACTGTATATAAATCGTCTTTTTTCTCTTTTTTTTTGTGTGCATTGAAAACAATGTTCTGAGAAAATTTTGATGAATGTAAAAAGGTTTAAGGAATATTCAAAAATATTTTCAAGCAGATCAGTCTGTTCGTTAAAGAGAAAAAATAAATAAACTGAAAAAGTGGTTCACTGTGTACCAGTCTCCCCTACATGTGTGTACTATTGCAGCATATATATATATATTAAATACTTCTAATAATATAGTAGTGAGACATATTTAAAAAATATGTATGCTGCAATAGACCCTGCGAAAGAACAATGAGTGTTACACACACATTTCACTATGGGAAGATATTGTTGTGCACCTAAATAATGCATATCAATTTCATTAGAAATAAGAAATTATACATCATTGTTAAAACACACTTCAAACAATTATTGTCTGCAGATAGTAATGGATAGACTTTTATTGTATGCATATGTCCCTGTACCTAAATGATAAATGCTACGCTCAACATTTTTCATATAAAACATGTTGTAGTGCTAATGTATATCAGTTACATAATATTTAAAGTAGTGTAGCAACTTTATTAAAATATACTTCAAAGAATTATCGCTCATAGACCATAATGTATTCAAATGTTTTTTTTTTTTAGTCTCCCTGTGTAACTAACTATAAATGCTACATGCTTGATTTTCAATGAGGAACATGTCTCAATAATAATAACAGTAAAACTTAATAATATGTATAAATTTTGTAGAAAACCAAGTATGTTTACTTAAGTTAGAGCACAGACAAATAAACTGAAGTCATAAACATTTTTTTAAAACTTAAAGGTATCAAAAAAGTTTAGTAATCAATTACATGTACCCCCCCCCCCCCCCCACCCTTTTCTTGAAAAAAGAAAAAAAAAATATTCTGGTCATGCTGTGTATAGTGTTTGGACATTCTTCTATAATCAGGCTTGCAGCCAATTGGCTTGCTGTAGTAAGTGTAGTTTGTGCAAAATTAATTTCATTTTTTAACCAGTATTGTAATTTCTATACACTTGAAACCACATTGTTCCAACATCACTCCTGTTTGTTGTCAACTTTGACTGTGAACCTGATTACAAAAGATTAGCTAATACTACATTATATAATAATTGATATTCCAATTAAATCTTCATTTTCAACATTTTTTTTTTTTTTTTTTAAGACTAGATAATAATTCTGCAATTCTTTTCTTTTAGGCATTTATTTTAGTGGAATTCAAAACTATTTTTTAGAATATAGTCACTAACTAAAGGTTAAAATTCAATATTTGCATTAGTAGCCAGTGGCCGATAGAGGATGTATGTTTAGTATCCACTACTGTCAAGTTAGCGGCCACCGTTGTTTGTTGATTTGAATAGTTTTCAGTGATGCTACTCAGAAAATTTTTTTAAAAAATTAAATTACATGTGAAGTAAAATTTACATTTTCACAACATTTATGCATGGATTTTGTAAACTATATTGTATATAATTAACTAGATAAATTATAAACAAAAATAAACTATTTTTTAGCTATCTTAAAACATGAAAGAAAACAAAAACTGTTTTTAAAAAAAAAAAAAAAACAGTTCCCCTCAAACTTGTTGTCTCCACTTTTAATGCATTATGCATGAAAACTTATACTATATAGCAAATAATTGTATATTTTTTTTAGTTCCCTGTATTTTATATCAACTGAGGTAACCCAGCTATATATTCAATTAGCTCAGTGATGAATTTTACAATTTATTAGCATGACAAAAAAAGAAGTCTATTAAAATCAAAATCAAAAATATATATGCAAGAAATATGGACATGTTTTATTTTCCTTTTGGTTTTAGATTTTAATAAAATTAATTTGACATTCATATTGTGGATGGAGAAAAATCGAACACTATAAGCCTCATTGCGACTTTTGTTGGCATTAAATCATTACGGATTTTTTTTATCCCTATGGAGAAAATAAATTGAAAATATCATGACTGATTGCTGATTTTCACGATTCTTTTCTGCGACTTCTTGACGATTTTATTCCACAACTAATTGACGATATGCATAATTTTTCTCTGTGACCAATTGACAAAATTCATGATTTCTTCTGAGACCAATAATAAAACTCATTATTTTTTCCACATAAAGTACGAAAGTCGCAATTTTCTTCCACGACTATTGTGCTGTCCTCTAAAAAAAAAAACCCACACGGAAATGTTTCCTTAAAAAATCCACCCTAGTACTAAATCAAATATTTTACGAAAGTCAATTTTTTTGCTTTGTTCTGTTTTTATGCACCATTTAGAATAATAAAAATAGTTAAAAATACCTAAGGAGTGCGCTTATTTAGTTTAAAAATAATTTAAATTAACAATTGCCAAATTCTGGCAAAGCACAAGCTTCATTTTTACAGATTTTCTTTTTATAATAGAATTTTAGAATGATCTGTATAATTTTTTATTTATTTTTTATGTTAAACCATTAATATGTAATAAAATGCTTCATTTTCAGTTGATTATATCAGGTATGGGTTGTTTTTGGAAAAGTGAGTTTTTTTCAAATTCTCGCATAACTGGCTGTCATTTTATAATAAAGTGATAAAATTAAAAATGCTCAGCATTAAAATCTTAGTCAGAACAAGCTGTAATTATTTAGCCATGTTCAATTTTCAGAAATTCTTTATTAGACTTTATATAGAAAAAATTTCAAAAAATGGGTTTTCTTTTAGAGGACAGCACAATAATTGATGAAATTCGCAGGTTTTTTTCTCGCAATCATTTGAGGAAATTCACAATTTTTTCTGAGACCAGTTGATGGAACTTGTCTATTTTTTCCCTGTGATATTTTTCTGTGATCGTTTGAAGAAATTTACAATTTCTTGCCCCAACCAATTGACAAAATTCACGATTTCTTCTGAGACCAATAATAAAATTCAATATTTTTTCTGCGATACAGTAATGAAAGTCGCAATTTTCTTCCACGACTAATTTACAAAATTCAGGGGGGGGGGGGGGGGGGGAGGGTCTTGCGATCATTTGAGGAAATTCGTGAATTTTTCTGAGACACCAATTGACAGAACTCGTCTATTTTTTTTCCTGCAATCAATTACCCAAATTTTTTATTTTATCTGCAACCAATTGACAAAATTCTCATTTTTTTTTTTTTAAATAGAAACTGTCATTTTGGCGATCTGATGCATAGCAAAAAAAATCGCCAATTTTTTTTATTTAGTGGTCAGTGGCGACCGGGAATTTTAACCTTTATCAATAAGTTTTTTTTTTTTCATAGGCATATGTATATAGATTATTACCAGGAGCATGCACTAGATGGCATAAATTTCCGAAAAAAGTCAGTTAATAAGTTGGCATCATTTTTGCCCATAGATTTTGTCTGGACTGTGAGGTCTGTTATGATAAGGAGGTCTTGATTTTTCAAATCTGAACATAAGCTAAAATTACCAGTCAATCCAGCCTGTGACATAATATTCGAAAGAACACTTTATTATTTTGTCTTGCTATGAAATACACACTGCTTATTTCCACATGGTTATTGTCTATACAAATTTCCTTATTGTTTTTTTTGTTTTCTTTTTCTAGTTATATTTTGAGGATGAAAGAGTTTGAAAGAGAAAAGAGATTGAATAAAATTGCTGCTATGAAAGAAATAGAAATGGAAGCATGAAAATTGTCATCAGTAGTACTTGTTATGTTTAGATACTTTGTTTTGGGGATTTAATAAATTAAGTAAATGATTTATCATCAATAAACTATTTAAAAAGAATTTCTTTCTTTGGAGCTCATGAATTAATTGTTTATGTACATTTATATTTAATCAAATTTAGTATGATTTTTATGATCACTTTGGTATGCTGCTAAATTTTCTTTGTATTTGAAATTAATATATTTTATGTTCATAAAATACATTGTATTAACACATTCATAGTGTTTTATACACAGACACACATGGCCTTCGTAAATGTGTACAATAGCTACAGCCAACACGTTAAACACACTACGAGTTTCATTTAACATTTGTAGTTTGATTATTTGTAGTAAATTTAATGAAAAAGTTGTCTTATTGTGACTTTTTTTTTCTGTGTAGTTTTCAGAAAATTGCTTCAAGTTGCATAAATTTCTGTGAGGAATTAATTTTTAAATAAAATAATCATATACATACATATTAAACAAGCAAGAAATTTTAAATGTCCTGTCGATATCAAAAACAGCTCAAGCAATTTTCTAAAACTTGCCTCTTATACTAAATTAAGCACTAGAAACCAGTCTATGTAGATCTAGAATTCCATAAAATTCATTTTGATAGGAAAACAAACTCAGCTCTGAAAATGCTGTTATGATTATCACGCAACATGTCTTCTATACTACTTCTAGCATAAGAAAACTATCTCACTAGGTCCTGAATTCCAAAAAAATTGTTTTGACGGGTTAAAAAGAACTTAGCTATGAAAATGCTGCTATAAATCTAAAATGGCTCTAATGATTTCCAGGAAACTTGCCTCCTATACTAACTCAAGCATGAGAAAGTGGTCTAGCTTGGTCTGAATTCGAGAAAATTCATTTTGATAGTTTAAAAAAAAATCTCAGCATTGAAAATGCTGCTATAAATCAAAAACAATTTTGAGGATTTCCATTAAATATGCTTTATGTACTAATTCAAATACAAGAAAATAGTCTAACTAGGTCTCGAATTTGAAAAAATTAATGTGGTATGTTTGTAAACTTTTTGTGGTCTCTGTAATTGGAGTTCTTGTTAACCCCATTAGGAATGAATTGATTATAGGATAGAAGATTTCTATCCTATCCTAAGATTTCTAACCTAAATCGAGCTTTGAGTTAATCTGTTGGCGTCTTATGACAGATTGTGAAGACAGACCAACTATTTAGTATACCAGACATCATTGCTTTTCTAAAAATGTATGAATTATGATGATGTGCAACATCTTAGAATTTTCTGCAGTTGCCTTCTGATCTAATGCAAATTACATAAAACATGTTAATGTACTGATTCAAGCATGAGAAAGTAATTAGATAAGCTTCGACTTTACAAAAATTCCTTTTGATAGGTTAAAACAAATTGAACATCAATATACTGCTGGCATGCTGTCATTCACAATGGAGCTAAAAACTATCAAGCTTGAATTTTGCAGATAAAGTGTTTGTAAATAACAAAGAAATGTGATGGAGTAATAATCTGTTCAACACAAAAAACTTATCTCTAAACATGGTTCTGAAAACCCCTTTTTTCACATTGCCAATATGGTACAATAATAAATTATGAATTGAATTTTTTCAACTGAGCAAAAAAATGCCCATGCTGGGATTCAAACCCAGAACCTTTGACTTAAATTACGTATGCTCTAACAATTAAGCTACCTGGGTCGACAATCAGCAGACATATTTTGCTTAGGTAGGAAAATAATTCAATTCATATGATATCATTACCAATCAGTATCATTGAGGAGGAAAAAAAAGTTAAATGCATCTACCTCGTCTTTTATGCAATTTTTTTCTCAACTGATCTGGGAGATTGAATAGATCTACATCCTGTAGGAAAACAACTTCATATTTAAAAGAAAATGAACATATTCATTTGTTAAACTGAAACTAGTTATTATTATTGTGACAATATCATTTTCACCGATTTCACTTCCCACTGTGCTTAGAATATATTCTCCATATACACTATATTGCCAAAGGTGACCGGTCACTTGCAATTTTAGACGTTTTGTTAACTATCTAGAAAAATACATGCGGAATTAACCTGAAACTGCAGGTGTGTAAACGGTATAGTATAGGTTATATATTTCCGCGAAGATTTTTTCCCGAAACCCCATAGGGAACTGTCAACAAATTGAAAAAGAACGAATATCTTTTGGATAACCCTGTAAAAACCAATGTAGCAAAAGCATTCAAACTCGAGATTATTAATAAGTGGCTTATTGTAATATACTGTGTTCATTTTTATGAGTATAGCATGTATACTCGTCGAGAAATTAAGGTTTTTATAAAAACAGTCCCAAATTTCACCAAGTTTTTTGCTTATAATTTGCAGAATTCGTAATATAAAAAAAAGTTCTTTTCAGAAAATATGACAAACAACATTTTAAATAATACTCTGCAATCAGAATTAAAAAATAATAAAAATTGGATTAAAAATGAGCAGGTTTACTAAAAAATGTTTCACTGCGCATGTGCGAATGCAATCAAAATGTAATATGCATAATGTATTAGCTAAGTATGTAGAGCAACTTTTGTGAAAGTCTCAAAATCATAGCTTGAAAATTCTGAAAATCATCGTCGATAGAATAAGCTCGAAATCCGTTGTTCCCAAAAAGATGAGGGGTTGTATCAAATATCTGTCGATTAGTGCCAAGATAGCGTACACAATATTGCACGTACTACTGTATTTGGATACAGGGTTATCCAAAAGATATTTGTTCTTTTTCAATTTGTTGACAGTCCCCTATGGGGTTTTGGGAAAAAAATCTTCGCGGAAATATATAACCTATACTATACTGTTTACACACCTGCAGTTTCAGGTTAATTCCTCATGTATTTTTCTAGATAGTTAACAAAACGTCTAAAATTGCAAGTGACCGGTCACCTTTGGCAATATAGTGTATATTCCCTATAAATATATTCTCCATAACTTATTGATCTTCTGGAGATATTAGCTTTCATTTTTCTATATGTATTGAGCAAGTACCATTTGAAGTTGAAATGTATCCAACATGAATCAGCACTAATAATAGCCGCTTTCGCCAAAAGGTAGTTAGTGATTTGATTTCAAGTTCAAAACTAATTTGATATTATGCTAATTCAAGTCAGGTAAGATGCTGACGACTGATATAAGGTACTTGCAATTTTAGATCCACAGAATAGCTTAATTTTCCTTTTATGTAAAACAGTGCATATGTCAAAGGTTCTACACATGTATCAATCTTATGCAAATTGACGATTTTTTTGCTATGCTAATGCACTACCTGTTGTTATCTAGGAAGGTTTGACTAGCATAGAGTGCAAGGACAGAGCACATTTTTTTGTCATAGAGGCAATATGTTTTTAGTAATTAGCACTTTCTTTCATGATACTGTAAAAAGCAATTTGACAAAACTTTATTTCTTCAGCATTTGCACATCCTTTCACATCTTCAACTTCTCATATCATAAATGATTGTGCAAACTTATTTTGTGACCAAATAATATGCTACAGCAATGCCATTAAATTCTGCCTAATTCCATGGCTGAGAGTATGTTAGTCTTTCATTAACAGCATCTCCAGAACTTAAAAAATGTACCTAACCATAAGCACAGCCAATCAAATTCATCTTTGTTGTTTTGTGAGAACTGCCATATATATCTCTTTTTATGTATACAATGTTCTGTGTTGCTTTTTCCAGGATAAAGAGGCGAAACAGTTTAAAAGTACTTCTACCTGCAGAAAATATTCACACACATAATGTTGTATACCCTGATAATAAATAAATTTGATACTTAACGACTTCAGAAATATGTAAGAAGAAATCATTACTGTTATCTCGGCAACTTGGAGAAATTGAATACAATAATATATATGTAAAATCTCGAACTAACTGTCAACATTTGTTAATGTAAATTTAGAAACTAAAAGTAATGTTTTTATGTAGAAATAAATAATAAAACTCGTGTCTTTACTGAACTAAAATATAGTATGGACATTGATAAAATTACCAAGCAAGGCTCAGTATCCCAGGTACTAATTAAAAAGAACTGGACTCACATGTAATGCAAGGAAAACACATATTTTCAATGGAGTAAAAATATTTTTATTTCTTGTCATGGGTTTATTTGAAATGAAATACCATTTAGTAAGTTTGAGCATTAAAATATAAAGTCAATGATTTTCCATGTCTTTATTATTTTTTCATTTTTGATTCATATATATATATCATTATGAAAGATACTTGTAATGTTAAATGAAACAATTTTCTTTTCTCGTTTTAAATGGGCTATGTCTATTTCTCATTTGATTGTGATCATTAAAAAAAAAAATAATCCTTCAGTATATTTTTATATGCTATACTCAAAATGACTTTTTTGTCTAAAGATGACCTGATGTCTTTTAAATCAAAGATTTGTAGTTCATATATGTACTAAATATAAAGATCAAACAAGATATACACCCTGATTTCAAAGAACTAGCAGGAAAACCACACAGTTAAGAGTCTCCAACCACTAGACTAATCAATAAGAAAACTCCATTGTCAATTAGCACATTGCTCCAAAACAATTTGTATGTTTAAGAACGGCAACGATATGGGCAAAGTCGATGACCTCATGTGCAGCCGTTGACATGTTTAAAAGGGTCTCTTTGGAGAAGGAAAAAAATATATTTTTATGTCTAGACAGAATCAGAAAATTATATAACTGAGAATGGAAGTTGAAATTTTATATTTATGAATAGAATAACATTTAAGAAAAGTAATTTTACATTGAGATAGGGAATTTAAAATGTAATAAATAAGATTATGATAATATTTAAGAAAGGAAATTTTTAAATGAGAAATTTATGATTTAGATTTGAAATTAAGAATGATAAATGATTTAAATTTGGAATAATTAAAATATTGATTTTAAAATATTTAAATGAATAGTGATTTACCGATGTGACATAACAACCAGATACAAATATAATTCCATTCATTTGAAATTAGGTAAAAACATTTGTGCAAAATAATCAAAATTAGCTATATAGAGTTTAGTGGAATTTGCTTAAAATGTTAGCTTATTTCATTGTAAAGTTAAATAGAATACTAACAAAAATATCATTAGGCTTATTTCACTATTTTATTAATTTGTAAATAATTATTTAAAATTTGAAAGGAGATTAAAGTAATATTTTGTTACTATAGAAAGTAAACTTGGAGAAAATAAAATTGACTGTCTGAAAACTCTTTAGGATACAAAAATACAGAGATACTACTGTGATTATCGATAAGAACTATAATGTATTGATGATAAAGAATGAAAAATTACATGAATTTTGGTATGTTTATCTGGTCTATTTCATCAAGCTTATGAGATTCATGTACAAGCATTTATGAGGTAAAGTAAAAATAATTTAGTGAGAAGAGACATTATGGAATGGTAATTGTTTTTTTTTTTTTTTTTTTTTTTCAGACTACCAATGTATTACATACACGAGTTGGTATGCTATATGAGTAAATTCCTGAGTCAATATAATTAATTGTATGTATACAACAACGGGGATATTAACAATGGAGACAATATTGTATGAGATAGTCATGGGTTGTAAATTGATTGCAGTAAAATTCCTCATAGTGTACAATTAAGACACTTCATATAAGTTAGTAATAATTTTATGATTTAGTGCCTTTCTGTGCACAAATTAACACTTTGCAATCATGTGGGTGATGATCAATATGAAGAGCATCAAATGCTTTTGTTGTATATCTGCAAATAGTTATTCTGCATGTAAGATATTCTGATGCATAACTAAAATCTAAAAGTTCTGCGTTTGTTTTACTTTACAGTTCATTTTGTGAAAATGTACAGACATCTTCCATTCATATTACATATAGTCTGTCTCAAAAGTTTAAGCACTCTGCAAATCTGGTTTAAAATAATTGAAGAAGAAAATATTTTATGCTAATTTACAATAAATACTCGACATTTAATCAAAATAAAATAAAATAAGCCATTTTGGGTAGTTAAAATAAAAAGTATATTTATTTTTATTTAATTTTTCTTTTTTCTTGAAGAAACGCTGTCTCAAAAGTTTAAGCACTTTATGCAATTTTTTTTAGAAACACAGGATTGCCGTGTGTAATGACGTTGTATGACATCATATTGCACTTTTATAAAAGTATAAAAGGTGGAGAAATTATTTCCTATCGTTTTAAAAATGCCGAAGGGTAAAGAATTCACAAAATGTGAGATTTTGAAAGTTTTTAAATTTAAATCGCAAAATAAAACTGTTTCTGAAATTGCAAAAGTTTTAAATCGATCAAAGCGAAGTATATATCAAGTACTCTCTAGAAATGATAATTTTAAGCGGAAACCAACATGTGGACGACCACGTATGACGACTGTTCAGACTGATTGGAGAATATGGAGATTGGTATCTAGACAAAATATGTCCATACGGCAAATTAAAAATAATCTCAGTGTACAGGTGTCCAAAGACACTGTACATAGATGTATTAAAGAGTGTGATTACATCATACTAAAGAAAATGGCTCGCAAACTGTCTCTCAAATTACATCACAAACAGGCAAGAATGAACTGGGTTAAAAAACACATGTCCTACGGGGACAAATGGCTTACTGTTTTATTCAGCGATGAGAAAAAGGTGGAACTTACATGGCCCTGATGGTTGGAACATGTATTGGCATGATTTACGAAAGGAACCAAGGGCATTTTTCAGCAGGCAGCAAGGCGGTAAATCTGTTATGGTTTGGGGTGCATTTGGATTCAATGGCCAGACCTCTCTGGCTTTTCTAAAAGGAAGACCAGATTCAAAAAAGTATCAAGAGACGCTACCAGGGTTGGGTTTCTTCCGGAAGAAATAGAAGAAACCGACAGAAAACAAAACAGATGCTCAAAATTAAAATATATTAACTATATAAAAGAATTAAATTCAAAACCTAATTATATGAAATTAAAATTGGAAACTTTAATTAATATTAAAAGTATTTATGGAAAAATAAGTTATTTTTCAATAACAAACTTCAGGTTCAGCAGATATTTACAGGTTACATTTTTTATAACTTTAGAGGTAGGGGATGTTTTTTCATTGTCATTTCTGTAAAAAATAAAAAAAAAAGCTACCTACCAATTCTTTATTTATCATATAAAAATGCAATATTTTAAAAACTATTGTGCAACACTTAAAATAAACAAATGTATAGTATTACCATGCTGATTTTAAAAGATAAATGTTCTAAAAATAAACTCTACGGGTAAGCCAAAAAATTTTTAAACACTCCAAGTTCTGCAGGACTTGAAAAAATATTTTCTTCTTTTGCATTCATCTATTCTAAGTTGAGAAATTGATTGCAGCATCCTACTGCTAAAATACTTTTGTTATGTTATGCCATGTTGCACTGTAGTAAGGAAAATGGAGATTTTTATGAAATCTTTCAATAGAGTAATTATTGTAATCAGTTCCCTTAATAAAATATATGCAAATTAAAAGCACTGTCTTTTATTTAAAGGAGTTTCATTCTACAGTAGGTAAATGATCCACATACTATTTACTACTGGTTACAGAAGTTTAAATAATAAGAAAAATGTGCCTGTTTTGAATTAAATTACTTTTAACTGATTTTGTGTATTTTGGATAAAATTATTTAGTACTTTTCCGTTATACCAACACCATTGTTATTGCCAAGTGTAATAATTGACGCAAAATGAAATTCATGTGAAATGATTCATTAAAAAACATTGTTGGCACAAAATTGAGCAATTAAAAATATAACATTTGAAAATTACAGACTTTCACGAACTATTTTATTAAATCAATACAAATATAGACTTAAAATAAAAGAACAAATAAATATTATACAATAAAATAAAACTCAATTTAAACTACAAGCATGGAATTGTAAATGTCTCTTAGCATTGCAGTAAACATTTTACTTTTTGAATGAAGACGGTCATGTTTTTTTTTTAATAAAAGCTTTTTTTATCTATCCAAAGGTCTGACACAATTTTATTGTAGCTTCCTCATCATTTGGTAACTGCCAAATTGTAAAATCCATATCCGTGTCAACAATAAATATAAGTTACAGTTTAATATTAAATATTTTATATTTGAAAAATAACAAATTAAGATGTTTTGTGAGGTTACAATTAAGTAATAATAATAATAATTAAAAAGATTCACGTTCAACGAATAGCAAATCCCAATGTTTGGCATGGTTTGCAATAAAAATTCTTTGCACATTCAGCGTTGAAATAAATGGCACATTAGCATACATTTTGGCATGGTGTAAGTATAATGGAAAAGTACCATTTATTTTATTGAGTTACACAATGATTGGAAAGCTTTAGATAGGTTTGTGATCTTGGCTAAAAAACTGATGTAATTATCAATTTATCATATATAATTAAATTTTTATAGGTCTAATTAAATTTACTTAAGGTTATCTATTAGAAAAACACATTTATTTTTATTGTATCTTACAAAGTTGTAACTTATATGATAAATTTCTAAAGAAAAACAGTTTCTTCCATTTCTTCCGGCCGGTTTTTACCATGGTTTTTTCCACTTTGGAAGAAACTTGTCAACCCTGCGCTAAACCAACATTTGCTTCTATTCAGTGACATTTTGGCAGCTCCTGAATAGACTTTTCAACTAGACAATGCCTCAATCCACATATCACATTCTACAAAACTTTGGCTTTCTCAGAAAAATGTTAAAGTTCTTGCCTGGCCAGCTTTAAGTCCAGACATAAACCCGATTGAGAATGTCTGGGGGTATTTTAACCCACCAGGTTTATGGTAATGGAAAGCAGTATGACTCTATTGAAGAACTCCAAAAGGCTATTGAGAAAGCATGGTACTCTTTGCCACCAGAAATCCTACAAAAACTAATAATTTCAATGGATGCACGTTTATTTGAACTAATCCGAAATCACAGAAAAATAATTTGTAAGTAAAAGTTCTGTAAAAATTATAAATCTGGTTGTTTTTGTTGTGCATAAACTTTTGAGACAGTTTTTTTTAACATTTTTTTATTATAGTTTTTACAATTATGGAATTTATTTTTTTCTACTTTTGATATCATTTATTTAAATAATGTTGCGAAATCTGCAAATAAAAAAAATGTTATTCAATCGAACTTTTTATAATTCTTTGAAAATGGACATTTTATGCTTGTGCTTAAACTTTTGAGACAGATCTTATACTATTCACATTCAAACAAATATTTAGAAAAATACAAACTGTAAGCCTTGTATATACAGCAAAACTTATCTGGAACAAGTCAAGAAAATGGGAAATTTATTGTTAATTATTTTGCATGAAACAGAATCTAACATGGAAAGAGAAAGCAATAGGGTCATTTTAAATTTCCATGCAGATTTCATGTCTGGAAAATGAAAATTTTTTTCCTTCAGCACTTTTAATCAGTTTCGTTATCACTTTTGATATACCTTATTTGCTCATTAAAAAAATACATTAAGTATGTTTAAGATTTTATTTACCAAGGAAAAAAAAATTCATTCATCATCTGCGTTTTTGACTGTCCCAAGATGAAGTTACATTGAAATATATTGTTTATTTAGTACTATAGCATTCTCATTTCCATGTATTATCATTTTATTATAACAGATACTATTCTAAATAAAATATTACATAAGTTCATTCTTACACTTCCTGTTTTGTTATATTTTTTCACTCAAAAGTGGATGTTCCAAGTTTTTGTAACCTCTGTTAACAGATATAATTTATCTCTGTTCTTGTCAAAAGAGTATTACAGGACATAAATGAAATTTATAAGTGAGCACACACACTTGTTGTCACAATAATCATTTTGGAATATTTGTTATGAACATCAGATACAGTGGACAGATTTGCAGGATGTTTTTTCTCTCTGTAACCAATTATTCATCACTTATATGTTGTGATTTTAAAATAGCTACAAATAAAATCAACACACCTTCAAATAATTAGACTGATAAAACGAAATAAAGGGTGTTCTTGGGACATTTTTTTTTCTTTCTGAATGAAATCTCTGTTACCAGGTAACAGAGCTTATGGATGTTATTCTTCAAAATTAGCTATTAATTCATTTAATGAAAAAATTGTTGGTGTAGTAAACTATGAACATCATTCCTAACATATAAGGAGAACGAAATAACTTAATTAAGTTAGTGTTGGTAACTTTTCTTTTACCTTATGTAACCTCTGTTACAAAAGAGTAATTAATTTCTGAAAATTTTCTATTTTGATTATTGTGCAATCTAATCCATCAATACATTTATTTACCCAGTAAGTAGTGACACAATCACTAAAGGTCATTTTTGATGTTGCATTAAAACATTTTCAAAATTCTTTAAAATTTGTAATTTGGTAACAGAGGTTACATGTTCTCTCTTTTTTATTCATTCTCCTTAAACAGATTTTTGTAAATATGCAGAATTAGCTCGGCTAAGGACATCTATTAAACACAATGGTAAAAAGAATCATTTGGCTGCTGATTTTTATAAATATCATAAGTGCTTCTTTGTGTCCGGTAACAGAAGTTACAAATTTTTATACCTAGGTATCTTTCAGCAAGCTTGCTAGCTTAAATAAATAACATTAAGCTCGGCTTTCAGTTATTTGCCCTACTTTAAACCTTATACAGCTACAAAGTGCAATTATTATGGCCAAAATGTAAAGAAAAAAATTACTTCTTAATAACTAGTGTAAATGTATGTAAAACGGAAATGACCTAATAATTAAAGAAATCATCAAAACCACCAGGATAATGTAGAAAAATGATAAAACATAGAGAAATAATAATTTATGTTTACATATTTTAAAAAATTGTACCTTTACTTTCAGATTGTAAAATAAAATTTCAAGTTCTTTATTAATTTTATTTCTTTCAAGTTAAACAATTAAACAGACCTATTTTAATTTTTGTTTTTTAATTTGTATGTTAAAAAAACTTTATACTTATAATTTTTAATAAAGGAATTTTAATGCATAACCTGAAATTCTTTTCCAAACATGTATAAAACTAAAGTATAACTTCATTTATTTAAAATTAAAATAAAACTAAATGTGACTTAAAATAAAACAGTATTAAATAATTACAACAAAAAAGACATAAACTAAACCTGTGTTTGGAGAAAATAACTCTTCAATAATAGATATTTTATGCTTAAATTTAAAAAAAAAAGTATGTATTTCTTTGTGAAAATACTCAACTATAAGTATATTAATAAATGTATTATGGTTGAAATTTGTTTACTCCTGCCAGTATTATACAAATTAACAGAATATTTTAATATTTAAATTACATTTTTTATACAACATTATTAATCATATATATTACTTCTGTTGTCAAAATCCCTTTTTCTATAACTTTACGAAACACACAACAATGAATGAGGTATCTTTCGAAAGGTTTTAGAAGCAGCTTCTGACATAGCACACTCACATTTCATTAAAACATGTCTTTTGGATTAAAAATTAAATCAACATTGTTTTCATAATTGAAATGAAAAGTTTTCCTCAAGTTAGTGTTGCCACAAAATAAAATACTGTATTATATCGTGCTCAACAACGATTATAAAAAAGCAAATAGTACAAAAAATATAAAGTGAGATGTGTCTGCATGTGTTTATTTTATATCTATATATTTAAAATGCTAAGTGTTTTCTTTCAACAGTTCATGAGAAAAAACTACTTCATCAAATTACATTATTCCTATTTTAAAGATATTTGGTCACAGATTTGTTATTGTGCATTCATTTGTTCAATACTGTTATTAATTAGCAGAATTTTAATTGCTTTTTTTTTTAATTTGTTCAAAATGGTGGCAATCAGATTACTTTCCATTCTTACGAGGATAAAAGGGAAATAGTGAAAAACAATTTAGGTATGTGGCTTTTTTGCCGATTTTTTTAATTTGCAAGTTAATTTCGGTAAAAATATTTAATCATGTACACTTTATTTTTATAAGTGAATAAAAATTCATATTTATTGTGATGTCAAAGGAATATTGTCCATTGGGTTTATTTTATCTTTATGCATTAAACTTTATTGATGCCATATTTTCATTACAATTGAATACAAAACATATTTTTATTTGTATACATGGTGGATAAGCATAAAAGTAACTTATATAAAGTACATGTGAAAAGTTTGCACTGGTGAAAATGACGTTATGCTTGAAATGTATTTTTACATTGATAAAACTAGAGGATTTCATTTTTTTAATACAAAATTCACAAAAGTAAAGGATTTCAAGAAATTAAAAATTATTAAAAATAGTGTTACAGTAAAAAAAAGGCTTGAAATAATGATTGTTTTTTGACTTAGAATAAACAATGTAAGGCTGATATTTTATAGGAATTATTTTTGTAGATTTATTATAAATTCATTTAACAGTTCCTTATTAGCGACAAAGTCCTATTTCTTTCACTGTGGATTTCTCTGTCGACCTCGAAAAATGGTAGTCTACTTTTGGACACCAGTCAAAACCCAGTGACAATTTTTAGAAATGTATAACGATTGTGAAAACAAATGATTGCTTTCGATTTTATCACACTTACATCACATCTAAATACTATACAATTTCAATTCTTACATCATCAGCTAGAAAAATGTTAACTTTCGAATGAAATTTATTTTAAATCTACCGCTTAATTCAACGATAAGTAAATTTCAAACATGAATTATTTTTCAAATCTATCTCAACAATGGCTATCAGTTTGCTTCAATAATGGCAACTAGCCCCTGGGAAAGTTGTTAAAGATCCATTGAGTATTTCACTGTATAGGAGGGAAAAGATCCCCGATTGTAGAAAAGTGATAATCATCCAGATTATTGAAAGGAACCGAAGAAACCATACAAATAAATTACACTTGAAAACATTAAAAATCTGCCTCATCTGCAGATTGATAGATAATTGGTTAGATATTGGTTATTGTAATAAAATTTCTCCATCTTTACAAAATAATTTATTTTAAAACAATGGATGTGTTTTAGAAGATATGGATTTGAATCGAAGAATGATTAAAGAGGACATTTTAAAACTTTTTTTAACGTTGAATTTTGACAGTGCCTTTGTGCTGATGCACACTCAGTTGCATTATCACAGAGGGAGAGATGTGTACTTTATTTACCATGTTCTTTTATTTACTGAATATGATATGGGCATAGGAGTATACTATTTGTATGGTACTTCATAGGTCCATGAAATTTTCTTCCTTGCAGTAGTGAATATGGCAGTAATGTCAAGCTGATTTGCATTACACAGTTGTTTGTAGATTGTTTGTTTGGAGTTTGCATTGAAAATAGTACTGTATTTCACTGGAGGGGGAAAAACTTTTGAAATAAATTTTTTTAAACTGTTTCATACTCTCTCCCTCTTAAATAATAAAGAAGCTTATTTTACCGATATTTATATAGAAATATTTTAACGGGTGTCATCTAGTATACATATATTTAAAGAGATATAGTTTTTGTAAATTATGTTTCAGTATATTTGAAATGTTTTAATGTGTGTGAAACAGGTTTGTAATTTATTGTTCTGAGATTGCATTATATAAAAAAATAAATAAACATACACCATAACTAAAAGCATATCTAGTGCCGGATATCCGTATCCCGCAGGCAAAGGAACTTCGGATGTCCGACAAAATCAATATCCGGTCGGTTCATCCCTAATTAAGAGAGAATAAAAGCACGATTTATAAGAAAACTAGCAGGCTTCACCCGCTACGCTGGTCAGTTTCCCCAAACAAACCTTGAATGAAATGAAATATGTCAGTGAATTTGATCTTGTGTTTTAAAAAAGCAATATGAACCTTTACATGGAATGTCCTTCGCAATTGATAGGAACACCATCGTGCTATTATATTTTCTGTGTCAGACAAAATTTGGGCTGTTAAGGGCCAACACGTTTAGATGATCATTTATAGTTGGATTTGGCAGACCTATAGAACAATATGCAATACACTAAAACCATCCCTGAAAAATTAACAATGCAAGTCTCATCAAAATCCATCCAGTAAAACTTTTAAAAAAAGCAAATCTTTCATAATTGGGTTCACCTGATTATAGAACTAATTCTAGAACTAAACAATGGAGAACGATATATGTTATATACTAAAACCTTCCCTGAAACTATCTAACTAACAGTGAAAATTCCATCGAGATCTTCTCAGCAGAATTTTTAAAAAGTTTTCTAACCTTTTGTCAACTGGTTCATCTGATTATAGAAATTTCCTCCATAATTCTATAACTGAGCAACATAGAATGATATGTTATATACTAAAACCTTCCCTCAACAATTATCTAACCAACAGTGCAAGTCCCTTCAAAATCCATTCAGCAGAATCATTTAAAAGGTCTAATAATTCGTAATCAGGTTCATCTTATTATAGAAGTTTTCTCCATAATTCTATAACTGAGCAACACAGAATGATACGTTATTTATATTAAATCCTTCCCTAAAAAATTATCTAGCTAACAGTGCAAGCCCCATCAAAATCCATTCAGCAGAACTCAAGTTATAAGCGACCGGAATGAAATTTACCTTTGCATTTTATATATGTGGTAATGTCGTATCGTAGATATATAAATATATCTTATATAATCTCCTTCACCTGATCATAGAATTTTCAGAGATGTAGTAGAGGGTATACGCTGATATACGCCATTTACCTTCTTGAATTTTTAAGATAATCTGCGCACCCTTTGTAGCTATAGCATATACTCTATAGTATATACCCTCTGTTTTTTTACAACTACATCTAGTTTCAGAACTTTCTCCCATAGCTCTATGACTAAACAATGTAAAACGATGTGTTTTACCCTTTCCAAAACCAATTACCTAACTAATAGTGTAAGTCCTATAAAAATCTGTTCAGCAGAGCCTAAGTTATAATCGAACGGAATGAAATGCGAATTTGCATTTTATATATATACTAGCTGTTACCCGTGACTTCGTTCACGTAACATTAAAAGGCATTAATGAAGAATAAAGGCATTAATCAAGCAAAATATTTCACCCCTTATAATTAAAAACGTAAATAATTAACTAACTCTTTATCATATTTCATAGGAGAAAATGCGGTATTTCTTTGTTATAGGGGCCTTGACATAGCTCAGTTTAAAAAAAGTACAATATGTCAGAAAACAAATATCAGTTTTACCTGATAAACCATTTTACTTTTAACGACTTTGAAAAACGTTTTAACAGCCATAATTTAAAAATAATTCATTGGAAATAGTATATGCTTTTTGTTTAAATTCATCTCTTGTGAATATGGAGGAATAATTCTACACCTAAATGCAAGGAGCTTCAATTGCAAAGCTTTTTGCAACCCAAAATTACATGCAAACGTAACCTTTACATGTGTTACGTTTGCATGTAACAGTAACAGTTACATGCAAACATAACACTTGCAATTGCAAAGCTTTTTGGAACCCAAAATTATATGTAAACATTACTTTTGCATATAATTTTCAGTGCAAATTAACATTTATAAGGGTTCAAATTAAAATTAATTTGGGTGCAAACTACATGTAAATGTTATGTTTGCATGTAATTTGGGGTTGCGAAAAGCTTTGCAATTGCAAGTGTTACGTTTGCATGTAACAGCAAATTTGCCTCCTTGGTTTAATCTATAGCTGAAACAACTCTTGATTTCTTGACAATATGCTGATAGACGATTTTTGTTCTGCAGAATAAATTAATTCATAAACTTTGAATATGTGGAAATATGTTTTTAATTTTCGGAAATTCTACTGTAATCAAGATTTTTTTTTTTTTTTTTTTGTCACCAACTATTCAAATTGAAAATAAATTCTTTTTTCAGTTTTAATGAGAAAATGGCATAAAAATGTATTAATCTGTTTTATTTCTTCTTTTTTTTTATCCACAAAAATGCAGTAATTTAATTACCGTTTTTAGAGTTTTCTCAGAGTTTATATGACATCTTTAGATCAATGATGGTGTTAAGTAAATCGCATTGCATTAAGAGTAGTTGTTGCGAAATACAAACATACAGTCAGATTTTAAAATAATAGACTTGTGTTAATTTTTTTTTCCTAATAATCTTACTGATGCTTGTATTATTAATCGCAGCGTTCAGAGAATAAATAGATATGGAATGTTTATGTTTGGCGTGATGCTGAAACTGCAACCCTACAGTTGGCCTAAACAACTGGCGGCTTGCTTTGAAAACCTCTCCCCGTCCAATGAAGTCAGCCCTTGGGCCTAATGATTTGAGCAATAACCGGCTTCATATTGCAAGCTGATTTGACGGTTCACTGCCTCTCTATTCTTTCACTGTACTCTGTAATTATAAATGTATGAAATTGATTCACGCACCATTTGAAAATATTTGAAAAATCCCATTTTATTTGAAATATGACGTCACTTTGATTCCAGAGAAATCTCTTTTCAATGATATAATTCTTGTTAATTTTCTTTTCCTGGCAATCATGACGGGAATTTTATCAGAAAACTCACATCTGTATGTAACTGATTTTCAAGCTTATTATTAATCAGTATCAAAAAACATATTTCAGTTATTCATCGTAAATCTGACATCCATTATGTATATACTTTTATTATACACTGATATTCATGCTTCTTGTAATGTTACGAATATTTGAAAATACCTGTTTTATTTATGATGTCATATTTGTTCAAGCCAAGGAGGATCCTTTTCATAGTTCCATGGTCCAAGCGAAATCTTTTCTTAATAATATGATTATTGTTCAGTTTTTCCTTCTAATTATAACGCAGTTTTTGACAGAAAATATCTTCTCAACGTAACCAATATTCATACTTCATGTATAATAACAAATACTCCCTATTTTTGTTTCAAATATCACGGAAATTCCTCTTTTTTTTAATTCTTTTGAATTTTCATTTTTTCACGTGAAAATCTTTCAATTGAAAATTAATTGATGAGTAAAAATTATTATTCCGGGCTTTTATTTAGTTTTGGCAATGATAACGTATTAGCAACGCTAAAGTAAATTTAACCATTTTAAAATATTATACGAAAAAATGTCCATTTATTCTCTATGAAAATAACGAAATTTTGAATTATTAAGAAAAATATTTGAATAAAATAAACAAAAACCAGCCTATGTTCATATGAGGGTTATAATCAATCTATGTGCAAAGGTACAGGATCATTAAATGCTCCATTTTGACACTGGCTTCAGCCTAACATTTGCACACAATCAGATTTATAATATTATTAGGATAGGATATTAGATGCTAAGATTTTCTGTAATAGGAATCATCATGAAGGTTTAGCTTTAAACTTAAACAATATCAATTTTATCAATGAAAATTGCTCGCTTCCTATTAAATATGACATCATTTTACACGATAAAGCATTTTGCTACTTTCTGAAATCAAGGGCCTTAAATTCAGAACAATCTAACACTTTCACCAAGGAAAAATGAAGTCATAAATATGCGTTTTCATTTATAAAACTAAAACAAATACTATATTATATATTCACGTCAAAAGGACAGAATTTTACTGACTTTTTATTTCACCTGTATAGGTTAACCTTATGGCCTCAAAATCAATACCAGGAAAAATTAAAAATTGTTGAAAATCATTTTGACACAACTGTATTGAAATGTAATAGTTTTATGACAGAAAATGCTTGTTTTCTTTTAAACTAGGCGATATTGGCATAGGCACATTGATAGAAGCATTTTGCTTTTCTGAGCTAGAAAACTTAGCAGCGTAGGGAGAATGATTAAGAACCCTTTGGCCTTAATCTCAGTATTGGAGAAATGAAAAGCCGAAGTAAATTACGTCATCATTATTATTAATGTTCGGAAACATCTGTCTGTCCTTCTGTACCTGGAAAAACTCTGCTCACAGAGAAAAATTCTGAAAAATCCTGGAATTGTTGATATTCAGTATCAAAGAAGTCGGCCCTTAATTAAGAAAGTCTAGAAAATTAGCGAAAAAGGAACATTTACACAAAGAAAAAAATTTCAGTTTTGACTGCAAAGAGACCCTGCTGCGAGGCTCGCAACCAACCAATCAGCTTTCGTCTTCGACCTGCACCCTGATATTTTCCGTTCCGGCTGGGATAAAAATGGCGTACTATGTGTTTTCCGGCCTTTTTCCAAAAAATCGCAAAAATCATTCCATTGGCATGAAAATTTGCAAACGGAAGTAAAAAAAAAATCGCAAATTCATAAAATTCAACCAATTAGAAAAGAAGGTATTAATTAATAGACTTTTAATTTTAAGTCTAAAAAAAGATCAGTTTTTATTTCAATACTCTAATGGAAACCTTATGGGGACAAAACGTCTGCGGAAGAAATCATGAAACAAAACATCTTTCCTTATTAGTGGAAGGATTCCATGTCTATCATTTTT
The DNA here is from genome assembly GCA_963931845.1 of Maratus michaelseni. Taxonomy (NCBI): domain Eukaryota; kingdom Metazoa; phylum Arthropoda; class Arachnida; order Araneae; family Salticidae; genus Maratus; species Maratus michaelseni. The sequence continues at coordinate 141,768,953 of OZ007591.1, read as the reverse complement.
TTTTTAAATATTGCATTTATCCATTTGAAAATTATACATACATCCGTATATTTTCACGAGGATTCTAAATATTTAATTTTGGTATTTCTCTGATAATTAGGACAGAATTTACAATTAATTTTTTATTTAATTAGACCGCTTTAAAATATTTTATTTGGGAACACGTGATATCTCAGCTAGACACTAGCAGACATCACCATGGTTATTTGTGAAGATAAAATAATTCTTTTTTAAAGGGACTGCGGTTTCTATAGGCTATATAAAATTTCTAAAAATAATTTATTTTTGGATCTGAAAAGTACGCATCCTTGCATAGAGTGGGCGGCCATTTCAGAAATTCAAAAAATTTTCGATTTCGGCCCATAATTTTTTATTTTAGCAAAATCAAGAGTTTTGTATAGAAATAAAAAAGAAAAAGCTAAGGATTTTGATATTTCTTTTCAAATTATCTCGGGTCGTATCGGTTCCATCGCGACGCAGTTTAGCTCATTCGACTCGACATTGATACAACTTACCGATTTTAGATCTGAGTTGCACCACCAGGGGACGCTTTCTGATCTATGGTTCTATGTGCCCGATCACGACAAGGTATGGCTTATTCGACTCAAAAATTTCAGTTATGTTCGTATGGAACAGATTGTGCCCCCTAGCAGTGGAAAGTGGAACTACCGGTGTTTCAGCTAACTCTGGTTCGTATGGGACAGGTTGCACCCCCTGGCAGCGGAAGGTTGGTACAATCGATTTTGCAGCGTGTACACAGCACGGCTGCTATACGGTGCCGCACATGCTTGAAGTTCATATAGGACAGATTGTGCCCCTGGTGGTGGAAGTTGGAACTAATGGATTTTGAAGTGTGTGCGCAGCATGCAATACGGCGATTTTAGATCTGAGTTGCAATACGGTGCCACAGGCAGCAGGGACCCGGGCAGGAGGTTCGCTTGGTGAGAGGTTTATAGTATTTGAGGTGGAAATTAAAGATTTTTCCGGTGCGTGCTAAGCATGCCCAGTATACGGGGCCGAAGACAGCGGAGACGCGAGCCGGAGGTTCATTCGGGTTGAGGTTGAATACAAATCAAAAATTCAATTAGATTCGAGGCCCCGATGCAAATTAGGGGCCCACTAGCGGCCGAAGCCAGCTAGTTTAGACATTAAAACCACATGCGGGTTTTCTGAATTAAAATTTGTTTTCTTTTAAATGACTTATAAATTTTAAAATAAAATAGCTAGTGCAGGTACATCTACAAATAAATAGCTTTCTTTAAAATAAATAATTTCACAGGTGAAAGCATTGCTTTATTTAAAATTTGGCCTCTAATTTCAGAACTGGTGAATGAAGAATCTCTGAAAATGATGTCATTTTAACACAATTATAAGAAAATGCAGCAGTTTCATGTTTTGCCTTTTGAAAATGATGTCACTTAACTTTTAGGGACCTTAAACATCTTTCATGTTGCTTAAATACCACCTGTTCAAATTAAAAATGTACTTTATTTTTAATTGTAATGAGAAAATGGAATCAATAAAGTTATAACTAATAAAATTAAACTAATCCCAATGGAAAATATTGCTGTGACATCACAGTAAATATAAATCTGAATTTTTATTGGCTTATAAAAACAAAGTCCAAGTGTTTAAATATTTTTACCAAAATTTAACGTGTTAATTAAAAAGATACATCCAAAAAGACATGCATATGAATATTTTTCATAATTTAGGGGTAGACGAGCAGAGCCAAGTGTGCAGAGGAATGTGTAGAATCGCAGAGAGAACGTGCATCGGACAGCTTGGTCCAGGGTGAATTAATTACTGCATAGACGAAACAGTGTGTACGAGTGGTGTGTAATGAAATAGAGTAAAACTTGCAATCAGGGAGATTGTCAATCGACAGTCGCATACAGCAAGTGATAATAATCTGTATTGACCGATAAGGACTATCACTGTAACATTTTTTTCATGCTAATTTAATCAATAAATTATTAGTTGATTATTTACGGGAGAACTTCTTTTCACAACATGTCTCGTATCAGTCTAATACCGGTGGTGGCAGCAAATACCATACGACTAAGGTCTCAAGGATAGGAGAAATATTACGGTGACTGCAAAAAGGTGACAAAACCATAACACCAACTATACCAGATAAATCGCAGTATTGGAACATTTTTGTTTAGCTCCTGCACCCTTTTAAATTTTGCATTTTTATAAAACTGTTCTTGGCGAACATTTATGTCAATAGAGTAACAGCCATGCCAAATTTCAAGTTTCTAGCAAGGTTCTAGCAAGTTTCTAGCAAGTTTCTAGCAAGTTCCAATAAATCATAATTTAGAACACTTTTAGTGCTTTCACACTTTCAAATTTCAATTTTTTTTTATTGTTCTGTGCGACCATTTATTTCTTAAAAGTAACAACCATGTCAAATTTCAAGTTTCTATCTCTAACAATTCCATAGAAATTGTAATTTAGAACGCTTTCTGCTTATTGTACCATTTTAAATTTCACAGTTCTTTACAAACCATTGTTAGCGAGTATTTGTACCTTAAAAGTAACTGCCATGCCAAATTTCAAGCCCTTTCAGTGTCACAAAAAATCATAATTTAGAGTGTTTTCTTCTCCTTCACCTTCCTAAATAAAACTGTTCTGTGTGTGCATTTGAATCTTAAAAAGTAGCAGCCATATCAAATTTCAAGTTTCTGTCTTTAACAATTTCATAGAAATCGTAATTTAGAACGCTTTTCTCTCATTTCACCCTTTCAATTTTTTTGGAAACTGTTCTTAGTGAGCATTTATGTCTTATCAATAACTACCTTACCAAATTTCAGGTTTATAACCTTTCAATACCATAAAAATTGCAATTTTATAACGTTTTTCGCTACTGCACTCCCTTTGGGTAGTGACACCGACATAAAATATAATCTAAGTTGAGAGAGTAGAAAGTAGATGAAAGAGTAGAAACTGTCACTAAAATAAAATTGCCACAATTACGTTTGAAATCAGTTTGGTAGTTTCAGAAATTCCATAGAAATTGTCATTTAGAATGTTTTTAGAAAGTTTTCGCTTATTTCACTCTTTTCAATTTTCAATTTTTTAGAAACTGTTCTTAGAGAACATTTACATCTTATAAGTAACTACCATTTCAAATTTCTAGCCCCAGTATCACAAAAATTTCAATTTTAGAACGTTATTCGCTATCACACCCTCCTGGGATAGTGACACCGACATAAAATATAGCCTATGTTAGAGCAGGGACTGTCACTATCAATTTGCCATCATTATGTTTGAAATCGGTTCGGTAGTTCCAGAAATACTATGCCAAATTTAAAGTTTCTAGGCCCTTCAGTATCACAAAAATTGTAATTTTAGAACATTTTTCACTCCTGCACCACCTGTAGATAGTAGCACTGACATAAAATGTAGCCTTTGTTGGAGAAGGGACTGTCACCATCAATTTAGCATCATTACTGTTGAAATTGGTCCAGTAGTTTCAGAGATTACCCCTACTACAAACAAACAAAAATACAAAAAAAAAAATATGTTATTTCTTTATAATATCAAGTATAGTTAGATTTGAAAGTATTCCGTTGCTATAGTAATGGATGTATTTTTAGAAATTATCACTTGTAGTGTTAGAAATATTGATGTTTGATGCTAAAAACATCTCCAAGATATAGAAAATGTGCAATATCGAAACTGTACAGACGATCGAAACTTTATTTCAGCAATCACGTTTTATTTAAAAATGGGAGCATTTATGGAAATAATATTAATACACAATTACATAAATAATAATTAACAAAAAGGCTGAAAATTAACATTATTCACATTTCATCTAATTAAAATATCAGGTATTTTTTTTCTTATCCATTCACAAATCTTGAATCACCAAGTATTGTTTGATCTTTAATAATGATGGATGTATTTTAGAAATTATCACTTGTATTGTTAAAAATTTTGAGGTTTGCCACAAAAGACATTGCCAAATTCGAAAATATGCAATATCTCACGAATTATTGGACTTAGAATATTTTATTTGGTACCATTTGATTCAGCATACAAAAATGCATAAATATATGTTATCCTTTGACACACATAACTATAATATCCAATTTTTAAGGAATTTTTGTAAAGTTTGTTCCCCCTTTTTACCCTCCTTAGGGGTGGAATTTTAGAAAATCATCTATATATTATTTCTGTTGTCAACATCCCTTTTTCTATGAATTTACAAAACGCACAACAACAAATGAAGTATCATTTGAAAGGTTTTTAAAGCGGGTTCTGACATAGTACAGTAATATTTTGTTCAAACATGTTTTTTCTTTAAAAATTGCTGCTAATTAAAATTAAATCAGTATTGTTTTCATAAATGAAATGAAAGCTTTTTTTTAAATCAATGTTGCCACAAAAATAAACTACCGCATTATATGATGCTCAACAATGATTATAAAAAATAATAAATAGTATAAAAGAGGTAAAATGTGATGTTTTCTCACAGGTTTATTTTATATTTATGATTAAAAAGCAAAATTGAAATTAAAACGTTTAGAATAAAAAACATTTTATATTGATCGAAACAGTGATATTTTACATATGCAGCATAAAAGATATGATTTGTTATATTAGATTAAATTGCAATTTAAGTGAATTTCAATTTTTTTTTTGTCTCATATTTTTCCCGAAGATGTCATCCTCTAATGCAGTTAAAATACAATTGTTAATTTGTTTTTCCTCATGCGTGCCATTTTCTGTCTTCAATGAGATTTTATTGTTAGGAATAAATGAGATGATATTCTGATTTCACTAATACTGCTTGCACATATTTTTATCCCTAATTTTTCTTTAGAAGTTTAAACCTGCATTTACAAAGTATTAGATATTGCTAAAAAATATTGAAAATATTGCAGTATGAAATCCTGCAACGGGTCCACTGGTCCTTTCATAGTGCCTCTCTACATCCTAAGAAGTATTTACCTCCAATTTTCATGTTTGTAGGTTCAGTAGTTTGGGCTATGCGTTGATGATCTGCCCAGTCACGACTTTCATTTATATATTAGTCTGTGGGACGAACATAAATATCGTTCAAGTTCGTTTGCCATGTTCTGGGACCATAAAATTCTTTTATTAAACTATTCTAATTATTTAATTTCATCTAAAATCTCAATGTTCCCACACTTAAATGTGCACATTATTTATAAAATAACAATTATATTGCGAACTATATTTATTGTCGTGTTTGCAGCTATTTGTAGAATTGGCACTAGATGGCGCCACCAAATGACACTATATAATTTAAAAAAAAGCTTTTTAATCACAATTATCGCCTTTTTATTTCATTTTAACTCATTAAAAGTATCAATATATTGTAAAATACACTTAATGTTTGACATTTTAATTTATTTATTTGGCTGTGCATGCTTTGTATTCTTCCGCAGTCTGTGTGTTTACGTTTTAAATGTCCGAATGCAATACTGCTCGCAAAGTTTTCGTTTGCATATAATTCATTAAACATGGGTGATACAGCTGCTCTTGTTTGTTGCATCCACATCATTGAGGATTTAAATGAAAATTTAATATCCTTGTCACCTAAAAGCTTTGAAAAAATAAGACAGTGCATGCAAGAATGGTTGTTTCTCGATGGAAAAGAAAAAGAAATATCTGAATACTTGAGTACTTCAGATGGCTTCGGTAATGATGGCAGCATGGAAAAATGTGCTAAAAGTAACTATTCTTATCACAGAAAATGTTATATGCGATTTACGGACAAAACAAAAATCCTAAGAGCAAAGAAAAGAATGGAAGAAATTCAACCAGTTGATGTCAACACAGCCATGATTCGTACAACAAAACGATCCAGTGCAGCAGCATCGTGCGATCGTGCAGGCATCTTTCCTCATAGCTGTGTAATTTGTTTGAAAGAAAAATTCCTTTTCGAAAAGCATTCTTCAAAAAGAAAAAAAGAAAAACTTACATTATGCCAAACTTTCACGGCAAGTAGAGCGTTGCTAGACAGTGCCATCAAAAAGGCAGATGAAAGATTACTGTGCAAAATACAGGGCATTGATTGTATCGCCAAAGAAGTTAAATATCACAAGAGTTGTTATAAGACATATACAAAAGAAAAACTTTTATCTACACATCCCAAACCACCATGTTCGGCATCTTATTCTGTGTTTTGTGACATAGTGGATAAGAGAATAGTAAAAAACTCTGAAATTCTTTCAATGGCAAAACTGTCTGAAATATTTCACAGCACTTTGCAAAGTTTAAATCCCACACAAACATTCCAAGTTAGTAATCGTCAGATAAAAAGGTGGCTGCAAAAAGATTTTCCTCAAATTGTGTTTGTGAAACCCAAACAAAGAAATCTCTCCGAACTTGTTCTGTGCAACTTTACTTCTGATCAAACTATCTTGATTGACCATAATTTTCATTCAACTGAAACTGACACAGTTGAAAGTGAAGAAGAAATCACTGAACTGCCAGCAAAAATTCCAGCCAATTATGATAGTGAAACAAAGGAAATTATTTATAAAGCTGCATTGATTTTGAAAAATATTTTGAAAAATAGCCCACTACTTCAGTGCAAATGGCCACCAACTGCTGAAGATTTGAACGAATTCAGTACAAAACAAATGATTCCATCTATATTATTTAACTTTTTAGCTTGGTGTGTCGGTGAAACTGATGAATTGGAAACTGATATATTTGTCAACACTTCTGAAAATATGAAGCGTAAACTTTTTTCAGTTGCACAGGTCGAAAACAGACTCCGAAACATTTGTCATTAGCTATGGCTGTAAGGCATATATCTGGGTCAGCTAGAATTGTAAACATTTTAAATGGATTAGGCCACTGCATTTCTCACTCAGCTGTACTTGAGTATGATACTCAACTTGCTGAAATGCAACTGAACTCTATAGATTGCCTTCCTACTGGTATTGTTCGAAGCAAATTTGCTACTATTGTCTGGGACAATATTGATTTTTGTGAAGAAACTCTCACGGGACATGGCACTACACACAGTACCAATGGAATAATTGTACAGTCAAATATGCACAGTGATTTAGATAAAAATACATATTTGAAAAGTGGCCAAAAATCTAAGAAAAGGAAAATAGATCCACCAGTTACTCATATTCCCAACGATTTTATAGGCCAGCGTTGTAACCCGGAAGTTCCAGAAATTACAACATGTGATAAAATAATTAATAAATTGTCGGAAGCAAAACTTATAGATGCTGCATATATTGTAGCAAAACTTCCTGAAAAAGACAAAGAACCACTTCCAAGTTGGACCGGTTTCAATTGCATGTTAGAATCTGAGAATATTTCTGATATAACAACAATCAGGTATCTCCCTGTGTTGGAAGCTAATCCAACAGAGTTCTCAACAGTAAATGCTATCCTAATGAAAAGTTTAGATTTATGCAAAAAATTAGGTTTAAAAGAGGTAGTGTTGGTCTTTGATCAAGCTATATATTCAAAGGCCCAACAAATACGCTGGAAAGAGGAGCAATACAAAACACCTCTTGTAATACGATTAGGTGAGTTTCATATATCCATGTCCTTCCTTGCAGTGATAGGCAAACGTTTTAAAGATGCTGGGTTGTGTAATATTTTGATAGAGTCTGGAATTGTTGCAGAGGGTTCAATTAATGGAGTACTGAGTGGTAAATGTTATAATCGCAGTATACGTTGTCACAAAGTAATGTTTGAAGCAATAAGTAGATTATTATGGACTGAATTTCTGGATTCTGTATCAACTGAAGAGCGCCTTCACTGTTTAGAAATGTCTTTACATCTTCATCAAAACTACAAACTAGGAATTTTGAAGAAAAATGAACTCCCTGAAGATTTTTTGTCTATTTTAGAAAAATTCAATGAATTTGTTGCAAAAAATTGCGAAACGAATTTAACATTTGCATTTTGGGTATCTTATTTAGATATGGTTGGCTCTTTATTAAGATTTCTACGGGCAACAAGAAATGCTGATTGGAATTTACACCTTGCAGTTATTGAAGAAATTATACCTTGGTTTTTCAGTTATGATCACGTTAACTATGCTCGGTATTTACCTATTTATTTGCTTGAAATGTTAAATTTACCAAAGACTCATCCTTTTGTATATAATGAGTTGAACAATGGTAATTTTGTGGCTCGAAGACAAAATAATTGTGGTTTTTCTGGAATTGCTATGGATCAAGTTATCGAGCAAACTGCAAATCGTGATTCAAAAACAAAGGGTGGTTTAAAAGGATTTAGTAGAAACCCAGCTGCTGTACACAGATGGATGCTTTCACATCATTTACAAGCTCATATTTGTCTCGCATGTGAACAACTTTCTGGAAAAGCAAAAGCAGAATATGTTAAGAAAGACATGTATCCAGCTGAAATTCAAAAATATGAGGACATGGTAAATAATGTTGGGAGCACAATAACTTCTATGATCAATCCTTTCGCATGGAGGGAAGATAATTTAATTAATATTTCTAGTGGAGCATATGCCTCTGACTCTGTACAGTTAGACCTCACCAAAGCGCAAAATATAGGAAAAGAAGCTTATGATAAATATTGCAAAGAACGTCTTCTAGAAGGCCATACTATGGATATATATTCTTCAATAAAACAGCAAAAGCTTTTAACATTTTCCAGTGGTTGTAAAAAAATTGTTTCTAAAACCCAAGTTGATCAGCATGTTTTTAAAAAATCAACAGATTTATTAGCACGTATAATTGTTATGGGACAATCAACCTCTCTGGATATGAAAACAATTATAACTTATAATTTAAATCTATTTCCACCTGCAATAGCTAATACTGATGGGTCACTCGTAAAAAATAGCAAATCAACCATGATTAGTGGAATATTGGGACTTGCTGATAGTGATATAGATATAAAAAACTTGCCAAATGAGAGCAGTATAATATTTGATGGTATGGCAGTACTTCAGCAAATAAAAAATATACCTGCTACGTTTGGAGAGCTGGCGTTTAATCTCCTAGACTATATCATTAGTATCAGCAAGAAATATAAATGCAAAACTGCCCATTTTGTCTCCGACACATATCCTACTATCAGTATAAAGAACAGCGAAAGAGAGCGCAGAAGTGATGGGAGTGAAGCTGTGATCAATATTAACAGTCCAAATCAGAAAATACCAAAGCAGTTTAAAAAGTTCCTTTCAAATGGACGCAATAAAGAAGCTTTAATAAATTTCATTTATGAACAGTGGATCACATATGAACCTTTTAGTTCTAAAGTTGTAGCGATTTATTTTTCACACGGTAACATTTGCCATTCAATAACACCTGAAGAAAAAAATGTTGTTATCAAAGAAATTCCAGAGTTAATAACTGACCATGAAGAAGCTGATACTCGACTTCTTTTGCATGCTTATTATGCATCGAAAACATCTCCTGCAGTTTTAATTAAAAGTGCAGACACAGATGTATTCATACTTTCTTTAGCAGTGAGTGATAAATTTCCTGTGGATATCTATTTGGTAATGGGTATTACTCATTCTCTCCAAATAAAAAATATTACGCACATTGCTAAAATGTTGGGTAGTGATTTTTGCTCGGCTCTGGTTGGTTTACATATTTTTACTGGCTGCGATACTTGTAGTGCTTTTAAAGGCAAGGGGAAAATCAAACCTTTAAAAATCATGCAATCCAATCTTAATTATAGGAAAATGTTCCAGGATCTTGGTTCTTCCTGGGAATTGAACACTTCTTTGATAACAAATCTTGAAGCTTTTGTTTGCAATTTGTATGGTTATGCGCATGTTGACAAAATTAATGAGGTCAGGTACAGAATATTTAAACTAAAATTCAGAATTGATGTAGCATTGCCGCCAAATTTTGATTCATTATTTTTACATATTAAAAGAGCTAACTACCAAGTTAATATCCATCATAGGTGTTTAGAGAGCTATATCAAAGCTCCTAGCCCATCTGAACATGGATGGATTATATGTAACAACATTTCCATTAAATGGGGTACTCTGCCTATTGCACCAGATGTTTTGATAAAACGCATTTCTTGTGCCTGTCTTAAAACCGCATGTTCATAAAAAAAATGTACATGCAAATTAAACAAATCTTTGTGTTCGGAATTTTGTTCTTGTGAAAGTAACTGTCAAAATTCTAACAATAGCAGTGATTATGTAAACAATGATGATCTGAATTTGAATGACAATGATATTTTATATGTTTGCAATGAGGATTTAACAGATAGTGATAGCTCAGAGTAATGGATATTACACAATTTCTTAACAATAATATAGGAGGATACTACTTTAATTTTGTGTTTTCTCTGCTTTCACAGACTATGTTATTTATTATGTGTTTTATCTAAAGATAAGGGAATATAAAAGTAAGTTGGTTTCTAATAATTTATTGTAAGTAGAAGCAAGATGAAACCTGAAAGCAGTAGCACACAAAAAGTGAAAGTGCATTGCTGCTTTCATGTTGCACTCGCACTTAACTTATCACCTTATGAAAAATTGTGTTATATTATTTTGACCCTAAACAACTGATGCATTTTTTATGGTGTTGTTCTACAAGATTTTTATTAATCACAATTCAACACCAGTTTTTTGTGCCTTTTCCTGACATGCTTTTTCTGTTTAAGAGAAATAAAAATATAACATAAATTCTAACTTGAGAAGGACATAAGGGTGTCATCTTCCAAAGTTATTGAAAAGAATATATGAATCTACTCATAAATAAAGGAAAAAGAAAATTATTGGCTAAAATTAATTATTAAGGTAATAATGAAACTGTGCAACATCACCAGATATAATTAATTTCAATAATTTTTATGATTTTAATGATTAGCTTCAGCAGATAATTTTTTCTTTATTTTATGATGAGTGGATTCATATATAAATTCCAAAATGAATATCAATTTTTCAAGTGCAGTTAGTAATTGTTTAAAATAAAAATAATTGTTTTTCTACCTAGAGTGTAAAAATTTACTTGTAAATTATGAAATTTTATTTATTTATTGTTTTATATATATATATATATATGCAGATAAGTATGAAAACTTAAGTGCTTCTGCTAGTAAAAAATTTTTTGATGTTGAAACTTAAATATTCTGTGCAATTCTAGTATTTATTCAAATTTTTATCACACAGATACAAGTTTGAATTTTTTCAAATCTGTACTGTTTTTCTTTGTTTTCTTTTTTTCGAAAAGGCATTTTTATTTTAGTGAAGACAATAAAATAAATCCCTATTTCTAGGAGATAAATAATAATAATAATAATAAAGTTGAAATATAGTTTTCAAATGAACAAAATCTCCCAAGGATTTAAACCCGATTGTATGCTGAATGTACATAAACGAATGGCGGATGGTTACAATATCATTTATATGTGACAACAATAAAACAAACTAGCAAACATTTACTTATTTAACACTGTATTAATACCTTTTTATACACAATGTATAATAAAAGGAAACATATTGTGATTAAAAAGTGGTTTTGTTTTGTTTTGTTTTTTTCTTTAATGAATTTTGGTGGCGCCATCTAGTGCTGATTCTAAGAATGGCTGCAAACTGGTTAAAAGATATAGTTCCAAGTATATTTGCTATATTTTAAGAAATGTGCATGTTTCAGTGTGGGAACATTGCGATTTTAGATAAAATATGGGCGTTAAAATATTTTAATAACAAATTCATGTAGTCCCAAGAGATGGCAAACGGAATCTCATTTCTAAGCATATTTTGAGACTTCGTCCCATCGTCTATATGTAGATAAGAGATGTTAGCTGTCAGTAAAGAGATATATATCTCAACTAATTTAAATGCGAATGTGAACGCATAATCAAAACTGGAATGCGCCTCTTTTCTAAAATCGATGAGAACTGTAAGTGTGCCATAGTTATTAGCATAAGCATACAATAAATTTTTTCATTATTTATACTCATCCAAAAATTGTTAATATAGCTATAGCCTAAGTTAGACTCCTGCATCGGATCAGGTAACCCAGTTCTACTCAAACCCGATCTTATTAGCAGTTCGAATTGGGTCGAGTTGCTAACTTTTTTCATTGCAGGTCGAGATGATTTTAATTGTTTCGAGTTTGGGTCAGCCAGATTTTTCAAGAGAATGTCCAGAATATTTTTTCAGATGAAAAACTATAAATCTGAATATTAATGAGTATATCATAGAAACTCAACAGAGTTTCTCGCCAAGCATAAGAAACAGCAATGCATTGAACTGTAAATGAAAGGAATTTCCGCCAATGGATGCCAAACGATTTTACAAAAAAATTTTTAGCACTCTGTCTAGTTTATATTTTGCGGACGGGACAAAACGGGTTTTTGACACATCTATATTCGTTCTATTTATGATAGAAACAAAATTCTTGATTCTATGGAATGGGGCGTGCCAAGGGACTAAGGATTCAAAAGTAAAGCAAAATCTGACGAATAGGTTTTCAGTAAATGCGATTTTAAAAGTACTGTTTTTTGCACTTTTTAAATCTTGTTCGGACCAAAAACTGTTGACAGGGCTACAGCAATGTGTAATTATCGGATTTTTATGTGGTTTACGTCATTTGAATTGTTTTTATGAGTAGTTCAAACCTTTGTAAGTTTCATGTAAAAATATTAATTAGTTTTTGATTTATATCAGTTTAAAGTTATTGATTCCTATACTTAACATAGAGCAAAAAAATAATAAATGACCCAACTCTTTTATTAATGGTCGTATACACATGATATTAAGATATGTTATTACACTCGACCCAAGTAAGCTTCCTATTATAAAAAATCGTAACATTTAAGGTTCGTTTACAGGGTCTCACAAAATATCTTTTGATATAGGGCTAAAGAGTTGTGTAATTATCCAATTTTTACGCGGTTTGCAGCATTTGAATTGTTTTTATGAGTAGTTCAAATGTTTAATATTCCATGTAAAAATATTTAGTTTTTTTATGTATACCACTTTAAAGTGATTTATTCCTATACTTAAGATGAAGCAAAAAAAAATATTAAATGGTCTAACTCTTTTCAAAAATAACGTATGCGCATGATGTTAAAATATGTTACTACGAACGACCTAAGTTAGCTTCCTATTGTAAAACAGAATTGTAGAATTTACTGTTTGTTTACAGGGTAACTCAAAAGATTTTTTAATAAGACTAAAAAGTTGTGTAATTAGCGAATTTTTACGTTGAAGTACATGATTCCTGTACTTAACACAGAGGAAAAACAATAGTAAATTGCATAACTTTTGTCAAATTGGCTATATACACAAGATATTCAAATATGTTACTACATCCTCTCTATTGCAAACCGGCATTCAAGCATATACGTTTCGTTTACAGAGTCTCTTAGAAGATCTTGATTACATTACAACCGATGTATAATTACTGAGTGAGATGTATTTTAATGATTTTACACTGTTTCAATCTCTGTAAGGTTTCATTATCTTGATTAAAATTTAATATGAGTTCATTTTGTTTTTCTGAAATCTCGTCGATGTTAAGCTCTAAATTTATTAAAATATAGTATTTTCATCGATTAAAAAAACTGTGTTTATTTATAAATATATAATTCTAGCGTATCAGGAATTGATTGAAATAGCGATTACAAAATTCCAACTTTACGTTCATGCGCTGAGTAATAGAATGTAAAAATGTTGCTACCCCAAGATTACAAGTTTTGCGTTTAAATATTTGCCGTTCATCGAATATCCGGCTATGACGAACTTAAAATGCTAAATTTCGTATACAATAGGTAATCGGTAACGAACTGTTCGGTTTATGAACAAATCGGTTAACGAACACTTTCGCGTGAGATTTTTATGTTCGGAGAACGAACACCTCACGAAACAAAGCCATGATGAAGCAATGCCGTGTTTCATATTTGCCGGGCTATACTTATTACCACTATTGTCAACTTTGAGAACATTTTAACAGTTGCATACATATGTCCTGATTAATTCATGGACTGCCGGAGATTGGGGACCTATATTTTAGGATCACCGAATTGGAATGAACAGACTATATGAACAGAAATCACTTTAATAGTTTTTATACTTTTGCAAACGTTGCGAATGTTATATTTTTCAAATTCTCGAAACATTGAGTTATAAAACTTGAACAAATAAAAAACTTCTAAGATGCTCAGTAATTTTCAAAAATAATATATTTAATATGTTGGTATAAAAATCCCTGTAAATTTTTATACTAATAGAAATAGGTTCGTAGAAAAAAAAAAGTTGATTATTCTCGGTAAAGTATGCTCCATAAACTTATCATTGTAGTTGACCGAAAAAAAGTGCTTCATTTTTTTCCACATTTTTCTGAAACTGTAGTATTTTAATTAGTTTATAAACTACTGTAAAATTGTCTATTTTTTTGTTTTTGAATGTATATAAACGGAAGAGTGATATAAACAAAAGAAAAAGGAAAATAAATATGTCATAAATAATCTGATGAATACAATGTAAGGAAATTAATATAAAAGTTTCCCCGTTGTTATGGTAGCGACATGTATATTGGAATAAGTCACTCAATAAATTGTATAATTCTGTTTATAGCATCACTATTATTTTTTTTGCCCCTTTCATCTTTTCTTTTCTGAATAAAAATGGAATCCGTATAATTGAAATTAAATACCTTACAAAAAGGAGTGATATCTCATCAAAAACAACTCGTTGTAAATGATCCCGCCAAGCCACAAACCTAAAGCGTCAGTCACAAAAAGAAGTGATATAGAAGTGCATACTCCGAGTCCCGTGTAAAAATCTATCACCACTCATAATGTTTCCAAAGGACTCAGAGTGCGGTACAGTATGTGAAAACTGCTTGGCGACCTGCAGGCTTTTATAATGTTTGCGTTTCCTGCAATTACATATGGCTATATTATTTTTCTTTTCTTTTCTTTTATTTATTTATTTATTTTGCTCCCATAAAATTGTAAAAGTTGAAGCTTCTGTGTTTGCATATCCTTTCTTATTTATGAGCTTGAAAAATCAATTTGTTGATTTTATTTACCATTATTTAAACTAAAAACACCACTCTTACGAAGAGGATTTTTTAAGTAAACGTATAAAGATTTTGAGTTTGTAATATATATATATATATATATATATATATAACAATAAATGAAACATTACCATAACATCAACTTAAACTTTGAAATAATGATTAAGCATGTAATAATTAGTTGACAATGAAAGTAATCCCCAACACACTGAATATAGTGATATAAACCATATATACCAAAAACTTATTTAAAAGAAGAAGAAATTAAATTAAAAATTGAGTAAATGAAATTGAATGAATGAATTGAAATTCGTGGATATATAAACCTTATAATAAACGTTAACTAAATTGAGATATATTGCAGTAATTCTAGCGTAAGGGAATGGCATAGATCTGGGGGAAAATCCGTTCTGTCAGTTCTTTCGCATACAAAAATATTTATAAAAGTGGTATAACAAAAATATAAAATTTATTTTTCGATTTTCAAAATTGATATACTACATATATTATAAAAGCCTGCAGGTCGCCAAGCAGTTTTCACATACTGTACCTCACTCTGAGTCCTTTGGAAACATTATGAGTGGTGATAGATTTTTACACGGGACTCTGAGTATGCACTTCTATATCGCTTCTTTTTATGTGATATCACTTCTTTTTGTGACTGACGCTTTAGGTTTGTGGCTTGGCAGGATCATTTACAACGAGTTGTTTTTGATGAGATAATGATTTCTCAACTTAAAAAAATTAAATTGATACTTGAGATGTAACTGCTTTTCTATAATTGCATTAAAATATGGGTTAATTTTCTTTCATTTCAGGTTGAAATGTGTCGGGTTCGTGTTGACGATATAGAATTTTCAAGTGTATAGTAATTCTGCGCAACACTCTAGCCTAAGTTTCAAATCAGCACTAAATACTAACACAACAACAGCAAAAATGAACACTTGTCTTCTGTAAAAAACTATTCAAAAAGAAACACACACACACAAAAAAAAATAACAATAACTTTAAAAATTGGAAACAAACTTCTTTGTTAGATTCTTGGATAACGGCTTAATAAGTTAGTTTTGTAATTTTCTGTCTTATTTGTAAGTATATAGGCTTAAACATTGATAATGATAATAAAATGAAGATAGATAAACATACAAGATTTTACAATGTGCATCATTTCAAAAATAAATGTCTCCACTCAGTAAATGAAATAGTATACAATAATAATAAAATTATCTTAATGTACTACTACTATACTATAATGTAATATAATATTATAAATTAAAGAGCATAATTTCTTCAGAGATACATTTTGTATAATGCAGAAATCTGTACAATTCAGAAAAATATTTCAGTTCCTTGCAATTCTGCCTGGAGCAAGTTTTACTGCACATTCAAACAACACTGAAGTTGTATAATTCATGTAAGTTTAAGATTATCAAAATGATGAAAAAAAAATAAATAAATAAATAAATAAATAAAAAAACGAAGAGTTTTTCTTTACAAAGTCTTCACAAATATAAAGTGTCTTACAGCCTACCTGGAATAGAGTCTAATAGTGGAGTTCGTAAGAATTTTCCTAAAACTATTTGGAAGCTTACACAGAGTAATACTAATGTGTAAGGAAGGTAACTTCAAATTATAAGATTTTTTGAATACTAAATAAAATGAGGATAAATGAAATTGTTTTTCATAAATAATGTTGAGTTCTGTAATCTGATCATTTACTAATTTTAACATTATAATACTTCGTACATAAATTTTACCCACACTATAACATTAAGGTATGCTTTCTAACTTATATACATGAAATGTTTAAAATTTAAACAAATAACCGAGTTGTGTAAGCTGTATTAAGAAAAGATAACACATCTAATTGAAATGCCAGCATTTATTTCTTCTTTTAATGAGCATTTTACAACCTAATTTACACAAATTTTGAATGTATTGAGATATCAGAAAGTCTGGTTTTGCTGTATATACATTTATATAGATTGCAAAATGATACCATTTCAATGGTATGAACTTTACAAACATTTCAATAATTTTAAAAATAACTTAATGAATGTTTTATTTTATCATCCTTGAGGAACTCTTCTGAAGTACACAACAACACCTAACAAAACAGCCAAAGTAGTCATCACATAGAGATCCCAATCAGGTCCCAAAATTTTGTTTAAATTTATGCTTGGCAATAGAGCATCAAAATTCAGCTATAAAAATAAAAGATAAAATATTAAGTATCCTACTATAATGCATATAACTTACTTAAAACAAAACTGCTTTAGTCTAAAACTATAATATTTGGAAATCAGTATCAAAGAATATATCTAAAATGAATGATTATGAAAAGAGTTAAGTAGGTAAGCACTGATTTTTGGCTCTCTGATATAGTAAAACAGAATCCTTTTTTAAAAATATTTTGAATATTTAATTTAGGATAGGGATGTATATTTATTGCTTCTCTGATGGATTTTCTTTTAAGATTGTTTAAATGTGTTATACAAGACCAGAAACAATTTAGCAAATTTTTATATATTTCAATTACTTTTTTTTTTTTTTTTTTTTTTTTTTTTTTATGAAGCATTTCTAATTTTAATCAGTTTTAAATATGTGCATAATAAAATAAAATAAAATAAAATGGCATTATGAGTGCTTCCTACTAAAAAAAAAAAAGAAAGAAAGAAAAAGAAATCAAATTGAAATAAGTAATTGCATTAATTGAAATACATTTTGTAGTAGTCCAGAGCTCATCACTTCTTCCAAAATCATTTTTAAATAATGATTAATCTTGATTATCTGTCTGTTTGAGAGTGATGACTGGGGAAATCTATCACATATAGAGGTAAATTTGTATAAGGATAGATGAAGACAGGTCCAAAGTCACCTAAGCCTCAGATTTTGGGATTTTTCATTAGATTTTTTGTTATTTTATGCTGAATGGAACAATTTGCACTCTCCCCGATCTTCCAAGTTCGCTAGCTATTTTGACCCACTTATAAAAAGCAATCCAAATTCAATATTTTTACCCAATATAATAAATTTTGTTCTATTTTCAATAAAGTTTATCCGAAATTCATACAACAATTTTTAAATTTTTCACATTTTTTTTTTTTTTTTTGTAAAGTCACTTATTTGCCAAAAATGAAGGATTTTTTTTTTTTTTTTCTACCATCGAATACTTGTTTGATACTTCAGGAGTCAGATTTTTCTCACAGAATCCTGTTTTTGTGAAACTGTGAATAGCTTTTAATATTTGTTAAAAATCTAGTCATAATATTTTGAATTTGAAATTATCATTATATTCAGGTTCTTGTTTGTACATTTTAAAGATATATGCATGTAAAATACATATATTTTCATTATATACGAAAGCGAGACAGGTCAGATTTTACTTTTAAATGATTAAATTTGTGAAAAGTTGAATTTGGAGATGGAAAAGTTTTGTGAAAGGTCCTGTTTTAAGGGGAAAAGTTTTGTGAAGGTTTGAGATAAAACATTTTGTGAAAGGTTCTTTAAAAGACAAAGTTTCTTCTTAAACTCTCTGTACTTTGTCCATCTAATCTTATATTTTATAACCTGTTAGAAGCAGACTTTTGTTAATTGTTAAAGTAAAACAATATAAAACTGTTCTTTTTTAATTATTATAAAAAGTAAGACCATCGATTTATTTTCTGAAGTGCAGTGAAATTCCAATAAGAAAACTTCAGCTCTGTATATCATTTTTTTTTTTTATTTCACTTTGCACAATACTTAATATTCTAGAATCCTGAATTTAAATTTGTTATATATATATCACATTAAACACGGTTTGAAGCAGTGGTATTTTGATAAACTGTTTACTCTTGCAATTTTTTTTTCAAAGTTACATTCCTACAGAGAAACTCTGAATTTGGATAATTTCATCAATTTTACATTTGCAATTTTCTATTGATTGTGCTATATCATAGTTGCTGTATACCTTAGATTTTTTAATAAAATCTTATGTAAGAAAGATAGTTATGTAAATGTAAGCTGAATTTACTATAATTTAATCTAATTTAAAAATATAACGTTTTTACAATTATTGTTTCTGGAAACAATTTTGGTGGTCATACTATAATATTTAGATGCAAGATCTTACACTACATTCTAATCTATTCGATAGCAATAACATACTAAAAACCCCTAAAAATAGGCATATTTGGGTGTTTTTACTGCATGATTATAGGCATTTTTACTGTGAGAAATATATGATGAAACATTTTCATATCCGCCCTTTTTTAAAGAGCTTTGAAACATCTTTTAAACTGAAGAACCTACAGTTTGAAATATTTTGGTGTACCACCGAATTCTCCACAAATGTATATCTATCTTCTGCTAATTGTGCATATGTGAGAGCACTACTAATAAGAAATTGTACTAAATTGAATTCATTTACAGTACTTGGGAAAAAATTTTTCAATCGGACGGAAGTTTTGTTGAATGGCTTGAAATGATAATTTTTTAATAGATTGATCTTTACTTCACAAAAATGATTACAAACATTTTATGGATATTTCATCATATCTGTCAAATACAATATCAACCAATTTTACATGACGCGAGAATATCAGCTTTATACTTTTAAAAATGCTTCTGGAAGCACCAAATATACTAAACTTTTTTAGTTGTATTCCATCTACTACATAATTCTTGGAGAATTCAATGCGAAAGGGTCTTGCTGACAGTTCATTCTACACTGGATTACAGTTGGAAAACATAGAACATTTTCTTTTACTTGATAATGTTTTTCAATAGTTATTCAGACAATTTTCAAACTTTACCATTCATTGAAAAGAAAATGGTGCATATAATTGATTTAAATGTTAAATTATGGATGCTAAAATTTCCCAATTGGGTCTTAAATTATTTTGATTAATTTGATGATATTTTATACAGCTGTTTGAAAAATATAAAGCATTTTGTGTTATCACTTTACATATATAAGATGATGATTATTTCATTTTCTTTTATCAGGCCCACAGCAATTGTGTTACATTGCCTATAAAAAATTATTGAAATAATCACAATTACGAAAAATTAAGGAGAAAGTCTGGATGAAAGAAATTGATTGGTGGCTAATCTTTGTAATTGGGTCTACAACTGAGGTTTGCATCAAATATGAATGATAGTAGAAACATTACGATATAAATTTAATGCGGATACCATTAAAAGCCTATCACAAAACCATGTTTGCTAAAATAGTCAATTGGCAATGAAAAGGATTATGAATGGTTAGCAAACAGGTTTAAAAGTCTCCATATATGCCTATTTTTAGATGATTTTAGTATGCTATTGCTATCGAGTAGATTGGAATGTTTAATTTTGATAAATTTTTACATCTAAAAATTATAATTGACCACTAAGACTGTTTTTACAAAACAAGAATTGTAAAAACATTAGATTTTAAATTACTTTAAATTATAGTAAATTCAGTTTACTTTTCCATAAGTAACATTTTTACATAAGATCTTGTTCAACTTCTCCATCAGATGCAATTCTTTTTTCTTGTACAGGTGAGTAAGTATTGCTATTTGGATATTAGGATAACATAAAATCATTGTCCAAACTGATGCCCGCAGTGTAAAATGAAATACTATCTCGATACAACAATCATGATGTAGCCCAATCATTAGAAAGTTTCAAAAGTAAAATTAATGAGACAATGAGGATTCAGAGCAGCCCTCAAGAAATGTATCTTTTAAAAAAATTACAAGAATAAGCAGTTTATCAGAATATTATTGTTTAAAACCGTTTTTATTGTGACTCTTCTAATTTCTGGAAGCTTCGAAAAATCTTATATGCTTATATATATATATATATATATAACATTTAAATTGCAGATTGTAGAATATTAAATATCATGCAAAGTGAGACTAAAAAACAATGATATGCAGAGGTGACATTGAGGCCTCTGATCTGCAGAATTACTAGTAAAGAATAAAAATATTTTTTAATTTACCTTTGTTGTTACATAATGTAATAACCTACAATTACTAATTTTCATCAAAATAATTAATAACTGTTATTTAAAATAAATATTAAAAGACTCCACAGTACACGCTGAATACCTGAGGGGGAGGGGAGGGGGGGTAATAAAAAAAATTAGACCATAAAATGGACCGACAACATCCAGAATATTAATCTCTGGACTCTTCTGAGCTAATATCAATTGAGATAATGCGGTTGTCATATTTTGCACACTCAAGTCTTTCTAGCACCTGGACTATCAGATACATTTAACGGCTTGGGCAACACTGGACGGATCTGCCAGTTGTCTTAAAAACCAATAACTTTCTTCAATATTAAAATACAAAATCAGAATCTTAGATACAGAAACATATTGAAAAAATTCTGAACTAGTTATAGAAAGAGTTCAGATACATCTTAACTGAGGTATCAATAGAAAAATCAGTACATATAAAAAGAACTTTTCAGATATTAATGAAAAAATAGAAGCTTGGAACAAATGGAGACAAAATTTAAAAAAAAATATTTACAGAAGACACATATGTTTTGGAAGACAAGAACTATGAAAAGAATTTTACTCATCCTAGATATTACTGCACTTGAAATAAACAATAGATTTATATAAAATTTTCAATGAAATTATTTAACATGCAACATCATAACTTATAAATTATATACCAAAAAAAAGCTTTTAAGTGCCATGTAGTTTTAGACAAAATTATCTGAAATTTAAGACATAACTAAGAATTGATAAACTGAACTTAAGAAAAAGTAGACTAGCATTGAAAGTGAAATAACATATTGTTACTATCTATTTACCTCCTGAATATGATGTAAGCTATATGTAACACCCAATTTAGCTAAAGCCAAGGCAACTGGAACTTGGGCATCTGAACTGGTTTCTGCAGCCATATCATAATAACGTTTTGCAAGATGAATATCCTAAAATAAAACATATAATTCAAATATTAAAAATAAATTAACTAAATCTTAAACTCAATTAATAAATAAATAATAATATAATTCAAATAGTTTCAAAGGTGTTTTGTGGCAAAAGAATATGCATGTCTAAACATCAAAGCAGAAAGTAATGAAATTTTAGTATGGTGTTGCAGTCACCTACAACATGCTTTTTCTCAAAGAAAGTGTATATTTATAGTTATTTTACAGGGCTGCAGAAAAGAATACAAATATATGAAACGAAGATGATGTTAAATGCAGGATTTGTAGAATGCTGAAGGTACTGAAATTTCAGTATGTTGTTACAATCACATATACTATGTTTTTCCTCAAATTATCAATTTATCAATTTAGGGGGGAGGGGTTTTTTGTTTTTTGATATCATTATCATTTTTAATTCAGCCAAAAAAAGAAAAAAATTATGTAACTTTTTTTTTTTAAATTAAAATAATCTTTTTTTTTTTCCATGTAGGGGCATATGCAAAAAGACAACATTACTGTTGAATGCATTAATTATGTGACAATAAGCTATTATTAAATACTTTTAAATAGTAACTATCTCTTTTAGATGCATTTAATATAAAGTTATTTCATATGTATAATAGCGATATTTTATTAACTTCTTCTCTTCATTTGAATCTGTAAACTATGCGAATAATAAATGTATAACCATACTTGTATATCACTGCAAATGCAAAAAAAGCAAATTAATGTAAAAATAAAAAGAATTTTTAGAAATTGATGACAATATCATTAAGGGGGGGAGGGGTTTCAAGGAATGATAACGTATGATATTGTAAGGAGGAGAGGGACTCCAAAATTACCAAAATGTTGATAATGTTATATATGTACAGCCTCGAAGAAGGTGTATATAGCATTTATAGTTATTTTACAGGACCGCACAAAAAAATACAAATATATGTAAAATGTGGGATTTGTAAAACGCTCATGGTGATGAAATTTTAGTATGTTGTTACAGTCACATATAGCGTGTTTTTCCCTGAAGAAGTTGTATATATCATTTATAGTTAACTTACAGGGCCATACAAAAGAATGGCAAAAAATATTAATCAATGAAAATGAAATTTTGCACTGTTAGTATTGATGGATAATGCAACTTTCCCGTATTTTTAGAATTCCATAATCCAAAAATTGATTTTCTCAGCCTGGCCTTATGTACATACACACATATGTATAATTATAAGTGTCTTTGTATAGTGGAATGAGTTTGTGATTAATTAAATTAATATTTTCATGTGTTTGAATATATTAAAATTTCCACCAAAGTTTCCTTTTCATCTTAGGCCTAAACTTGAAAAAGAACCGAAATTCAGTTTCAACTGCAAAATTTGTGTTGGTTGGACACTAATTTGTATCGTCACTATATTAATTATTCAATAAAAAATGTACAACAGAAGATGAAATGAGTCAAAATGTTGTAATTGCAACATCACAATATAAACCTTTACCTATTGTAAGGACAAGTCCATAACCAAAAGTCTAATATTTAATATACTCCATCGTAAACATAGTTCAATAAATGATTCAATAAATACCAAGGGACTAGAAAAATAATGTTTAAATCGATGCATAACGACATAAAACTAAAAACCTTACCTTAAAAACAGTTTTAAAGTATGTTGTTGTTTCAAAAGCTTCATTTATAATGGAACATATTTTTTTAACACATTGTGCATTCTCTCTTGACTTATCATTAGAGCCTGACGGAAAGTTTGTTTTTGTTGTTGGCGAGTTTCGATGAAAAAAAAAGGTAAATTTTTGAGGCATACCCAAACTGTGGTGGAATATCAAATAGCTTGACTTAAAAAAAAACAGAGAGTTTCATTAATTAAAGAAGAAAAAAAAAAAAGCCTTTTTGTCTGCATGAGAGAGAGAAAAAAAGCAAAATACAGATATGATGCAAAATGAATGAAAATTAAATTACTTTTTACACATCAGAAATTATTTGTCTGCAAAAAGTTATGATGTAAAGAAATAATATATTTATAGTGTAATAATTTTCAAAAATACATATATAAATAATTTTAGCCATAGTTCTCTCTGAAGAATGAATATATACTTGCATGTAATAAAAACAATAAAAGCAATTCGTTTCAATAATTAATAAACCAAATAAACAAGTACATAAATCTTTTGTTATCAAGTTTATAACTTACCCGCTTCATACCAAGCCCTTGTTCATGCATGTAGCCTAAATTAAACATTGCTTGAGCATTGTGCTGCTGTTCTGAAGCCATTTTGTACTGATTAGCTGCAGTTTCATAATCTATGTCAGTTCCATAACCATAATAATGATAATCCCCTACTTTAACTCGAGCAATAGAATAGCCTATAATTTAATACAAAAATATCTGATTAAGTGTCTTCAATAATTTACAGATTTTACTTTAAATGAGATACATTTTTAACCATTAGAATTTTGGAATTTATGAAAACTAATGCTAAAAAATTACTTTATTTAAAAAATACAGCCTAGGAACCAGACATACTGTTCTGAACTTTAATAGAAGATTATTTATTATTTATATTTCATTTACTTAGTCATTTTTCACAAATCCAACAATAATCTTTTGTCTACAGAAAATAATAATTAGATAAGGAAATATCTAACATACTAATTAATAACAACAACAAAAATAAATAAATCAGGATATTTAACCTTTAAAACAGTAATATTCTTAATTTTATTTATTTAATCTTATAAAAAATAAAATTAGAAAATAAGTAAAACCAACGGGGAAGACCGAGCTAAGCTCGGTTAAAATTAACTTTGCATTCAACTCGATACAACAATAAATTCTCACTGTATTATAGCTAGAAAGCATTTTATTTTATAACAGTATTATTTACAGAAACAATCAATATTAAAACTATGTACATATTTCTAAATTTTACATTACACATACATATTTACATTGAAAGAACATCCTTCCAAACTACATTTTTAGTTTTTGCGTTCTAGAAAATTCCTTCCGATTCTAAAAGCCAATTTTTTCACCAAATATTGCTAAGTTTGGCAACATTTTGTCATTTGGAGCCGAGCATGTGTTGAGAAAGTTCTTTGTACACTGATTGGTTAAATTCGGTTTTCAAGAACGTTCTATGGACTCTGATTGGTTGAATCATGTATCTTGGCTCTATTGAGAATTTCTAGAAAATTCCTCCAGATTCTGAAAGCCAATTTTTTTGCCAAATGTCACCAAATTTGACAACAGTATTTCCTTTGGCACCAAGCATGTGTTTTAGCATTGGTAATCTTAAAATTTGATTTTCCTGCCAAATCTGGCCAACATTTCGCTAAATATTGCCAAATTTGGCAAAATGTTGCCAACTTTGCAACTTTGTTTACTGCCAATTGTTCAACAAATTAATAATTGTTTCAACCTTCATTCCCATTGAAGTGCATTGACCTATAGTGAACCCAAATTCACCCACTAATCGAATATCACCACTCCTATTGAGAATTTCTAGAAAATTCCTTCAGATTATGAAAGCTAATTTTTTCACCAAATATGGCAACATTCTTTCTTTGGCGCCAAGCATGTGTTTTGGCATTGGTAATCTTAAAAGTCGATTTTCCTGCCAAATCTCACCAACTTTTCACCAAATATCGAAAAATTTGGCGAAATATTGCCAACTTTGTGACTTTGTTTAATGTCAACTGTTCAACAACTAAATAATTGTTTCAACCTTAATTCTCTTTGAAATGCATTGACCCATAGTGACCCCAAAATGACCCACTAATCGAATTTTCTCAAACATGTAACCTAGCCCAATGGTCTTCGGGTACCCCAAAACGGTAGGATAAAAAATTCCATCAAAATCGTTAGATTCGTTTTTAAAATAAAATTTGCACATGCATGCACACACACACACACACACACACACACAAGATTTGCTCGTATTATAATGTATGATAAAGTAAACCCTCAATGCCATTGCCAGCATATGATAAAATAACATGCATGCTGGGAGACAAGAAAAAAAACACTATATATTCAAAATCAAAATATAACCAAGGCCATTAAAAAAGATTATAACATACAAATAAATGTTTTTGTTTTTATCGCTAAAATATCAGTTTATAAACATATTAAATTTTTTATTTAAAATTAAAGATGAAAAATAAGATTTACAATAATAAATAAAATATTTTACTTAAAAAATTCAATTCAAATAGAACAAAGATATTAAAAAAAGAGTGATGTATCCTAATGCACAATATAATAGGAGAGTACTATACAATAATTTAAACTTTTAATTTAAATCCATGAATATCAGTCTATTAGGAAATATGATACAATAAAGCTAAAAATATCTGAAATTTCACTTTGAAAACATAATATACTGAATATACTGTATATACTCGCGTATAAGTCAACCGGCCCAATTCTTACACAAAATTTTGAAAAAAATTGAATTTTCGTGTATAAGTCGAACCACATGTCTTGTAGTATGTTGAAAAATTATTTGTAATCGAGGATAAAAAAAAACTAATAAATTTTCATTAAATAAGTAAAGATTTTTTTTTCCACGTTTATATTCAGATTTTTTTTTTGTTGTTTAATTCAACGTTTTAAAATTGTATAATTGTGTAAAACTAAAGAAGCTTAAACTATTTTGAAAGCTATTCACATCAATTTAATCATTACTTAAAAAGAAAAAATTCTTTGAAAAATCTATTCAAGCCTTATTTACAACTTTACAAGGATAAACAACTTCTTAGACTGCTAAAATATACTTCTTTTGTATTGTAGGACTTTTAGGAAAGAAATCTAGAAGCATTCATTCGCAAGTTGAGCTCTTTTTAAAAAGGGGGTTAAAATTTTGAAAGGAATGCCCCTGTATTAAAGGGAATTCTACACCAAGAGAAAATAGGTGCAGAACAATTACGGGGACATTATTGTTGAGCTTTTTTTGTCACTCACAAAAATGACCATTGTCCATTTTTATCTGTCTCTCCAACCTAGACCCATTATGTGATTACTTAAAAGACTTGCCCAATCTGTGAAAAAAAATATAACTCTGGTATTTCACTCCGGTAATTTTTTTTTTATTACTAACTCGTCTATAAGTTAACCCCTCATTTCCAACTCCCAAATTTTGTTTAAAATTCTTCGACTTTTACACGAGTATATACAGTAATTATATACATAATTAAGTTTTTGCCTCACTTCTGACTAGCTTGAATATAAGTTAAAGTACAAATTTGAAAACAATAATATTAAATTGGATTTTTCAGAATTTTTTTTCCTGTTCCTCTCCTTCTAAATTAAACTACATTTTCAAGTAAAAAGTAACACCAGGTCATTTTAATACTGGGAAAAGACAAGACAACAAATATGAAAAATCACTTTAAATATTGCAGATGGTCTTATATCCAATATTTACTTCTTTAAAAAAACATCTAACTTAAAAAGTCTCAAAAAATAAATGGTTAAAAGATATACCTTGGCTAGCTGCTCTACTCCAATACATGAGAGCCCGATTGTATGTTTCATTCTTAGGAACTATATCTACATCTCCTAAATATGAATATGTAAAATAAATATTTTAGGTATTTGAGGGGTTTGTCTGTAAAAGCAATAGTTAATTTAGAGATAGATACAATAGAAATAGAAAAGTAGAATATTATTCATTTATTTATTTGTTTTTTATATAGTGGTAATAAGTATCATTTGAATTTGATAGAGAATTTACAAAAATAATCAAAATCAATTTTAGCTGCCAAAATTCCTGAGACGACAAAATAATTTAATTATTTGTATGTTTGCAGAACAACTCTTCCTGAAAATTCTATATGATTAGTTGTTTTCATATAAAATATTCTCATTTGATAGAATAAAAGATACAGAAATGAAGAAGAAAAATACAACATTAGTTTTGATAAAATAAAAAATTAAAAAAAAAAATCACCATTATTAGTTTAGTTGAAGTGCAGCAAGCTGAATGTGGAGAGAGCTTTCAATGTATCCAGTGCAATCTGACAATTAAATAAACATGATTTTCCAACAATGGCTCAATCAATTAATTACAATGAAATTTACCACAAATATAGAGTAAGAGTAGATCTTAGTAAGACAGCACAGAGATAATAATGTAGCCTAATTTTTTAAAAGTTGATTGGTGGCCTGAGTAATTAAAGGTCAAAGTTCTAATATTCTATGGGCAATCCTGTGTTTCTGGCATATGTCATAAGTATTCATTGATCACAGGGACTTACATTTGATAAAGCAGTTGTGGACATTGGAATAAACAGATTTTCACCAAAATTAACATGCATCGGTTGCTTACATGTAAGAAAAACTGACTGATCACTTATTTTATCCATTCTTCAGCATTGATCACTTACTGAAAATTAATTCAAAGAAACCATTTATTCGAAAACATTTATAGTTATTATAGGATGTTTTAAATTTACAATGAACTCTATGTGATTTAAAAATAAATAAATAAATAAAACTTCATGAATTACAATTGTGTGCCCATTTCTACTTTTTATACAGAGTTTTTTTTATTTATTTGGTGTTTCCATTAAGAGCTTGTTTGAGCTATACTACGATAAGTTTACTGAATTTCATGCAAACAAGCTGACCGGCTGCACTTCAATTGTGAATCCTTTTAATTCAGCCAAGTTTTAGAAATTTGTTACAGAAAAAAATTTAACATGATGAGAATTATAACATTGTTTATTTTAATGTTTACTAATATAAAATTTCATAAGGACTATGAAAATTGTGAAAATCCATAGAAAGCAATTGCTCATAATAATTCACTTACATTATATGATTTAAAATAAATATATAATGCATCCATAATTATAATAAAATATTACTTTAACTATTTAAAATAAAACCAACCTCTATCTAAAATAAAAGCAGCATTACTTTGTGCGACTTCATACCCCAGTTCAGACAAAAGCATGTATTTCACCAATGCTTCATTGACGCGTCCTTCTTTATAATCATTGTAAGCCTGCATTAGATTTTCTCCCCAACGTCCTCTTTCAGCTACATTTTTGAACAACTAGTGAAAAGAAATAAATAAAGAATCTAATATAAAATTCCCTATCAATCATTTTAACATGTTCAGTACAAAATAGATATAAAATTTTAATGTATCTGAAGAAAAAATTCTAGAAAATTAAATCTGTTTTTTCATTGACAAATTTCTGTTTAGCACAAAAGTGTCGTTAGTTAATCTGGCCTTATGATTAATCTTCTGTAATTGCGTTTATAGTCAAATAGCATATTTGATGATGCAAAAGTGTTGCTTAAAACCTTTAGTGGTAATCACATACATTTTACAGGACATTATAGCCATGAGGGCAACACTTGAAAGTAGATCAAATTGTGGAAGATTCATGTTTTAAAAAAATAATAAATGAATAAAAATAATGTAAGGGAATGTTTTTAAAATTTGTTCTGATGTCACTAGCTACTTTTCATTATCACAGCAAGCATTCATTGTTAAGATAGATAAAAAAAAAAACATGCTTGAAAATTATTTAAAAAACCCTGTTACTAAATTAAACTACAGTTTTTTTTTTTAGTAAAAATTGAAAGTATGCAATATTGTGACGTAAGAGCAATAAAAGTGAAAGACATAGCACCAGTTATTGTCATTATCATTATAAAAATTTTAGAGATTACAGTAAAGTCCATAGATAGTCCATAAATAGGTCCTGTCTCTAATAAAGCTACAATCATGTATTATATAGTATAAACCAAGAAACAAACTGAATTTGAGAGTTCATAGGATAATAATTAATATTCGCTAACTAAAATTATTAAAAAGCACTTTTTTGTTATAATGATCATAATCCTGCACCAAACTGACAAATGTAGTAACCTGTTTATTTCATGCCACATAGAGGTGCACAATAATTTAACAGATGATCAAATGAATCAGCAAATAAAAAGTCTGTGTTAATCATACATACAATACATTGCTGATTTTGATATTTAATGCTACATGCAAACTGATGAAAAATTAGGCTGCATAGTAATGTAAAATTCTCTTGGAAAATATTCTCAATATTTTAGAATATCTATCTGAAAGTCGCAACATTAACATCTTAAAGATTTTACTTGTGAATGAACATCTTCAAAATTTATAAGATGTTTAAGATGTTTATTATAAAATGTTCCATAATAAGAAATTTAAAAAAAAAATAAAATCAATAAATTAATTTTATTAGCAAAATAAAATTACATTTTTCTTAATGCAAAATTAGATGCACAAAAAATTTGTTACACATCACCATTCTCAAAAAATACATAATTGTTCTCAACCCTCTGACTGCCGAGCAAAAGGGCAAAATTGTAAAGTTGTTTTTTCTGTAATTTATTTAAAATCTAAAAAAAGATGATATTTCAAACTTTATATAAAAAATTTCATTACATATGAATATAATCCTTGAGAATATTAATCATAACTCAATATTTTAAAACTGCATTATATCTGCAGAATTATATTAATTTAAATAATGCATCTATTGCAGTGAAACCTACAGCATAGTGAACGGATATATCAGTTTGGGACAGTAAGGTTGTTTTAATCAATCAAAAAGAAAATACCTTTCTATTAAATTTCTACAATTTGTAAAAATAAATTAATGTCCACAGAAATAAATGGTGTATAAATTGATATGATGCATTACAAAATAATAACCCTACTGCTCTACTAAACAATAACAATAATAAAGTTGTGTATATTACAGGGTTCATACAGAGTTGGGAAGAAAAAATCCAAGGAGTACCGAAAAAATCCAAGGAGCCCAAAAAATGTTAAGGATTTGCAATTTTTCGTTGCTGTTGTTTTTATGTACTGCATCGTTATGTGGTATGCACACTCCAATTTTTAATGGCCAATTTGGAGACAAAAACAAATTTTACTCTACTAAAATCTAATTGTTAGTGCTGGAATTGCACAGTATTCACAAAATATTGCTTACTGATTTTGTAAGTTTAAATACTAAATAGACAATCAACTTTTTTATGCAGTGACCAATGGTCATACAAATAGAGATTAGTCAAACCTCAAACACTTATTATGTATATCACATACATGATACATCTTTAAAAAAATTTTAAAAGGTAAAAAAAAAAAAAAAATGCTAAATGCAACATACAAGAAAAAATATAACAAGTTTTGAATTTATACTTTTAGACAGCTGTAATCGATTTCATTGAAGGTGAAACTTTGATGAAATTCATGTGTTTTTTGCGACCTTCTGGGGGAAATTTGTGTTTTTGCATGATCTTTTGAGGGAATTCGCATTTTATTTCTATTGGTTGACGAAATTGACATTTTTTTTCGCAATCTTTTGATGGAAACCGCATGTTTTTTCTGATCCTTTGACAAAATTCGCGATCCTTTGACAAAATTTACGTGTTTTTCACGATTTTTTGAGGAAATTCACATTTTTTGTGATCTTTTGAGAAAATCCGCATTCTTCTCGATCTGTTGGAGAGATTAGTCTTTTCACAATCCTCTGACAAAATTTACTAATTTTTTCCGCGATCGATTGACGAAATTTGACAGTATTTTTTAGGATATATTTGCGAAAAACGCGATTTTTCCGAGATTTTTGGCTAAATGCCAAACATTGATAAAATTTAAAGTAAAGTACAGTGTTGAAAAATGGACTTTACGGACCTAATAATTGAAAAACGGACTTAGTGGGAGCCCTGCTATAAGATTATCCTAACCAATCAATGCTGTGCTTCAGATAATTGACGTGCATAAAGGATTTACTGTGCGTTTTACAACCCCGATTTTTTTCCCTCGGCCACAATATCGCTTGCATCTGAAGCCACAATACAATTTAAGGAGTTTCTAAGGAGTGGTTTGCTTATCTAAGTAGTTCTAAGTACTACTTGGGAATGTTTTCATTTCTAAGGAGTTTCCAAGGAGTCTAAGGAGTCTGTGAGAACCCTGATATTATATTCTAAGAATATTCTCATCTTGCACCACCAGTAATTAAAAATAAGGATATAATTAAATATAAGTAAAATTCATTTGTTTTGGTTTGTTGGAAAGTTCACTGGTACAAAACCAAAAGTATAAATATAATATTTATTTAATATATTTGTTGCGACACAGATTCTTGTTTAATTGTATTTAAGTAATGGTAATTTTAGAAGATGCAACTGTTTTAGCATATGTTAAAGAAATTAACAACTTAACCTGCAATATACAATGGCACAATTAATTTCCATTTTAATTATTTTTTTTGAATACTTAGGTTAGTTTTGTAATATTTCTCCAAAGCATAAAAGGTGTTTATTTTAATAAAGTTCTTCTACGGTAGCTTGTTTAATCTAGCACACACAAGCTTTGAGCTTGTAACATGTTGCAGATTTTCAACACTAGTTGAAAATACATAGTAAAAACTAATTCTGCTTGTCTATGCCTTGAAATTATATGTGTTAAAAAGAATTTCAATCATCTACAAAAGAAAATTAAAAATGTGAGGATTTTATAAAATGTATGTGCTTAAGCATGAATTTATTTATGCAGAATTTAATGAGTTTAAGAATGATGACAAAGTTTTAGAGAATCAATCCAGCTTTATTTGATATTCTTTAAATAAGAACAATTGACATAAAAGCTTCCTTTAAAATGATAAGTAACACTTTTAAAAACATTTCATACAGTTCATATCACAAACTTATCATTAGTTCTATTGTGCATTGAAAACAATTTTCATAGCAGATGGAAACAGTTTGTATCATAACTTATGACATTTACCATTTTAGTTGAAAAACACTAACCTCATTTTCTTCCTGAAAGCCAAAGCTTTCATTCTGTGAGAATTCTAAGAAGGAAACAATCTGTTTGCAGTGAATTACAACCATTCTAACACATATAGCAAGGAATAGTTGAAACATGCCAAAATAAGAGACAGACACATCTGGAACATTTGATCAGAAACATTGTATCGATGTATATAATTCAAGCGATAGCGAAAACAGATGTGCATCATTCATTGAACTAAAACCATGTAGCAAATAATTCAGACATTATGTCATTCATAAAAAGTATTTTGTTGATGTTGCATGGTGAGATATAAACAACCAAGAAGGAAAATGGGATATGGATATGAAAGAGTATGAAAAAGATGGGATTACAGTGAATACCAGATACACGTTCTCCAGATATACGTTACCTGAGTTGTACGTTTCCCTCAGTTATATGTTTCAACTCAGCGGTCCCGACCACTTGCCATTAAAAATTAGCTGAGTTATACATTTTGAATTACACATTTCCCTCAGTTATACGTTACGTTTTTGCGTCCCTGGACGAATTTATTTTTCATTTATCCATTTTGAAACCAGAAACACTGACGTGGCCGAGGAGTCTGATTTGAAAGATCCCACTCAAACTTCAGAGCTGATTTGAAAGCTTTTGACGTAGTAAATCGGTTCTTCAGTAGTAAAAGCAATAACCATAAGGCGGCTGCATTATTAACAGAAATGCAAAATTTGCTGTTAAGTGTCGGCTCTGCCGAAAAGAAACAACCGAAGATTAGTGATTATTTCAACAAGATTCAATAAACTACTGAAATGTCTTTTGATAAATGATTTATATGCCAAGGCGATTACAACAATTTCTTTTAAGTACTCTATGTGTATTAAAAATAATTTTAATAAAGCTTTTAAGATAAAATAATTTCATGTGTACTTCTCTTATGTACTTTTTTTCTTCTCATTTCCATTTCCAAAAATTTATGTCATGGGTGCAGTACTACTTAGGAAACTTCTGTTTTCAATATAAAAGGTAGTAAACACCTCAGCGGATCAAAGTTTTCACGATATATTTAAAAAATTGTTCTGGTAAACCATTAATTGAGTTGTACGTTTTTACTGAGTTATACGTTTCGTTTGTATGTTCCCGGGCAAAATGTATAACTGGAGTTCCACAGTATGACTTTTAGTTAAAAAATTGGATATCATGATATGAAATGGTAAGTGAGAAATAAAACATACTAAAAGATTAAAAATGACTATGAACATATGAAAGGGGACGATATGTGCGTGAAGCAATGAGAATAATGCTAAGAGATGAGCACGTTAAATGTAACATATTCCATGTGCATGCATCTTGTTATCACATTGCTTGTGATGAAGACATCATCTACATATAATAAAACACAGTTTGTGTCCATTCCGGTACAAACTCATCCATAAAAATATTCAGACACATGGCTTTTTGGACGTATTTTTTAATTTCCATGTTAAATTTCAGTAAAAATATTTCTGCTCATGTTACTTTGTTTTTATAAGTGAATAAAAATTCATATTTACTGTGACATCATGAGAATAGCGTTTATTGAGTTTATTTTATCTGATGCCATTTGTTTTTCTTTATAATTAAATAGAATATATATTTTTATTTGAATTTATGGTGATTAAACAAAAAAGTATGTATATATAGTACGTGTGAAAAGTCTGCACCGGTGAAAATGATGTTATGCTTAGCTTGAAATGTATTTTATATTGATAAAACTAAAAAAACATTTGATATGATTGTGCCAAAATAACATAAATTTCTCTGATTTTTCAATTGCTAATTATAAAAATTAGAATTGGAGCCTTTATTGATTACTTCAGCTTGATTGTATACCCTGATTGCATGTTAGCGATTGCTTTTTCATAAAACTAAATAACACTTAAGATGAATTAATTTTTTTAATAAAGAATTCAGAAAAGTAGCAGATATCAGGAAAAATAAAATTATTAAGAGTAGTGTTATGGTAAAAGAAAGCTTGAAACAATTACAGAATATTAACACATTTGCACTTAAAACAATATAAATAGTTCAGCATTTGTTTCCGGCTAATATACCATAAAAAATTTAAGACTTCATAATACAACCCAAATTAGGGAACAAACGTTACAGACGCACCGGTTTGGCGAAATTTTTGTTTTGTGCCATTTTGGTGAGAAAACCAAGTTTCTGGGTACCTGTTAGGCCTAGCATGCGAAAACAGTATATTAGTTTTATTTTATTATGAAACAGTTTATTTTACTATAATAAACACACAACTTTATTATAAAAAACACACAATTTTTATTATAAACATACACAAATTATTTTATCACACAATCAATAATTTATTATAAAACAACGTTTACTTTAATATAAAACATACACAATCTGTTTTACCGGGATGCTATACAAAGCAAAATCTCGCCAAAATCACCAGGTTGCCGAGGCATAAAATTGCCATTTTGGCACCAAAAAGATACCCCAGTGCGTCTGTGACATCTGTACCAAAATGAAAACTATATCTATACCTGTTTCCTTTTACTAATTAAGAAAGATCTGTAATTTCTTTTCTGTTCTGTCATCTTATTTACACAAGATTAAAAATTTGTTGTAAATTCCAGAGGATCTTAACGTTTCGGGTAAGTTTTCCTTATTGTCAATGAATAACTATGTAAACATGTCTATATTTCTTAGAGTACAAGTCAGTCAGTAAAAACTCCGGTGAAACTCCGATATAATATAACCTGTATTTAACAATTTCTCGCATATAACGTTATTTTTTATTAGTCCAATTAATTTCATGTACTTCTAATGTTAAAAATTATCAGATTTAACATTATAGTTTTGAAATATTTCCCACATTTAACTTTTTTCAGTGTGAAAAACTCTATGAAAATTTCCTAAAATAATCAGAAATTCTGACGGGGGGAAAAAAAGCATGCAAAATCAATACTTATAAAATTCAGAATCCTCCCTCTCTTTGTTTTTTATTACCAACTGCAGATGCAGGATTCAGACCCCTGCCCCCCAATGTAAATGAAGAAGTAAAAGGTATGTTATCTAAATTGGTCTTTATTTTATGCTCACTGCTTTGTTTTGTCGAGCCCCGATTTAACGTTTTCCTGCACATAGCGTCATTTTTTAGGGTGCCTTGAATAATGTTAAATCGGGGTTTCACTGTATTTGTATTGATACTGCATTCAATATACTGGGTGTCCTAAAATGAACTGAGTGATTTTAAAATTCAACTTCCAAACAGTGACAGATATTAAAAATATTCTTGTAGGAGAGTAATATATGATGTCAAGAGTTTTTTTTTACTGCAATTCCTGATTTTAGTTCAAATTGCTAGCAATAGATGGCGTTGCGAGCACTATACCTGAAATCGAGGCAGAAACATCAATCACCCAGCACTGATGCGAAGGAAGGAGGTTAAATACATGGAGAGGGTTTCATTCACCAATAAAACCTTATTCGGAATTGGGCCCTAAGAACAAGATTGTATTAGCGAATGAGATCCACTCCATGCATTTAACCGCCTTCCTTCGCATCAATGCTAGGTGATATTAATTTTTGCCTCGATTGCATGCCTATTGCTCGCAGTGCCATCTATTACTGATAATTTAAACTAAAATCAGGAATCGCAGTAAAAAAAAAAACTATTGATATCATACATTACCTTCCTGCAAGAATTTTTTAAATATCTGTCACTGTTTGGAAGTTATTGAATTTTAAAAACTGTCATCCCATTTTAGGACATCTGGTATATCTGTTTCCTTTTAGGTTCAATACAAAAAAGTATAAAGCTACCTATTGCAGCCGTTCGGAGGAAAGCAGTTCCGGAAAATTCCGATATATTTTCACCGATCATGACCCCCAGACCCCAAAACCACCCTCCGTTCAAATGTTGATTTATATATATATATATATATATATATATATATATATATATATATATATCTGACCTATGTCATACGATAACGCTTGTATTTATAAATCAATTTTGATGAAACTAATTGTGTGTATTAAGCTCACCAATGTCTCGACCGAGTTCGTTGGCCAGCTTGGTCCGCCATTTTGTTTCAAGATGGCGGCCACTTAAAAATTTAAAACTAAAATAAATATACAAAAAAGTTAAAAATTCAAATTTATTTTTTAATTAAGTGTTAGGCCTTGATACGAGGATTCCAGAGCATTTTTTGGTTTACCTCTATCTTAAAAAATGGCTGAGATATAGCAGTTTGAAATTCTAGGGTGGCTGACATTTTGAAACAAGACAGCATATTACAAAAATTTTCCCAATCATACGCATAAAACTATATATTCATATCCGTTAGCGCCAAATTCTCGCCAAACTTGGTGACCAAAATAAGTCTTCATAAATGAAGCCAATTTGGCTATTGCTCAATAATTTGGCGAATTTCTTATTCAAATTCAGTATTAACGAATCTTTTGTAAACGTTTCTTTGCATTTTAACTTGCTGTTTTCGTGTAACATTAGCTAAAATTTTAAAACGAAGATATAGGAAAGCTACCTTTTCCTCCCGGTACAGGCCGGAAGGACTTTTATAAATTAAGATACATCTGCCCTTTCCCCTCATCTTAAACTGGGGAAAATCCAAAGGCCCATGCATTAACCAGGCCCCCAACTTAACGTTTCAAGCCAGTTTTCCTTATTGTCGATGAATAGTATATGAATATTTTTATTCAAATTTTAAGTAAAAACCATGATTTCTACTCACAGTCCTTGGACAGGCATTTACACTAGTTTTTAATAGTGTGCATTTATACAAACCATTTGGCAATGGCAACACATTATATATTATCATTTTTTTGAATTCGAATGTTGGCCTCTGTGATGATATTTTATTAAATGTTGTTCGTGGGCTTTAACCTTGTTCGTAAATTAATCTACTCACACATATGCACTAAAATAGTGACCAAGGACAATGAAAAACATGTGGTTATTTTTCTTCTAACTAATTGTCAGCATAATCCACATCACCTTCAAATAAAATACAACCTTAACTAATTTGCAGACCTCTGGACACTGGATTGGGAGAGAAAAGGATCATGTAATCCTTCTATATTAAAAAAAAGTAATCTGGAACTGAGCCAAAAACGATTTAGAAATGGACCAATCAAATTCTGCATAGATATTCCGGGTTATTCTCATCGCTTTTTTACTAGGGACTTTTTTGAGGAGCGATTACTTTTTTCTAGCCATCCTACAGATTCAAAAATCATACCACCAGAAGCGAAATATAACAAGCTTTCAGAAATTAAAAAAATTATCACGGTCGGACAATAAAAACTCAAAAAATCCTTAAAAATCGAGTAAAAAATCTTTTATTCAAAAAGTCATTTTTTAATATTGTTGCCAATTTCTAAATAAGTGCAAAGGATTATGTTTTATCTCAAATAAAAAATGTATTTGCGCGAGACTATTAAAACAATAATGAAAGTTTAAAATAATAATTAAATGATCACGTATTGAAAGCAGGAAATAAAGAAAATTACGTCATAAAAATTGTGTTTATACATGAGTATTAAAAATAACAAAGATGAATTAAATGAAAAAGAATTATAACCAGTTAAATGAAAAAGAATTATAACCAGTTAAATGAAAAAACATTATAACCTGATTAGAGAAGAAGGTCGCCGTTCGTGATATCATCATCATCATCATCTTTTTAAAACAGGATACATTACCAGGTTTTAAAAGGCTGTGAAATCAGAACGGGGGTTGGTGAGCGTAGCAAGCAGGGGGCAGAGCCCCCTAGTGTTAAAAAAGAATAAAGTCTGGTTCAATACAAACTGTCGACCCTTATTTGCCACGTCTACAACCTAAACAACTACAATAACAAGAAAAAGAAACAGAAATGACATCCAGAACTGTATCAGAAAAAATACGAAGCCAAATTTCTTTCATGCATACTTCAGTAAAACATTTTTGTTGTAGCTCATTTTGATGGTATGGATCTACTCAAGTTGGAGAATGACAAAAAAAACTTCCCTCGTGTTGAAAAGCATGCCATCTCCAATGTCTGCCAAAGAACCGATTTGTGATGTTTCAACGGTTCTCTGAGGTAATTTGTACCAACTCCAATTTCCATAGGAGTGTTAGGGATGTAATGAATATTTGGCCACTATTTGGTATTCGTCCTTTTTGCCAAATACAGTAGACTCCCTGAAATCCGCAAAGCTTAAAACCAGAGGTTGTGTGGATTTTAGAATTTTGCAAATTTCTGGTCACTGGTTTGTTTACATTTTTAAACAGTAATTTGAATTTAATAATGCACTTAAAATTATTATGAATGCTTACAACAAAGTACAATAATAAAAAGAAGATTAATAAAGAAGATTAAGAATTTTTTTTTTAATTAAAAGTAAAGGTCAAGTAAATAATTAATAATGCATAAACTAAACATTCATAATGATGAGATAATTTTTTCTTGAAATATTCAGTGAAACTCTCCTGATAAATATACACTAATAATTCGCATCAAAATCTTAAAATAACAAAGTTTTATTTCATGTCTAGCCATACTTAATAACCAACAAGCTTGATTAATATATAAATGTGTTTGGTAAAAAGAAAGTGATATCGCTACTCATATGAGTGCTGTCTTGAAATTTTTCAGAAATAAATTAGTTTCCTTCATGAGAAAACATGAGTTTAATCATATTAACCAGAATTCCATATTAAAATGTGAGCAGAATGATATAAAAATTAAAAAAAAAATTAAAATTTTTCACCTATATCTTAACTGTAAGTTTCATTGTTTACATCTGAAACGATGTGCGGATTTTAGGGTTGTGGATTTGAGGGAGTCTACTGTACTTTGGCTGAATATGAATATTTGTGGTCAAATATTGTTGGATATTTAGCAAAAGATACATCCAGGATCAGCCTAATATATTCATCTTTTTTCTTTCTTTTTTTAATGCAATACTTTTCTCAAATCTAAATTTGGTATTTTCTGACACATTCATGAAGCCATTTTCATTCTTAAATGCACAAATTTTCAGCTATTCTGATTCAGACAGAAATACTAAAAAATCAAAAAGAATTTTCCACAAAGACAAAGGATCTTTCAGAAAATACTGTCAAAATTGGTGGTTTAAGCCAATTTTATAGACACAACTTTCAGGAAAGGGTCTTTATTAGAAAATAATCAATTACATCTAAAGATGCAATACATTTATAAAAAATTAAAAATTCTATTTGGTTTTAAAACAATTGGATATTAAATTAGTATCTGTAAATTT
The DNA here is from genome assembly GCA_963931845.1 of Maratus michaelseni. Classification (NCBI taxonomy): domain Eukaryota; kingdom Metazoa; phylum Arthropoda; class Arachnida; order Araneae; family Salticidae; genus Maratus; species Maratus michaelseni. The sequence goes on along the minus strand of OZ007591.1, from coordinate 141,728,949 downwards.
CATGTGCATGTAAAAATGGACTAGATAGCATATTACAATGGAAATTGGTTAGTCAGGAGGAAAGGAAAAAAAGGGAATTTCAGTAGAAAACTCACTGGGGACCTACCAATTAACCACTAAAATTTCACCTGCAGATGGTTCCCACCAAGATATCATCTGGCAGATCAGTTCCATATTAATATGCTAATCAAGTACTATCTAATCCTGGAATTTCAGCCATGAACTTGATGACAATGGTTTGTGCAGCCGCCGCCCTATTATGCCTACCTTTTAATAAGATCAATTTTACTACAAACAATTTTTCTAAAAATATAGCATTTACTTACATTTAGATATGTTAGTTGATCATGTTTTTTTTTTTTTTTTTTTTTTTTTTTTTTTCACGTAAACAGCAAATATCAATTTAAAATTATCTAAATATAGGTTTTAAAAATTCTAATTAAATAAACTTTTTTAACATAGGTTTAAATAGAAATTTCAAAGAAATTATATTCCTATGAACACATAAATAAATTCACATTTTTATAAGATTTTTTTCCATTAAATGTAATTTTGTATGATAATTATCCAGACATCTGGCAATTCGGATGACTTAAGTTTGTATAATTGAAGTTTTACTGTACATAAGATTTTTAATTCTGTATTAAATATGGCTTTAAAGGGAAATAAATCTAAGTTCAAATTAACCAATATTTTGAATTATTAGAATGGGAATTAAGAAGAGTTGAATGCAGTTGCATAACATTCAGCAACATTTGCTTATAGAATATAACTTACTTCAACAGCAGTTGTACAAGCTCGAACAGTTCCAGTCCCAGTAGCGTGCATCTGAGCTAGGCTGTAAAATGCAAGGACATGACCTGACTGTGACGCCATTGTATAATATTTTATTGCCATTTTATAATCTCTGGGCATTCCTAGGCCACCTGTGAAGGTAGCAGTACAAATTTAATACAAGTGTAATACTATAACTATGCTGATATTAATTCTCACAAAAAAACAAATTATTTTATAATTAAAAACACTGAATAGAATTATGTAAGAAAAAAAACTTATCAATAAAATAAATATATACGCATATATGCTAAAAGTGATTACAGTAAACATAAAGACTTAAAAAAACACTTTTAATAAACAGACCTACTAGTTTTGTACAAACAACCAGCAACATTCTCAAGATCAGTAATGATAAAATAAACTATATTTGCAAAAAATCTTAAATATGAACTTGATAAACAAACACCATGAGATACCAGGTATCATGAAAGCTGGTGCTTTAATAAAAATGATCATCTATATATGTAACTTATTTTAAAATTTATGAAGCACCTCACACCAAATTCTAGGTAACTGAAAGGAGGTTGATCATATGCTCTCTCTGCACATATAAATTTCTATTGATTCACAAATACTGTTTTAATTATAAGTGTTAATCTTAAACTCACAGTAAATGTGAGTATTTCCCATTTTTATCAAGAAACTTCAATGTAACATTTTTAATTTATTTGTTTCTGTTATGACTAAATTACATTATTGATTTTTTTTTAATTTTAAGAACATAAACTGCACTATGGAGATTTCACAGTTAGTAAAGATTAAACAAAAACAAAGGGTGGTTCAATTAAAAAAAAAATCTTTCTGGTTAGAGTCCAGGCCACCTCTTATTATTTTTAGATTCACCAATAGTATAATGCTGGTGAATTTTTAGCTTCTTACGCAAATTCTAAGAGGGTGCTCAATGACTCCTGCAATTTAACATAACAGAAGCATAGGAAATGCAAAAAACAGTTTACATTTCAGAAATATTTAATTTTTCCCAGACGTTTTTAGAAGAAATTTAATTTCTTGTATTATATATAAATATTTTTTTTTTTTTCAAAATATTTCATTACATGTAGCAACATATCTGAGAATTATTTAACATAATGAATTTATAGACAACACTAAATTAAAACAAGAATTCTAGCAACTCCTTTTACTACCAATTGAAAAAATTTCTCAGTGAAATATTTAATTTTACATGATAATTTTTATTTTAAATAATTATCTTATATTTTTCACATTCTGCATCTGACAAGAAACATTCTCTCTGATATAACAAAGGAGATTAATTATTATTTACTACTCAGCGTATAACCAATAGAGTGAAAAAATGTGAGAAAATGTCAGACTGGATGTTGTCTGTATAGCTCCAAATGGTAGAGCATTGGTGAGTAATACCAAAGGTTCCGGGTTCGATCCCCGGTCTGGACACTTTTTCACTCTGTTGGTTATACACTGAGTAGTAAGTAGTAATTCATATTCTTTGTTATATAAGTAATCTGCAACATAATTTCAGCTCTGCTGAAAATTTAATTAGTATATATATCCTGATGATAATTGTTTACATTTTGCACATGGCTATTCCTAAGAAAAGATTAAACTGCTTTTACACTTTTTTGCTAACAAAAGCTGATTTTGTTAAATTGCAGGAGTCATTGAGCACCCTCTTAGAATTTGCATAAGAAGCTAAAAATTCACCAGCATTATACTATTGGTGAATCTAAAATTTAAATCTCTTAAAATCTTTTGTTTAATCTTACTCCATCTGACAAGAAACATTCTCTCTGATATAACAAAGGAGATTAATTATTATTTACTACTCAGCGTATAACCAATAGAGTGAAAAAATGTGAGAAAATGTTAGACTGGATGTCGTCTGTATAGCTCCAAATGGTAGAGCATTGGTGAGTAATACCAAAGGTTCCGGGTTCGATCCCCGGTCTGGACATTTTTTCACTCTGTTGGTTATACACTGAGTAGTAAGTAGTAATTCATATTCTTTGTTATATAAGTAATCTGCAACATAATTTCAGCTCTGCTGAAAATTTAATTAGTATATATATCCTGATGATAATTGTTTACATTTTGCACATGGCTATTCCTAAGTAAACGGTGACAAAATAAAGAAATATTTAAAATAGATTCAATTATTTATTGTAAGTTTTTACTTTCAAATAAATATCAAGAAATGTATTTATGCTACATTACTTACATTAAATATTAATCTACTGTTATGTGATGCTAACATTATTTATGCAATAGTTAATAAGACAAAAACTAAGCCTAATGTGAAATAAAATAATTATAAAATTTGTGCAATCAACAACTTTAATTTTATGAAAAATAGCCATTCTTCTCTGTTTAAAGAAATTTCAGTACTTTTCGGTTAGCCGGGCGCCAGTGATATATATACATGTATATATATGCACATACACACATATACACATATCTACATATACATGTAGATACATACACAGATATATACATATATGTATTTATATATATACATATATATGTATATACATATGTATTTATATATGTACATATATCACTGATGCCCGGCTAACCGAAAAGTACCGAAATTTCATAGCTAAAAACAACACGAATAATAACTTGATAACACGTTAGTACCAAATCTTCTGATTTGGCCAAGGATTAAGCAAGTAAATTAAATTATGAATAAAAATAACATGTTGTAATGCTTAGCATACATTTAAAGGAGGCCAAACTGGTCACCAGCGGTGGCTAGTTTTAAATAACTGTATTAAATTAAGCAAGAAAAGCCAGCTACCTTGGAAATTCTGAGAAAGTCTAAAATTTAAATAGTAAAATCACTTTTTTTCCCTTTGTAATATATTCCTAAAAAATGAAACTTAATATATATACAGTCGAACCTTGTTAACGCGAACACTCAAGGGGAAACTTTTTTTGTTCGTGTTATCCGATCTTAAATATATTACATACAACTGGACGGGGCAATCGGAAACAGTTCGTGCTAAAAGTAATTCGCGTTAAGCGTGTTCGTGTTAACGAGGTTTGACTGTATATATGTGGTCGCAGGAGTTCTGATCTGAACTTTGGACTGCAAACCCAAGCACATTTAACTAATGTTTAAGACCGACAGACGGTCGGATCAATTCCAAGTGTATATAAGTTTTTAAATTAATGTTGTAAATATTTTATATGATAATCAAGACATTAAAAGTATAACGTTTAATTACTTTGAAAAACGTCTGGACTATTACTCATTCCCCTAGACGCCAGCCTAAACCCTACAATATTTGGGAAATCGCCGGGATATTTTTTGAACGCCAGAGGACAGACTTAGACAGACTTTTTAGACAGATTTCTGAAACAAAATTCACCGCTTTCTTGCTCATGAATTTCCGGATGTTTGGTTGCTTCGAAAAGAGAATGAAGAAGAACGTTACCGCAGCTACTGATAAAAGAAAGAATTTGACCTACTGAGGAAGCCGCATCATTGATGTTTTTTTTTTTCTCTCCAGATGTGTTTTACAGTGTTTTTGCATCGAAAAGTAATATCTGTCGTTATTTGAGTATGCTTCGCAAATATTTGTAAATCAACTGTCTACAGAAGAAAAATAAAAGGGCATCGACGTTTGCTCATTAGTGAAAGAAGTGCAGTGATTTTTTTGTTGTTGTTTTTGTGCATGCTGGTTTGAAGTAACGCTTTTGCTGCGAAATTATTTTTGTTTTTGTTTTTCTTTTTACATTACAAAGATTAAAGCGGGGTGTAAATTTTTTTTCCTGCATTCAACGAAGTGATAGAGAAAAATAAAAAACCAGTAGTGCTTTATTTTTTCTTGCAGGTAATATTTAAAATAACAAAAGGTGGTGGTACCTTTTTTCTATAATATTTTAAAGGAAACAAAAAATTAATACCTTTAGTGTTTTATTTTTTGTGCAGGTATTACAGTAATATTTAAAAAGACAAGGTGGTCGAACCTTGATCTTACAAAAATAAAGGGAGCTCAGATTCCCATGCATAGTGTGTATTTTATATATTTTTTCTATATTTAAATTGGATCACTCATTTGAAATAAGTGAAAAAAAAATGTTTTTTATATGTATTGTTTATTACAATTAGATAATTAATTTTGAATTTAATAGATAATGGCATACCTCGCTCGAGTTAAAAAGTGTGATCTAATCACATTGGTTGAAGAATTAAATCTAGTATTACCAGAAAATGTAAAATGTTCAATACTGACGGACTTAATTCTTAAATCCGATAATTACGATGAAGAATACACAAAAAATATTCAAATGCGTATTACGTCAGACAGGGAGGAGAAAGAAATGAGAGAAAGGCAATTAGCTGAGGAACAATCAAAGAGGGAATTTGAAATTCGTAAGTTAGAGTTGCAATCAACAATTAGTGCTAATGCCGCCCCCCCCCCCTCCAACGAATAAAAATAATTTGTTAAAAATTATGGCAAAATTTGAATTACCAGGTGATATCAGGGTATATCTTAACCTTTTTGAAAGGCAAATAAATAGAATAGGATTAGATAAGAATGAGTGGGTTTCTCATTTGTTAGGCTTGTTACCTCTTGACATAGTACAATTTGTTGGTCGGGAACCAGACCCAAACGCTTCAGATTATGATTTCGTGAAGAAATTGTTGCTTAAACGGTACCGCTTGTCACCTGAACAATTTAGACAGAAATTTAATAATCATCGTAAAGACATTTCATCTTCTTGGAGTGATTACGCTTTTGAGGTAACACATTTCTACGGGAATGGATAGAAGGTCTTCAAATACGGATATTTTCAGAATTTCAAGATCTGATAGTTGTGGATCAAATTCGAAAAAAATTACCTCCAGACATTCGTGAACATTTTTGTGATGAATTGCCAAAAATAACAAATGTAGAAGAGTTAATTGTTAAATTAGACGATTATGAATCAGCAAGGAACAATATTAGAAAAAATGATTATAGAAACCCAAATACAAAATTTAGAAAACATCTGATTGAAAATAATAGGACATTTCATCGAAGTGATACGAGTCACGTGCCGCATGAGAAAAATTACGCAAATGCCCAAAAAAAATAGTTTAAGTGTAAAAATTCGTTGTTTCAACTGTAACGAATTTTCACACAAATCGATTAACTGCCCACGTAAAAGAGAAGGACCCATTTGTTTCAAATGCAAAGCCGTAGGTCATAAAGCGGATCAGTGTACCTATAATGTCCCTAAAAGTGTAAATTCCTTTGCAAGCGACATCTCAATTTCTTCAGGTAGGATAATGAAAAACGTGATGATTTTAGGAAAAAGTATTGAAAGTTTAATCGACACAGGGAGTGAAGTAAATATGGCAAATTTGAACACTTATAATTCTCTAGGACGTCCCAAATTATATGCAAATGATCTAACTTTGTCAGGTATAGGTGGAAACCATGTAACACCTATGGGCTACGTGAATCTAAATGTTGAGATGGATAATTATATTGTAAATACCGATTTATATACTGTAAAAGATTTAAATTATAATATTATATTGGGGAGTAAATTTTTAAAACAAGTAAATTTCAATATTTCTGAAAACGGAATTCAGATTACTGGAAAAAGAAAACTGAAAGAAGTCAAAATCAATTACGCAATAGCTTTCCCACGAGAAACCACAAGAAAAAAATTTGCCCACATCAGCTACAGCACACCCAGAAATTATTTGCGGTCAGTGTTAAAAACCTCTCCCACATTTGAAAAAACTGTGACGCACGCTGATTTCGTGAGAACCGAAGAGTTTAACCGCAACACTCCCATTTTTAACTTTGCTGAAAAATCAAACATGCCAATTAAAGTGCAAAGTGAATGTTTGTTAGAAAATGAAGAGTGTACAGATATGCAACCGAATTTAATGGAAACCACAAAGATTTGTTTAGCTGAAACAGCAAATTCAATAAATTTTCAGGAGATAGATACTAGTCATATTACAAACAAGGATATTAAAACAAAATTAACGGAACTTATCACTAACTATAGGCCAAATAAAATTAAAGATATAAATTTAAAAGTAAACATAATATTAACAGTCGATATTCCAATTGCACAGCGACCACATAGGTTAGCATTTCCGGAACAGGAATTTGTAGATAAACAGATACAGGAATGGTTGGACTCAGGTATTATAACAGAAAGTAATTCGAACTATGCATCCCCTATAGTTCTAGCGAAGAAGAAGGACAAATCATGGCACCTTTGTGTAGATTACAGACCCCTAAACAAAAAAATAATTAAAGATCACTTCACTTCCCCTTACCAATAATAGAAGAAGTTCTAGACAACATAGAACAAGCGCAAGTTTTCACTACCTTAGATTTAAAAAATGTTTTTTTTCACATCGATATTGCAGAGGATAGTAAGAAATATACCTCATTTGTAACACATAATTCTCAGTTCCAGTTCGAGAAACTTCCTTTCGGACTATCGGTTGGACCTCAACAGTTCCAAAGATACATCCAAGTTGTCTTTAAACAACTAATTAAAGAAAAAGTTGTACTAGTTTATTTAGATGATATTATAATTCTTGCGCAAACTGACGAAGAAGCCCTTTTAAAAATGAAACGTGTCCTAGAAGTTGCAGCTGATTACGGACTTAAGTTTAATTTTACAAAATGGCAATTTCTCAAGCGAAAAATAGAATTTTTAGGTTACATAATAGAAAATGGTACAGTTAGGCCATCAGAAGCTAAGACCTTGGCAGTGAAAAAATTCCCCGAACCCCGTACTCTTAAGCAACTACATAGTTTTTTAGGTTTAACATCTTACTTTAGAAAATACATTCCTCACTATGCTAGAATAGCAAAGCCCTTAAACGATTTGTTAAAAGCAGAAAATACATTCAAATTTGGACCCATACAAAAAGAAACTTTCGAGACGCTTAAAGAGAAATTAGTAAATACCCCTGTATTGCACATATTCAGATGCGGTGCTAAATTAAAGTTGCACACAGATGCAAGTGCTATAGGTTTTGGTAGTGTCCTACTACAGGAAGATGAAAACAAAAACCTACACCCCATACATTACGTAGAAAAACTACACCTACTCAATCAAAATATTCGAGTTATGAATTAGAAACACTTGCAGTAATCGAGTCAATGAAAAAATTTCAAAATTATTTATTGGGAACAAAAGTTAAAATCGTTACTGATTGTGAAACATTCCAAAAGACACTCGACAAAAAAGATCTTGCGCCAAAAGTTGCGAGATGGGCTCTATTTTTACAAGAGTTTGATTATGAAATAGTACATCGAGCGGGAAATCAAATGAAGCATGTCGATGCACTAAGCAGAAATACGGTATTGGTAGTAACACGTTCTTATGACGAATTAACAGCAAAAATTAAATTAGCGCAACAAAAAGATGAACATATTCAAACCATCAAAAAATTAATCGAAAAAAATGAAAGCTCGGAATATTTTAATCGAAATGACATACTGTATAAATATGAAAACGACAGAGAACTGTTGATGATTCCCGTAAATATGCAAAAAGAAATAATACGCCATGTTCACAATAAAGGTCATTATGCGGTAGCAAAAACCGAAACAATTCTAAAAGGAAACTATTTTAGACACCAGTTAAGGAAGCAAATAGAAAATGTCATTGCAAATTGCGTAGAGTGCATTTTGTGTAACAAAAAGCAAGGGAAAGGAGAAGGTTTATCGAACCCGATTCCAAAACAAAATATCCCCCTTGAGACTTATCATATTGATCATATAGGACCAATGCCATCCACTCACAAAAATTATAATCATATTTTTACCGTCGTAGATGCTTTCACAAAATTTGTCTGGTTATACCCAGTTAAAACTACTGCTGCCGTAGAAGTTATAGATAAATTAAAATTACAACATAACATTTTCAGAAACCCGTCCCGAATAATAACCGACAAAGGACCCGCGTTTACATCCGACGATTTTGAAGCATATTGTAACGAACAAAAAATACAACATATCCCAATAACAACAGGTGTTCCAAGAGGAAATGGCCAGATAGAACGGATGCACAGAATACTGATACCAATTTTATCAAAACTTAGCATAGAAGACCCCACAAAATGGTACAAATATGAAGCATCGGTACAGAGAATTATAAACAGCACTATATCTAGAAGCACAAAATTTTCGCCATTTGAGCTTCTAACAGGAGTTAAATTGCGACATAAAAACAATTTGCAAATAAAAGAGTTGTTAGACGAAGAACATGTAAATTCAATTATGTCAGAGAGAAATTTCAATAGGGAAATTGCAAAAGAGAACATTTTAAAAATATAGGAAGAAAATCGTAAAACCTATAATAAAAAAAGAAAAACGGCCAACACTTACAAACTCGGTGATTTAGTAGCTATACATAAAACACAATTTGGTACAGACATGAAGTTGAGACCTAAACTTCTCGGTTCCTATGAAATCACCAAAGTGAAAGGAAAGCATCGATACAACGTAAAGAAAATCGGCTACCATGATGGTCCAAACATTACATCGAGTGCTGCTGACTTTATGAAACGATGGACAAACTGTTATTTTCAACTGTGAACATTTTTTTTTTATTGAACATTATGAACTCTGAACTTTAAGCAATTTTCAACGTTATAACAAGTTTTTGTTGCGTTATTTTCATTTTTTATATTTTAGGAAACATTGTATGTTTCAATATTTACTATTGTTTATTGTTTTGTTTGTATATATATTTTTTGTGTGTATTTGATAATTTTAGATTTTAGTCGACTGGTTCTATACCTAGTGAAATTAGTAGATGATGACTGTGAGGACACAGCACAGTCAGGACGGCCGAGTTGTGGTCGCAGGAGTTCTCATCTGAACTTTGGACTGCAAACCCAAGCACAGTATTTTATTGGGGCTTGTGATGTTGAATCAGAGTTCGATGCCTCGCAAACAATAGAATATTGATGCTGTGCAATTTTATCGTGAGAACAAGGTAGATGTGCTACAGCTTTCATCCCGATCAGACGGATCGAGGATAGTCTCTTGTTAATTCTATGCCGGTCGGTGGAACCGAGCATTTAACTAATGTTTAAGCCCGACAGACGGTCGGATCAATTCCAAGTGTATATAAGTTTTTAAATTAATGTTGTAAATATTTTACATGATAATCAAGACATTAAAAGTATAACGTTTAATTACTTTGAAAAACGTCTGGACTATTACTCATTCTCCTAGACGCCAGCCTAAACCCTACAATATTTATATAGAAATTTTAAAAATGTTTAATATTTCACATTTTTTTTTTCTTTGCCATGTCAAAATTTCTGGAAATTTTAAATATTTCAGTATGAATAAAATTACTCAATCATAAACAATACCATACAAAAAACATTATTTTATTATCTTATCTTAAATTTTATAATGAAAGAGAAATTAAATTTATGTTCAATATCTTAGACTATAGAAGTCACTGCAAAAATAGGAAATAAATTGCAGAAATATAATAAATTTCTACACTTCAATTACTTTTTTTCATTGTTTTTCATTCAGAAAGTTATAAATTATAACACACAGATACTTACTGTAATACATATTTCCAAGTTGTAAAAGTCCATCAACCCAGCCCTGATTTGCAGCAGATGTGAAATACTTGAAAGCTTTATTGTAATCCTGAAAATAAAAAAGCAAAATCATTAAAATTTTTAAGATTTGCATCTGAATGACATATTGTATATATCATTTCTTTTGTAAAGATCAGTACTTCCATTTTAAAAGGGCCTTGAAAATATTAAGAAAATAGTCTCGGCAAGAAAAAGAAAATTTTACAAGTAACATTTCACAATATATTCACTCTTTCATACACAGGAGCTCTTTGTTCAATTTTTACACAATTCATTTAATAATACATTTACATACAAAAGCATTTATTTAATATATACAGGTTATTTATAGAAGAAATTTTTAAAAATATATATATAAACAAGCCTAACAGTTCATCAGTTTTGTTGTCACAGCTGTTTATATCATTTGGCAACAAATCTCATTATTTTAAGTACAAACTGTGTCAATACCATTTTAAACAGTGCCAAATCCCCCAATAAAAGGGCGGTACCTAAAGATATGGTTACCTACGTGAAAGCTGAATCCAGACATGTAAATGAAATATGAATAATTTATCTTTTCACTGCAAAACGACTTATTTTACAACCATAGATTTAAAAAAAACTTAACTGAAATGTCTTTGTTCTTTAGATTCAATATACTATGTCTCGTATTGGAGATAATGTGCACATCATTTACAGTTCTTTTACAAGGATGTAATAAAGGAATGTGCATACATCATGCTCTATGGACAGTTTATTGTTTAAAATGTATTTTAATTATGAATTAATAATATGTATGTAATAGGTGCAAGTGCATTTTAATGACTTTATACTATTTTAAACTTACTGAAATGCCTTTGTTCTTTAGATTCAATATACTATGTCTCGTATTGAAGATAATGTGCACAGCATTTACAGTTCTTTTACAAGAACGTAATAAAGGAATTTGCATACATCATGGTCTATAGACAGTTTATTGTTTAAAATGTATTTTAATTACGTATTAAACTATTTCAAACAGGAAGATCCACTACTGAAATCCACTAAAGTATTTTCCCTATGGCAATTGTGCTTATAATGTCATATACTGTACTTTATCTATGAAAAAACTGGACCAAATAATTTGAATAAAGCATAACATGTGATTAGGTTATTCATAAAAATATGTCTTTTTATATGAATAACCTAAGATATGGCAAAGCAGAAATATTTTCTTAGGTCATTTTATAGGCTTTTTAGTTTTAAATTCATGACCCATCATATAAGAATATGATTAATTGACATGAAAGCACATTTTGTGAAATGTTCATGATTATGCTGACTTTTCTTTAGACTACTATCTTGATAGCATTCTTTTATTTTAGGAATATAATGCATTAACCAAAAGTTAATACACTTTAAAACATTCTCATTTTTGTCTTTATCTTCAGTTTTAATTGATGTATAAAACTTTTTAGAGATAATAGAAAATAAACATAAACTAAATTATATTCACCTTGACCACCACAACATCAAATACAAAATAGCTCGACTCAAAGAAATAATAGAATTTTAATTTTTAGATCATAAATATAAAATTTTACAATTTAAAACATAATTTTACAATTATAAAATTATTGATTCAATAATAATTTTTTTTCCCCACATACAAGGGTAAATTGGGTTATAAATAGGCAGATATTTAGTATTCCCAATTGCCATAAAAATGTAGTCTACTTCTAAAAGAAATTAAAATATATTATTCAGCAATACTAATATTAATCCATTTATCTTACATGAAGCTGATGGTAAATATTCTAAAAGGAGTTTCAGTTTCAAAGGTAGGATCTTAGGGCACAACAACAAAAGAATAAATTATTTCAAAAGAACATTTAAAGGTAAGAATAAATAAATGAAATAATAACCTACTTTTGGAACACCTTTCCCATGTAAATACATCAGTCCTAATCCACTCTGGCCCACAGGATTGTTCTGTGTAACAAAATCATCAATTTTCACATTTATAATTATAATTAAAAAACAACCATTTAAGTAGTAAACAAAAGTTGTAAAATATTTCACTGGAATAGTGAAAAGAACATAATATACAAGGTGTCCCTGCTTATCATTGACAAATACATAATTCTAAACTGGTAATGTTAAAAGTATAGTTTCGATTGCAGAAATTTTTTGTTTGTTCTTCATCATATAAAAATCTATTTACACCTAAATATTTATTTATTTATTTTAATCTACAAAATTTTATTTTTTATATGATTCCGGATCCTGTAAGCTATATCTAGAAAAACTTTCTCCATGCTCTAAGAAGTAAAACTGTAAAAATTCCATTTTTCTATGACTAAAACATACTGTTAGGACACTTTGAATTTTATGAATATTCAGTGTATTCTGGCACTAAAAACAGAAAAATATGTGTTGGTAGGAACAATGACAAACTCTGGCTCCTGGAATTTTAAAGAGACCGACTCTGACTCTGTGATGGCTGATGTACTAATGTTACTTGTTGGGTAGCGATTATTTTTATTCAGATTGCTTAGCTGCTACCACTTTATTTTTAAAATAGTAATATTAGCCTTATTTAATCAGTCATTAAATAAGGAAAATATTACTATATTTTTTTTAATGATAGAAATCAAGCAATCTAAATAAAAAATAAAAAAAAAAAGAAAGAAAAAAAAAACTGGCAACATTGAAACTTACTGACACACTATTCTTTGATCTTAAAACGTACGATGTGCCTATCAACTGATAATATTGATGTTTTCTTACTGTGTTGTTTCTTCAGATGAACTGGCCCACCTGCTTGTCTAAAGGTTAGGGTGCTGGCTATTAGATAAAGGGTGCAGATTCGAAATCTGACTCGGCATGGATGTTTGTAGTGGGTTAGATTCCTCTTTAAATGGAGGTCCCAGTTTGTTTAGTCCTCAGGTACAAAAGATGACTGTACCATCCCCGACAAACCCTTTTCATATGAACCATGGGTGCAAGTTGTGAGAAGTGGTGACGACTGAAAATATTTTAAACATCAACTTCCCTCCACCCCATATACTTCAAGTATGCTCAGACAAAAACACAATATAGATTAAATTATTTTGTAAGAAGTAAAATTTAATTATGTTAAAACTATATAAAAACAAAACTGCATACGTACATACATATAATATTGATACTCATGTAAATTGTAATCAAAAAGTTAAATTAGAAGGTATCAGATAGAAACAACAGTTGAAATATCTAATAAATATCCAAAATTTACTTTGAACAACACACACAAAGATCTTACAAAACAGTTGAATCCAAACAATATATATATATATATTCTGCTTATATAGTATTTTAAGACACATGTATGTTAAATAATATATATATATAATTTTTTTTTTTTTTTTATTGAAGAAAATTATTTTTAATTCCAATTAAACTGAAATTTTTATTAATAAAAATTTCTATTTTCATTACTGAAAAATATATATTTCCATTATAGGCCATAGAAATAAATAAATATTGTATAGTGGTTAGTTAAATATTATTGCGTTGTATGTTAAACTTTAGTATAATAAATTCATAAATATTGATCAAAATAATAATTTTTAAACATTATTATAATCAGATAATTTTTTTGGAATATTTTGAATATCAGATTTTGAATTAAATTTAAAGATTTTCAGATTGAATAAAATTTCTTACCTGGAAAAAAATCAATGTAGGAAGAATAAAAATTTCAGTAATGAAATAAAATGAATCACAAAGGTATATAAAAAGATTTTGGAAATTGCATAAAAATAATAATAATTAAATGTAATTAAAAAAAAAAAAAAACATACTTTCATTAAAATTCACAAAAAAGTCAACTTATATTATAAAGCAGAAATGTGTGCATCACTCAATGCTGATGTCATAATGTTGCAACAATGGAGCTATTTTTTTTTCAATTAAACAATCGTAGAGTTATTTCTATGGGGAAAATGCAACTTTTGGGCCAACGTTGACCTCCGTTACAGATGAAAATTTAAAAATAATATACAATTCACCTATTGCCCTCAGGAATACAGATACATTCTGTTATGACACGAACATAACATCTGCTTTTTTTTAATTATTAAAATTTATTTATGCTAAATTAATTTATTTATTTTAAATTTAAATGATTTATCTCCCATTTTTAATTAATTCCATTTTCTAAATTTATTTTCATTTGATCGGCAATCATAACGCTAATTTCTGTATTCTTTTAATTGTAAACAAACGACATTTTAATTCATTCAGCGGTTGCCAATCATATATTAACCTTTTTCCACCGACGTACTAGCTTTAGCGATCACAAACTTGAGTTGCGAGTCGTTACGTTTAATCTTTAAGCATTTTTCCTGTGGCATTATCTGCACCGGAGTTTTGAACACCGTTGTAGCATGGAGGCCTCTGATTTTCTAGGATAGTTTCGGCGCGAAACAGGGGACTTCAAGGCTTCCCCGTTAGCGTCTGGTCTCTTCGACTACAGGACGCTCGAGTGGAAACAAGTCCGCGAGAGTGCTCCTCAAAAATAATTTTTTTTTATGATTGGCCTACTGTTGAACTAAACAGGTTCAGCAGTAGAGTCCTTTCAGTAGTCTTTTTATTATAAGTATTGAACAGTAATTTAAGTCATGATTTTTAACCAAAATGAATAAATAATTGTATGTAAAAGTTCGAGAATACATGTCAAGAGAGGCTGCAGATGGGTGGAACAAGGAATCTTATATGAGAACAGCAGACCCCAAAGCATTTTTTCCCCAAAAAAAAGTAGGAAAAAAGGAGGAAAAAAACAATAAATTAGGAAAAAATAGGAAAAAAATATCGAAAAAAATAGGAAAAAGTAGGAAAAATTCGTTAAAAAATTAGGAATACAAATATTAAATTGAATAAAAAAATACAAAAATAAATCAAATTTAAGATAATTTATTGAAATGTTGTGTCAAATACACAATGACTATTATAAGTTTTTCTTTTGTTAATTTACAAATAAAAGAAAGAAAATGGCAGCAAAATCTAAATTTTTAAATTGATTGTTGTATTGTATGCAGTTTATCTTGTGCTGAAGAAAGTTCTTTGGTAATTTTTCGAATATTATTGGTACTGGTCTCTATTACTTTCGATACAATTCTCACTTTCATAAAATCTTTAACTCTCTGGTATAAATACCAATGACACACATTTTTCTAACAGAATTTTAATTCAAAATGATGCTGTAAGAATTTATTTAAAGCGTGGTCTGATCTGAGGCCTGGCCTATTGCTGGCTCTCCGTATCCGAGAATCTCGCCGTTGTGCTGGATTCTTATGGAGATCAATTCGCGTTTTCAAAGTTTTTAATGTTCTTTAGAATGCTGTTGTAAACTTAAGTTTAAAATAAGTGGTAATTCAATAGATTTCGTAATTAATTCTATAACTCTTCATGGATTCGGCCAGAATGAATATTTAAAAAAATCATCGTCGTAAAATTTGTGATGTTCGAGACAAAACTTTTTTTAAAAAAGAAGAATGATATGCAGCTACTCTCATTCTCATCTTTTCTTCCTTCCCACAAGAACGTAATAAATAGATGGATTCAAATTCAAAAGGAGCATTTATTTCAAGTCGTCTGAGTCTATTATTTTTGAAGAACAAGTAAGAATATTTTATTCATTTATTTTTTTAGATGTGATTCTCTTCATGAAGAATTTTGACCTAAAGAACGTCATGCACGTATTGTGCAGGGATTATTGCGATCATACTACACAACTACAATATTTAAAAGTTTACTATATTTCACTCTTCCATCAATTCCATTAAATTAAAGATAAATAACAGCACTTTTCTTCATTTTCCACGTCGCACCTATGTCCACCAACTCTTTTGATCCTAATTTTACAAGTTCTTCATTTACTTTTTTTGCAACCGATAAATTAGTGTTTGGGGCGTCCATACTAAGCATCAAAATTTTTGTTATGCTTAAATTTTCTCCTTTTCAGGCCTCCAAAATGCTTTTATAAATTATTTTGGCATCAGCATGCCCAAGGAAAAGTGACGTAAAGTATAAAGACAAAACCGAATTATATTTGGGACTCCAATATCTGAAGTGAATGTCCAATTGTTTTTTAATTTGTGAAGTTGTAGCTTCATCAAATGATAATGTAAAATATCCACCACCATTTATCACAGATTTCAGATCAGAAATTGTTTCAGTTTGAAAATAAGGTCCTAAGCCATGAGATATCACATATGAGATTTAACTTAGCTTCTGAAAAGACCTTATCTAATGATTGATTTGTAAATCAAACGTTGTATGACCTTTGACCTCTCATTCAAATGAGCTTCAAAGAAGGAGTGTGTTCCAGGGGTGATTCTGAGTAAAAAAAAAATTCTGAAATTCACAGCAAAATTTCTGGAAAGTTACAACAGAAAAAGTGTCCACTCCCGCCACTTTTTTTTTTTTTTTTTTTTTTTTTGTGTGTGTGTGTGTGTGTGTGTCCCTTTGACGAAATTTGTGTTTTTTTTGCGATCTTTTGACGATATTTGCTATTTTTTGTGATCTGTTGACAATATTTGCCATTTTTACGCGATCTTTTGACGAAATTTGTCGTTTTTCGCAATGTTATTGACAAAATTTGCCATTTTTTCGCGATCTAAGGACGAAATTTGCCGTTTTTCGCAATGTTTTTGGTGAAATTTGCCGTTTTTCGCGATTCTGACGAAAGTCACGTTTTCCCGCGATCTGTTGACAAAATTTGCCGGGTTTTTTTTTTAATGTTTTTGATGAAATTTGTCATTTTTTTGCGATTCTCTGACAAAAGTCACGTTTTTTCGCGATTATCTGACAAAAGTCACGTTTTTCTCGCGATCTGTTGACGAAATTTGCCGTTTTTCGCAATGTTTTTGACAAAATTTGCCATTTTTTCGCGATTCTCTAACAAAAGTCACGTTTTTCCCGCGATCTGTTGACAAAATGTCATTTTTTCGCGATCTTTTGATGAAATTTACCGTTTTTCGCAATGTTTTTGATGAAATTTGTCATTTTTTAACGATTCTCTGACGAAAGTCATGTTTTACCTGCGATCCTTTGACAAAATTGGCGACATTTCTTCGAACGAATGACGAGATTGATTTTTTTTTTTGCGATCATTTGCCGAAATACTGTTACATTTTATGTCCGAATTTTCGAATTTATGACAGATTTTTTTTTTTTTTCGGAAATCATTGCCTTAATTTTTCGGAAAATTCGGACCAGAATCACCCCTGTGTTCCTAGAGATATGCTCCTCCTCCAATCTAACGTCATACACAGACAGCCAATGGAACAAACTGCTTATTCCCGCTGTTTCGATTGCAGACGACTTCCCGATCACTTGTGGAACTAAGAAAAATAAAAATGACGGGCCGACATGGAAGTTGAAACAATTTGTTCAAAGTGGAGAAAAATAGGAAAAAATAGGAAAAAACAGGAAAAAAAGGCAAGGGGTTTAAAAAATAGGAAAAAGTAGGAAAAATAGGAGCTCTGCGGGGTCTGGAACAGCTACAATAATGAAGTTTGAAAGATATTCTATTTACTAAAGATGTTCAATGGTTACAGAAGCTGATTGGAACTGCAAAAGATCCGATTTCTCACGACAATGTTGCAGGATGTCCGATAATGGTAATATGTCCTATTTTTAACTCTTCTGGTGAAACTTCTGGGAATAAACGTTTCTCAGCAAGAATATTTGTCGTTCAGAGATTTTGGTACAGCAGTGCAAATTGATCCTTTTGGTTAAGAACTATCATCATGTTCGTATTTGAATATACAGAAGGACAATCAGTGGATTTCCAGCCTCGATTAATGGCTGATATAGTGCAAACAATACGTGATAATTATTTAGAATGAAAGCTCATCGTAAGTCATGATAACCAATTTATTTGCTTATAGTCAACGAACTTTGACATTATTCTTGATAAACATTAATATTTTGCATCCAATATGATTAAAACCTCTGTTAACTAAAATAAATTTCTTAAATTACATACTACGTAATTAATGCTAACCAGCTAATAAAAAATCATATGAAATTTTGTAAGGTTGTGCACAAACCATGGTACATATAAAATCTATCTATTTTAAATATTTATAACGATATATATATATATATATTTGTACATAATAAAAGATGAGATGTTCAATTTACGTTTGTTTCTTTTGTCTTTAAAATTTATTGTCTTAGTCTTATTGATTGTATAATTTCCACCGAGTGCCTTTAAAATTAAAAGTTAACTTTATAATCTTAAAAATAATTTTATACCTCATGAATAAATAGTATTCAACAATATGAAGATTTAATATAACACATTTATATTTATATAGTTAAAGTTTAATGTGGATTATATTTGATAATTCAATTTTCACTCTTAAATTCTTTAAATGTAATCTCTAGTGGCACTATAAACATTGTATTTATCTATGTTTTCAGCGATGCTGATCTCTCAGTTCAGGTAAGAATCGTTACATTTTACCATGAAGAATTCGTTAATTTATTTTTTATAATATTCCAAATTTTTATCTTCTTTTCACAACGCATTGTTTTTATAGTTAATTCTTCCCACTTTCGATCATTGGCTAAATTATTGTACATCTATTTTAGGAAAATACAAAATTTAAAATTACGTTTTAATATTCAAAATTCTCTGTTAATTTCTAGGTCAGAAAATGCATTAAATCCACCTTTCCTACCTTCCTTTTTTTTTATTTTTTTTTCATTACACATTCCAAACTTCAAAGCTCTGTGTCAACAGGAATTCAAATTAAATATAACTGGTTTAATTAAACCAAATAACCAAACTGGAGCTGGAGTATTTTTAGCGACTCCAACTCATTTTATCCCAAACTCAAGACTCCAACTCACAGGCCTGGATTTTAGTGTCAGAAAATGCTGAAAATTCATAGATTTTAAAGTATCATAACTAGATAATTTTTGGTTGTACTAAAATGAAATTGTTACTGTTTTATTGCTAGAGCTTGGAGAAAGTTTTTCTAAATATAACTTATAGGATCCAGAGACCATACAAAAACTTAGACTTCATAACTACCTTTTTTTAATAACTCTTAAGGATTTTCATGTGATGGAAAATAACATTTGAAAAAGTTTTGCAACTGGAAATGTACCTATAAAACTAACAGTTTACGAATTAACTATTGGAAATGATAAGAAGGGACACCCTGTAAGGCTTCAATAAAAAGGAAAGGAAAAAAATCAATACCTTTTCAGCTGCCAAAGTGAAATATTTCAAAGCTGTTTCATTATTCTGCTTAACAACACTGCCACCTTCCAAATACATCTATAAAGAAGGAAAAGTAAAATAGATAAATAATAGTGAAACCCATATTAACTGGATTATGCTGGTATGGTGGCTAAAATCTACATAGATTTTTGTTGTTTAAGATAAAATCCCCTGAAACTGTAGAAATAGAACAAAATACCCTGAAAATTCTGAGATCCAGGAATAGGAAATGCTGACATTTTACAACAATCATTTTTGAATTAATCATTTTTGCAACATAAACTGATTGGAAAATTCAAAGATGACAACTTATAAGAATTACAGATAAGAATTTTTTTAATTGAATGCTAATACTCACTAATACACTTTTACACAGCAATGAATATTTTGCCTATTGTTTGCAATTTATTAAAGAACATTTGCAGATTTTTTTTTAGAAACAAAGTTTAAATCTAAAATTTTTAGCTTACTTTCTGAGGAGCCAGCTTTCACACGCAGGTTTTACACAGTAGCTTTTTTTTGTTTTTCACCCATCAAAATGAACAAGCAGACTGGAGAAAGTTATACCCTTCTCTACCATACTTATGCACAAATAACAAAAAATACAATAGGCTTGTATAAGAATACCTATCTTCTTGCACCATTAACATTGCAATAAAAGCATTTCAGTCAATAAAAGATTTTTTAACAAATCCATTCCTCTAACTTGTGGATATCATAATATGATCAAAAAATTTTATTTTTAATTGAATGCAATAAATCCTTAAAGCAGAGCAAAATATATACTAAGGTGTGAATGGAAATAAATTGTCACCATATATCATATGCAAGTTATTGGATGAGGAAATTTTTTTACACCACATTAAAGAGAGGACAAATGCATTGAATCTGATTAATCATATGTGATGATAATCATATATGATAAACATAAACATGTGATGCTTTACTCCATTCTGTTTAATTTTTTAGACAAAATCTCCTTAAATCTGAACATTCTATTAGCATTTTGCCTTTTAAGCAGGCATTCATGATGTACTGCACATTTTCAGGAACAGATTGGGTATATATGGAGCTCCTGAATACTTTTTATCCTTAAAAACAATTTTTTTAAAATAAATACATTATTAAGAATGTTGCAAGGGGTCCTACTAAATATGCTCCTAGAATGTGCCTAGGCCTAAAACCAGACCTGCATATCCCACAAAGGGTTTAGAATATAACGCCAGATTTTTCTAGAAAATAAAAAGCAAAATTCTCAGAATTTATGATTTCTTTCTTTTTTTTTTTTTTTTTTTAACTAAAAATTAAAATTTCTTAACATTTTTCAGGTGGGAGATTGTGGCTGTCACAGTAAAAACACAGAATTTTTTTTTATCTTGCCAGTCTTAAATCTACAGAATTCCAGGTTATTCCTTGCAACAATTGCACCAACTTAAATGTGTAACAATTGTGCCAACTCAAAACTCTAATAATCCTAGTGAAGAGAGACTTTAAGAACTGCTGACTCTCAATGTGGTCAAAGAGTGAAGAATAATGATGTGATGTAAAATAATTTATATGGTGATCCACCAAAATTTAATTTCTGAATAATGTTTTGCACAGTTACGTTCGGTTTTATTGTGTATTTTGTTTTGTGTGTGTACAAGTCATAAATGTTCCTGCGATGTTTGTCTTGAATAAAAAAAGATAAAAGACAATATTGTATTATCAGACTTCTATACTTATGTCTGATAAATATATTACAAACATTGATATTGTACTGAGAACAAAGAAACAAGGGAAAAACCCCATAAAGGTATGATCTTTATATCTCCATCAGAAGGACCATTTAAGAAAATATATATTCCAAGCAATTGGGAACAGTTTCTTTACTGTCCATATTCTCACCATGAGAACAACACATAACTTAAATAAACACAACTGAGCTTAAATGTTTTAGTTGACTTTTGAACATTTCCATAATGAGAAATATAGATTTAAGTATCATTTATGAGCACAACAGTGCAGAACCAAAATATTCATTTTAGTCAAGTTTAAAGTGTTTCATCCTGAGAAATATATGTGGGAATGAACAGCAATGTTCAAATGAAAAGTATCAACTCTATGAAATGCAGCAGTACACAGGCTGAGATAAATTCATGAATCAATACAAGTTCAGTTAGAATATAATTTGTTACTCGTAAATACATTCATGAAATTGATAATTTATACTCATCTTAAGATTATTATTATTGTATAATGCAGTGTATGCATTTACATAAAAAGTTGTTCTTAAATTTTTCGCTGTGAGAATAAAATAGTGTATGTGATTTTTTATATTTTGCTTCAAATTTTCTTTTCACTCTCACCCTAAGAAAAAATTCAGTATAGTGTTTAAATTTCTTAACATTACGAAATATTACGTGTGTTTATGTTCCTTAACTTAAAGAATAATGAAAAGAAGACAATATTGGATTATCTACATTAGATACATCTGACAAATATGTTATATCCCGAACCACAAACATCCCTTTGCGTGTAAAATCAAGTTTCTAAAAATATATAAAACCCTAACTTTTTAGGATATTATAAATCAACGAAAATATTTCTATATTTATGAAATTTTGTTCTTTTAAATAACATATTAAGGAGAAAATACTCAATCTTTCCTTCAACAAAAAGAAGTTCTTTTTACAGAAGTAGATTATAATACATTATAAAAAGTTGGTACATTTTAAATATGAAAACCAAAATTCAAAAATCCTACAAAAATTTTCAAAGAAAACTATTGGTAACAATTGTTACAACTTTATAAACCCAGAGCCGTCCTTAGCGAAAGCGAGGCCGGGTGCAAGAACTTTTGCGAGGCCCTTCACTTCCAAAATTGTCTATCCCCTCTCATCCCCACAAATATTGACAATTTAGCTGATTTTTTTAAAAATTCATTTACCAGAAATTTCTAATAGTAATTGTTGTCTTATGTAATAACAGACATTCCGTGATTAAATAAAGGGAAGGTGACTATTCGAAAATTCTGGGCACTTTATTTTGGGGGGAGGGGAGGGATTATAGTACTTTTTATTACATGTTTATACACTCTTGTGAATTTCCTTTCATAATACTCAAAATGGACTTGGACTATTTCTTTTACTGCAGATTTGTGCCGGGCTGGGAATTCTTGCCGTGTCATGTTGGAGCGACATTTGTTTTTAAAGATATAAAATAGTGATATTATACAGTCGTTAAAAGAAAGAGAGAGCGAGAGAAAACCCCCATACTGTTTCATTACATCAAATTAACACAGTGAGATGCGAAATGTAATGTTTGACTGACAATTGTGTCTACTTTTCGAATTTCAATACAGATATTGAAATATGAGTTATCTACAGATTAAAAAGTTTTTAATTTGAATTTTCTAATGGTAAGTCCCACTTTTAACACCATATTTTTTGTTTCTTTGATTAAAGAAGCACTGAAAAAGGCATCGATTTTATACCTTTTCTTAAATCTTCGTGCAGTAAGATGAGGTCAAAGTTTCAGGATGCTAATGCTTCACGCGACAAAATTTCATTTATATGTTCCCAAAAATCATCAGACTTTTTTTTTTTAATAAAAAAAAAATTATGAATTATGAAAATGATTAATAAATTCAATTCATATATTTTTTTATACAGTAGGAATTATGATCTACAGTTTCTTTTACACAATTTGAACCACAATCGTCAGAAACATGGGTCTGCAAATTTACAGGTCGCTGCCATAATTAACTTTTGAGATATAAATTTTAGATTTTGACCGTCTCCTGTTACCAAAGAATCCAAAGAAAAGAAAATATTACATTGTAACCAGAAAAAGAAGTATGGTATTTTCTTACATATAAAATGAGCTTATTTTTGAATAACAAGTTCTGTATAATTTTTATGGTAAATAATTCAATGTTCCTGATACACCTCCTTGCAAGGTATTAATCTTATATTTCTAAATTTATGGATAAAAATATAATACAATATATTTTTTCGGGCGGACTTGATTCATGTATGGTGATTAAAGTATGGTATTTCAAATATGGTATCAAAAATGGTTGTTATCATTTGAAAATTTAAAGTCAACCCAATTTGTAATATGCAGACGACCTATATTGCAAAATTTAAATTCATATTAGAAAAGTAGACAAAATTCCCAGTCGAAACGCATCTTTTGCATGGGGCGATTTGAAGATTCAAAAGTATGGGGTGTTCTTTCTCCTTCTCTTACACAGAATTAACGGAATCTTTAGAATTTCATTTTGGCTTAATAAATTAAAGAGAAAGGTTTTTAAAAATCTACTTTTTTTTTCTTTAGAGCTTAAAAATAATGACTTTTTTAATCATCCTTTTCTTTCCTTCTAAGCTATTTAATTTTAATGGGTCTCCATTTGAATTAATTGCCTTATGTAACCACTGATATTGCAATTCTGGATACCATGGCTTGCGGGCGTATGTATAGTCAGAAAAAAGCTGTACTGTAAAATGTTTGCTTAAATATGTATCCAATAGTCTTTTAAAGAATTTTAATTGTAGGATAATACTGGCTAAGAAAATCGGAATTTTTTTCCCTAAGAAACTTTAAATATTTAGTTTAGATTCAGGATCTGAGGAAAGGCAGCCAATGGGGGGGGCAATAGGGTTCGATCCCCCTCCGAAATTTCTAATAGGATGACTGTAAATATGCCTTTAATAATCAGTCATGATTCAGAAATTAAAATTCAACTCTAACATCTCTTTTTTGTTTGATTCCTCAGCACGTTTCAAAATGAATGTAATTCGTAAGAAATTCCCAAAAATTTTATGGATGGGAATCTCCAAAAGCGAAATTTGAAAGATGTTATTTTACAACAACGTAATATAAATGGTCCAAATCTGAACTGAAACTCTTAAAGCATGCAGTAAAAATTTTATTTTAAATACCCGTAAATTTACAAATATTCTGCAAAATGGTTGCCAAATAAAAACACTAATTTGGTTTCAGATAAAATTTTCTGTTTTGATAACTATATCATTGAATTATTCGAACTCATAATTAAATTTAATAAACCTTTTAACTTTCTTCCTCTCCAATAAATTATTAAAAAGTAAATATAAAAAAATGATAATAAGAATAACATTTGAAGTGGTTTCTGCTCACTTGCCTCCTCGCAGTGTTTACGCGGTGAGACACAGGTATATGCGTATGGAAAGAGACATCGAGATTCGTATAATAAAAAGATACACTTGATTATAGAACAAACAAAACAAATTATGTTGCTACATTTCAATTAATCATTAAAATAATAGTGAGCAGTTTTTTACAATTACCATCAGCATCAACCTCTTAACCGCAACATTCAGTTCATGCGCATCTCCAGATTTGTTGTGCGCCTGGTACTGCCTAGGCTAGAGTATAACAATGCTTATATATAAGCTCAGGGCTGCCATTCCAAAAATTATTCAAAATAGTTGCTTTAGTTTCCTTTGGAGCCAAAAATAGTAGCAAAAATAGTCGCATATCATGGCTGATTTAGTAGCAAAATAGTTGCATATAAAGTATTATCCACAATAGTCACAGTGTAAGTGTTGAGATCAGGGTAGATAATAATTTCCCTTTTACAAATTTTCAAACTATTCCCTAATCTTTCCTTAAAAATGATTAAATTTTTCTGATTACAACGATACAACATTTTATATACAATCTGCACAAATTCAATACTACTTTTACAAATTATCTAATTATTATGTAACAAAATTTTTAAAAGCACACCCATTCAAGTTTTCATGACATTTGAATTTAGTTTGCCGCAACTTTCGGATGAACACTTGATATAGCTCTTGTTAGTTGTAGATGTAATGGTGATATTTCCAACATTTCATTTTGCTTTCATAATGAACTTAAAGAAATCTTTCTTGAAACTTTTCCTAAACTGCAGATTTAAGACATTTTAAATAGTTTGAAACTGCAGTATAAGTCAAATTTTTATTTTATGTGTATATTTGCTTACTTTGAAATGACGTATTTTGTAGAATACCACAACATAGTCAGTGTCCCGATTTAGAGTAATGCACTACACATTACGAAAATCTATTTCAAAAATTATTTACAAATGAAAATTTTCAGGGAGGAGGAATTTAGGCCATTGATATTTATCATTACTACAAAGTATCAAATACAGCATTTTTTTTTAAAAATTAAAATTAAAATTTCAAAGAGTTTGGAATTGCAGAGGTGAAAGAAAACAAAAATTGGGCATTTGGGGGGGGGGGGGATATTTTAGATGACTGATTAATTATTTATTGTCACTAGAAAGCAATGGATATGACAGACTTTTTTAAAAATAAAGAGTTTTAAATATTTTAAGCCTTTATTATAACACAATTAGGTGATACTTTTCCTCTAAATAAATATTTTAAACCTCTTTCTACACTAGAGGGGGGGGGGGAGAAATGTAAATTTGAGAGGGAGAGGTGGATGATTATTATTTTTTTTATTTAATGTTATTAGTTAACAACAAATAGGGCAGAATTATTTTTCTTAAAATAAAGTTTTGAAAATCTGCATGCTGGAAGGGTTGGGCAAAGGGGAGAACCAAAAATTTTGGAAAGAAGGGATAATTTATATAAGCCTGATTATTTATTTCACTAGAGAGCTCAAGTAGGACAGGAGAATTTTTTAAATATAAAAATACAGATTTTAAATTTCTTTGTATTCTGTGAGAATAGAGAAGAGTAAATTTTCAATGTGGGAGAGGGGGGGATTTAGATGATCGTTATTTGTTTATTGTTATTAGAAGTAGTGATCAGTAAGTAGGGCAGATGTCTTTTCTTTAAGAAAAAAATAAAGAGATTTAAACGATTTGAAACACAGCATGAGGATGAAAGGGGGGATGATGGTATAGTAGGAAGCAGAAATTTTATTAATGGAGGAGGTTATTTAGATTATTTGTTGTTATTAGGGAGCAACAAATAGGGCATTTTTTTTTCCGTTTGAGAAATAGAACTTTATTGATTTAAAACTACGTATGCTGGGAGAACAAAGGATATAATTGCTTATTTGCTCACTGTTACTATGCAGCAGAATTAGAACAATAGAAAAATGAGTGAAATTGACTCTTGGTCAAGAAAAGTGCTGTTTGGTAGTGGTATTGAACATCTGGAAAAATTGTACTGGAATAGTAAAAAAAAAAAATTATTGTTGTTTCATATTTCCTGCAACATGCATTTGAAAAATCTAGAATAAAATTTTCAAAAAGTCTCCTTTTTCATAAAATAGTTGCCTATTTGTCAGAAATAGTTGCTTTTCAAGCCTTTTTTGCTTAAAAAAGTTGCCTTAGTCTCCTGAAACTGAAAATAGTAGCAAAAAGTAGCATTTTAGTAGCAAATGGCAGCCCTGTAAGCTTGAAACAATTATTCTCTTCTCGAGCGTCGCGAATTATACCTCTACTGAACATTTTATTGACAAAACAGTTTACATTTTATCAATAAGAACGTTTATACATAGAAATGTTATTATGAAATAAATAATTCAGAACAAAATGAATAAACATTCAGCTACTTTGTATTACATTTGCTTTTCGAACGCGAGGCCCTCTTAGGCGCGAGGCCCTGTGCAGCCGCACCTGTCGCACACCCCTAAGGACGGCTCTGTATAAACCCCTATATCAGAATACTTACTTTACCAAGGAAGGCCATGGCATTTGCATTTCCAGCATCAGCTGCTTGCATGAAGTAATTCAGAGCTCTCTAAAAAAGATAGAAATTTTTTTATTTTAAATATAATGATGACTATAATGATAACTAATAAATATTATTATTATTATTATTTTAGGTATAAAATTCATGTAGAGGGTTGGTATGGGTGCTTACTTTTGGATATCACTAATTCCATAAAGAAAATTCTCCTTTACTTAATTGCAGAATCTTGCATTTAAATAAGGAAAGATTTATTTTTAGGAAATGCTGCTATTCCAAAGTAAGCATATGTACGAACTTTAATATTACTTATTTTCTACTGACATACTTACTTAATTTATTCTAAATTCTAGACAATTTAACAGTAAGATATTAAATGCAATAAATTTAAATAAAATAATAAAATAAATTATAATTCATTAAATACCCAGTATCTACTTATATTTACAACGTATTGGGCCGGATTTACGTTTTATATGCGACCATGAGCCCAATGCTACCTGCCAACTTTTCCTGTTCATTTCAAGAATTTCTGATTTTAGAATTTTAATGGAGAAACACACTGTCGTGGAGAAATTTTTAATTTTGACAGCATATTACTTGAAGCATTTCGATGGAAAGTAAAACCAATGAAAAAGAAGAAAAGATACATACTTATACATCATTACAATGTAGTGATTGTAATTATAACCATAGAAAAAAGTATCTTTATAACATTCAGATTTTTGTCAAAGCCCAATTAAAGAACTTTGAGGGCCTAGGCACAGTATTATTACATGGACCTCCCAACTATAATATTATAACTAAGCTCAAACCTCGAGATTCCCTCCCCCCCCTATATTTTCAAAAACTCATGAAAGTATTTGCACAAATGGTGAAAATCTTTTTTTCTTTCTTTCTTTTTTTGTACTTGAAATTTATTTTTAAAACACAATGGCAGGTCCATAATAATTATATAATGGGGAGAACCTAGCATTTTTTCGCATCCCTCAAATTAGAGTGCCCCCGAATTAGATATAATCCTTAATAATGGGAATATATATAATGGGAAAGGGGGCCATGAAACTTCCATTTGTCCATAACCTGCAGAGTATACTTAAAAATATGTTCTAAATGAAATATAAAAACACGTATTGAATTCACGTGAAAAATGATTGTTCAAAGTATTTCTCACAGACTTACTAACGATTCTTTTAATAACTATATATAAAGCAGCATACTATCTTCATTAATAAAACAAAGATGTTTATCTATCTGTCTGTTTGTTGGTAAAATATAGTGCACATAGAGGTCTGAAAATTTAGATGAGGATAGATGAAGGACAGGACTCATTATGTCTGAGGTTCAGATTTTCCAGTTTTTGATATTTAACTGCAAGATATTAATTAAAAACCCTAAGGAACATCGCAAAATGGCCAGTTTCCATCATTCTGCAAAATTGGGCATGTGCATTTACAGGTTTCCTCGGATCTTCATGCAGTATGAAAGCGAAGCGTTCGTTTTTTTATGCATTTTGAAATCACAAAATCCCTCACACAGTTACAAAAAAAAAAAAAAAAAAAAAAAAGAGAAAAAAGAAAAGAAAAGAAACACAAGAAACTTTTTGCCTTACATTCCCAGTTCGAATGTATCTTTCTTTTAAAAAAATAATTATATTTAGTATTTCAAAAAACATTTTTATTTCAAGTTTTCCGTTTTTCTGCATTTTGAAACTGTCGCATCCGCTACCCGAAAGAAAATACAAGAAAAAATACGCACTTATTCGTGGTATCTTTCCCTTTTTAACAGTCTTTAATAATAATAATAATAATAATAATAATAATTTTCAAGTTTTCTGTTTTTTTTTTTTCTTCTTTTTTTTCTGCATTTTAAAGCTACTGCATATGCTACCTAAACAAAAATATCAAGGATTTAAAATATCTTCTTACTCACCGTACTTTTCCGGTTTTGATGGTATCTTTGGTTTTGAAAAATAATAATATTTACTATTTCGGAAAAAAAAAAAAAAAATCAGGGTCGAGGGTCATTTGTTTATTTCTTATGTTTTTAATCTAATTTTAAAAAGTTATTTCCTTTTTTCGGACGAAGAAGATACCCACCTATTCTCGGTCTTTTCCCGGTTCTAACAATATCTTTGGTTTCAAAAACTATTAAAATATACTATTTCAAAAAAATTAATTTCTTGAAGTCGTTTAACGGATTCCACAAACATTTGTTTTTTTTCGGTGCCTTTGAATATAGCATTTCCCCTTTTAAGAGAATTGTGCTTTTGAACATTTTCCGAGGGGTTTTCGTTTCTGCATATGTCCGGGAAAACCTCTACATTTTCAACACACATTATCAATACACTGGAAGATATTCTTTCACATTTTAAAAGAGTGTGTCAGAATTCAAAGTTTGATATATCTAAGCCTCAGAAATTAAACCAGCAAGCACTATAACGGGACCCCTTAGTTTGGAAACATTTTTGTTTAATAAATATAAAATCATACAAATTCGAGGTTCCTATGTAAAAACAGACCAAACCGTGCATAGCACGCCTGGTGTACACTGCCGAAAACAATGGGGCCTCCGATTCTAGGTTTGTTTGAATAGATTTTCATTTAAAAATTGAAATCATATAAATTCGAGGGTGTGTGCTGCCGATGGCAGTGGGTTCCCCAACATTAGATTCGATTGGAAATATTTTCGCCTAAAAATATAAAATCTTTCAACACTGATTTTAAGTATATTTAAGGTTATTATCACGAGTCAGGGAAATGCCGGGAGTGTTAGCTAGTTAATACTAAAAAGTAATATTTCCGAGAAAATCATTTTTTCTCTCAAAGCATTTCATTTTATCATGCAATATTAATCCTAAAAATATGAAATTATTCTCTTACGTCTCAAATTAAAAAAAAGTCTTTTTGAAAAAAATTACACTTTATTTTACTTTTCTTTTACTCATTTTCAGTCCTAAATAAATTTAACCTTACACCATAGATCCTTCAGCTTTCACATGATTTTCAAGATTTATTGTGTATATTGAGTATATCTTGGATAAAATTCTGTGCATAAGAAGTTTCTTATTAAAATAAAATCATAGTATAAGTAGGCTCTTACAATGGAGTTTTAAGTTAATGTAAAGTCATCATTAATTCTTCATAGAAATCAAGTTTTTTAAAAAGATGATGCCATTTTAGCATGACCATGCTTCTATTTCAGTAAAAATAGTCAAATTTTAGATTAAATTCTAAGTAATATCATGAAGTTTCATGCATTTGAGAAGCTGAACATTTCCTTTTCGTGTAATCATGTGACAATAATCTTTTTTCTACAAGAAAAACCTTTTCTCTCTTTATGATAAAAAATGCTTATGATCTACGTTTAAAATTTGCCTTATCTTTAAATTAAAAATCGTCCTGGGAACAGGGACCATGTGGCATATGCTAAAATCCTACGCTGTCTACTTATTTTATAAACTGTATTGACAAATGCATGCTTAATTTCCACACAAAAAAAAATTCTAATTTTTTTTTCTTGGTTTTTTGTTTGTAAGATGGTCAATAAATTCCTCCAGATCAATTTTTTTTTAAAAATAAATTAATATAGTGATCAAAGAACTAAATCGATGTTGTGACATTCTGCTTCTTAACCCTTTGACTGCGGCAGTCCTGCTATCGGGCCATGGAACGCACATCTCTTCCCATATAATAGTGGTAACTTGGTAACCCACATGGTCCACGGGGTGAAGACCCTTAATCTAATTGATCCATGTGAAGGTTCTAGTGTTAACTCGAATGATGACTGAGATTTCGCATCTTGCATTTGGAAAAAGTTAGTGTATGACGAGAATTAGTCATCAAATGTACCTAAGCGTTTAAATAAGTTTAAAAATCTTCTTTCTGCTGTCGTTGTCTCCAACGATAAAATTTAAAATAAAATCAGACATACTGGAATGATGTTAGAGAAGTTACTTAAGGTGGCAATGTGGTGGTGTGAATTAAAACTTCGCAAATTGAAGCAATATTTTAAACGAGTATAAAAGTGTGTGTTTCAAATCAAGGAAGTTGAGATCCAAAAGCTAAAACAAGGTAAAATATCATAGGAATATGA
The DNA here is from genome assembly GCA_963931845.1 of Maratus michaelseni. Taxonomy (NCBI): domain Eukaryota; kingdom Metazoa; phylum Arthropoda; class Arachnida; order Araneae; family Salticidae; genus Maratus; species Maratus michaelseni. The sequence goes on along the minus strand of OZ007591.1, from coordinate 141,697,514 downwards.
GATCATAACAAGTATTATCCATCCATAATAACTTGTTAATCCTAATTTTTTTAAAAATTACAAGTATTTTTACAAAATTTTATTTCGCTTCGCTCTTTCAAATTTTGTGCCCATATGATTTGTGCGCCTGGAGCAGTTTGCTCCAACTGTTCCACGGTAGCTACGCCCGTACTCGACTGACATTTCAGCAACAAGCAATATTTAGTTTAGTAAAAATTTTCCATACAGAAAATAAATACATTAATGTGATGTAAATTTATTTAAGACAGGCATGATCATAAAATTAATTAATAATTAGATACGTGAATTGATATTTTTATGAATAAATGCAATAACCCAAAGCACTAAGTGCAATTTTTTGAGAGATACTAATAAGAAAGTTTAAAAGTAAAAATGTTCTTACTTGATTTTGTGGAACATGTAGATAAAATCAGAACTGAAGACAACTTTTTTGATTATAATTAAATCTTCTTTATTTTATTTTGAGAATATAAGATATTATGATTCGTTGCTGGCCACTCATCATTTTAAATGAATGAATTTTTAACAAATAATCCCATCAGTTTAATTAAAATAAGAGCTTCAAAGAACTTGCATTTTGAAGAACCATTTAACAACATATTCATAATTTTGATACGACGACTTCAACATAACATCTCGACAAACCATCAGATCACGAAGTCAATTAAATTTTAAACTGTCAGATTACATAAATGAGATTGATGGGGCTTCAATTGTAACAAAAAGTAAATTTTAAATTAATTTGTCAAAAGTAGGACAACAAATAATCTGAAATTAAATCAATTTTAGATTCCAAAACGGAAACGAGAGATACAATTCGCCATAATGTCATTCAGCAAACCTCCATCTCTGGCGAAAATGCATTGGACAAGTCATATGCTGTGCCAAAGCCACACCTCTAAAATAGCAAATATAGATTTGTGCAGCCGTCACATAAAAGAGCAACTCTATAGTAGGAGAAAAAAGTAGCTGCTAAAAGAGAAGCTATCTTCATGCTATGAACAGAGATTCGTGATTGATGGATCATATCCAAAGAAAACACATATTGGGAACAAATGCTGTGTGTACCAGAAAAAAAGAAACAAGCTCACTGACAAATCTAACACCACAGCCATGTTTCGAAAAATAACAAACAGGTCGGAAAGAAAAGGAATGTGAGAATTATCTCACAATTAAAAGGGAAATCTACATAAATTCTATGAAAATTTAAAATTACTAAAGAAACAAGTAATTATTTTAATAAAATATATAACTGGCATAATCAAATACATTTTTTTAAACCTACATCTTACCTTAGACTTATACTTGGTATATTCAGTGTAGCTGACCAGTATAGCATCATTGTAGTATAAAAGTTTTAATCATTGTCCTATTGTGCTAGATGCGATAAAACTTCAAATACTACATGTATTATTTAAGTAATAACTGTATCTATAATTATATGCTCATATTTGTCAGGAGGTATTATTGTAACTGAGTTAAAAAAAATCCTGAAAGTTATTGATAGAAAATATAGATATCAATTCATATCACAACTAATACACAGAAATCAAACTCAAACTTAAAAACAGTACAATTCTGCCAGTGTCTAAAAGACATAGTTGATAAAATAAATACATAAAACAAAAATTCTTCTAAAAGCTGAATGGCTTTATTAAGTAAAGAGTAAAAAGTAAGAATATGGAATTTTAAATTCTAACAAGAAAATGAATTTATTTTGGATAATTGCAAAACCAATATTGAAATTATTCAGAAATCTGGATTTGAAGACTACTCAAACCAGTGCTTCGAACCAAAGTCAAAACAAAAGCTAGAAAAAGGCATATTTCTGATGGAACTAAAGCTGGAACTGAACCAAAATTGTTTTTTCAGTTCTAGATCTGAACTAGAAATTAATTTTCTACTCTGGAACTGAATTGTGAAAACATTTTTATTTAAAAAAAAACTTTTATATAAAAACAAAGTATAAGCCACAGACATTTCAATGTACTTCTGATCTTTAACTCTTTGGTATATGCATGTGTGAAAAGTTAAATCAGAAATTTTGTATAATGCAGCTGATTAGTATAGCCGAAAATGAAAATATTTATTAATTAAAGTATAGGAATGAATAGTCCACCTTAATGAAGGTGTTTAAAATACCAACCCAAAAACAGATCTAATAGCGACTTTTATTCCTTATTTAAATTCAAGACTAGATAGGTTTTTAAGACAGCATGAAAAATCATCATTAAAATAAAGAACAAAGTTAATTGAATTTGAATGCTTAACATTCTATCTTAAAAACAAGAGTTTTGTAAAATTATGGAAAGTCTTGTGCTTTTATTGAAATTATGGGTTTAAACTCAAATTGCATGGGGAAAAAAAAAAAATCTGACAAATGAAAACCAGAACTGAACAAAAAGAAATAAAGAAAAAGTTTACAAGGTGAGCAGACACTAAAGATGAGTTCGGGTTCTTTTTTTGGAGCCCATGCCAAACCATTTAAAATCAGAGCCTGCCTGAGCCCAATACTGAAAGTATGGAATCGAAAACTGTAAATATTATTTTTAAAGAAATAAAAACCAGAACGAAAATTACATTTTGACTAACAATAATTGGCAAAAAAAAAAAAAAAAATAAGATACATAAAATAAAAATATTACAGTTCAAGACTCTGGTTCTAGCAATACACTTCATGCAATTTATACATTTTACAAAGACATTACAAAAACAAACAAAAACAGAAAAAGCGAGCACAGTTTAAAGTCCCCTTTTCTTTCTAATGGCTAAGAAAGAAATATAAAGAAGAAAGAAGAGAGAAGTATAATTATAATGAAAGAAGTAAAATTTTCTTCCTATCAGAGTAAAATAAATGACTTATCAAATTATTAAACAAATGTTCTTGAAATAGCAGCATTTGTTGCAAATGATTCATATTATCATTAAAATACAATGAAATATATTTCTATACATATTGTGCATGACTGTTAGAAATGATTATTAGACTTTGATTAAACTTATATACTCCCCTATTTTAATATTGGATCAGTGGAAAAATTTACCTTATCTTATACCATTTCAACTTACTCACTAATAATTCATAGAACAAATTTCTGATGTAAGCAGAGTTAGGCAATATTGAAAATACATGTATTTGAAATACATTTTCAAAATACATTTGTATTTTGTATTTTAAACGTACAAAATGAAAGTATTTTGGTATATATACTCAACACTTGGCCAACACTGAATAGTTGTAACAATAGCATATTTGAAGACAAAAGAATTTATAGCTGATCTGTAAAAAGTTATTTGAATATAAATGTATACTACATGCTATAATTCATAAAAGCTATTTACTCGGTAGATAAAAATATAGCTACAAAATATAGAAAAAGATAAGAAAAAAAAACATGTAAAATTAATGCAGATTAAAAAAAAAAAATGTAGAAACAGAAAATACAATGCAATAAAACAAATTTTAATAATTAAATTTGTTATGTTGCAAATTATAGAACAAAAACACCTATCAGTCTACATTTTTATGAGATAGGGCAATCTTATTGTAAATTTGTCCTGCCTCAAAAAAATGTGTTCACTGCAAGCACTGCTAAAATAACATCTTTGTATGCTGTACATATCCCAAAATCCCTGATGGCTCGGCCTACAGGCACAGGTAGATTTCGAAGATGCAGACCGTGGGATGCCTGTTTATTGGGAATTGCAGAAGAAATTACCTTTTTGCCATGATGCGGCAGTTGGGACCACCCACTTCAAAATCTAACATGTGTCTCTAGGCAAAGCGAACAGGGATTTTTTTAATTTTTACTTTTTTTTTTTCACTGTAAGGGTTGGTCCTATAAAAAACTTGTCAATATAAAAGTTGTAGATAATATGAAGAGTTTTTAAGATAAATTTAAGCGGATTTGATATCTTGTGAATTGACAAAGTTATGAATTTTTTTCTTCTTAAACCCATATTCCCCCCCCCCCCCCCCTTGGGGACATTTTTAATATCATCAAAAATGTGTCATACATAAATTTTCGGCCCTTTTCCTAGAAGTAATAATAACTTTAAACGGATTCCATACATATCATAATGTAATAGATAGTATTTCTTACGAAATCTACCTAAAAATGAAAAGAAACTGTAAAGTCGATACAATTTTTTTATCAAGAATAAATAACATACAGTTAGAAAATATGAAGCATTTTGCATTTTTCAGTGAATTCTTATACCAAGCAATAACCATTTTTGATAGACAAATTTCAGGTAACAGAATGAGTAATGATGGGTTAAAGAATCAGTTTTAATTTCATATTCGTCAATTGTACTTTTTATGAATCAATATATGATATAACCAACTACATTTAAAGAGAAAGAAAGATGATAACCTATATGTATGTGAATATTTTCCTTTTTTACTCCAAAGCATTGGTTTTATATGCATATTAGAATTTTCTTTAAAAAGTAACCAATAAAGGCACTTGTTATAACAAATTTACTTAATCCAAATGTCGAAGGGAAGAACTATTTATGATAATTATGCTAATTATAAAGTAATGTAATTTCTTGAATATGATTAAATGTAATTAAAAAAACTTAAGTGTATTTTTGACATATGAATTTTTTTTTTAATTATGTTTTATTGTCACTTACTAATATTTTTCTACATGTTTTTACCATGGGTTATAAAAAGTAATGTTAATTTAGAACTTTTTTGAGAGGCATGTAAAAATATGGATATATCCAGAGAAGTGATACAATTAAAAGCTACTGTATTATAAGAAATAATAAAGAAAAGCAGAATGTTACAATAAAAATACAGATTCTTACAGCGTGATCTTGTTCAACTCCACGTCCCCCTTGATAATGTAACTGACCTAAGCCAACCTAAAAGTAGAATATAACTTAGCAAAGAAAAGTATTAAAAAGTCAAAATTATTCACTTCTATCACTGAAAAAATCTTTTAAGTTAAATTAAGTTACAATTAAGTTAATATGCTCACAACAAAAATTAGAAAGTAAAATTAAAAGTTAGTTCAAATAAAAAAAATTAAACTTTTACTTTTCCTTATTTTTATTATTGTTGTTGTTATTAAAGTGGAGGGGGGGGGGGGGAGATTTTGCAAACTACATAATTCATGAATTGAGCGAGAAAAAGGTAATTCTCATAATTTCATGGTAATAATATAATAATATTTAGTATGGGTAATTAATATTACACATCTATAGACAAGACAAGTAGCACAAATGAATAAAAGTTATATTTAATGAAAATTAAACATGTTATTATAAATAGATTTTTCTTCCCAAGTTATTTTATGCTAGACAGGTTTTATTTTAGTCTCAAGTATGGAAGATTTAAGATAAACTCATTTTTTCTTTAAATTAAACACAATCAGCAAAACTTATTTTCTGTCACTTTTACTTTTAATTGCAAAATAATTTACAAGTTTCGCATAAACAAAACAAAAATCATAAACTATAAATTTTTTATCTTGAAATTAAATATTAAATTTTTAAAATAGCCATAAACTTGAAAAAGTCCTTCCGGCCTGTACCGGGAGGAAAAGGTAGCTTTCCTATATCTTTGTTTTAAAATTTTAGCTAATGTTACTCTTAAACAGCAAGCTAAAATACAAAGAAACAATTTACAAAATATTCATTAATACTGAATTGGAATAAGAAATTCGCCAAATTATTGAGCTATAGTCAAATTAGCTTCATTTATGAAAACTTATTTTGGTCGCCAAATTTGGCGATATTTCGCCAAATCTCGCCAAGTTTCGCGAGTATTTGGCGATGACAGATATGAATATATAGTTTTACACGTATGATTGGGAAAATGATTACAACAATGAAAGAAAATAATTTGCGAGAAATTGCATTCACTAAAACTCATAAATTAATCATTGGTTTTTTGTAATGTGCTGTCTTGTTTCAAAATGTCAGCCACCCTAGAATTTCAAACTGCTCTATCTCAGCCATTTTTTAAGATAGAGGTAAAACAAAAAATGCTCTTGAATCCTTGTACCAAGGCCTAACACGTAATTAAAAAATAAATTTGAATTTTTATCTTTTTTGTGTATTTATTTTAGTTTTAATATTTTCAGTAGCTGCCATCTTGAAACAAAATGGCGGACCAAGCTGGCCAACGAGCTCGGTTGAGGCATTGGTGAGCTTAATACACAAATTAGTTTCATCCAAATGAATTTATAAATACGAGCATTATCATATGACATAGATCAGATATATATATATATATATCTATATATATATTTGTCTTACGTGGCGCGAAAAAAGGGCTGAATTTGTAACTTATGATTTGGCAACAACTGTAGTTTCCAGAGCTCAGACCAATGAACAGACTAGATTGTGTTAGATCAGCTCCGCCTCCGTCCAATATGGCGGTCAGTGTGAGAGAAGTGAAACCATAGAATGAAACTCAAACTTGCAATTATTAAAAATAAAATAACATGTACGTAATCCAAAGCGTCTGAGATGATTCCTCATTTTAATTATGAGCAATATCGTTAATTTCAAATGAATTTTCAACTCTGATTTAGAATTCATTTACGAATTTCAATCACTCAAAAGACAGAGAAAAAAAAAATCAACTGTCTAGATATCACCTGCCGCCATCTGTTGGTGTATTGATGAAATAAAACAAACTATCTTCCTATAATGTAGTTTTTTTTCTAATGAATTTAAGTCGTGCTGTACAAAAAATCCTTTTTTCATAGTATTTAAATGATTTATATGCACATTGGTAGCGCCAAATAAATGCATTTTCAGTTGTGTTTTCAATGGAGATTTACTTTTTTACATTAAAATAAATTGTCAATTTCATATGTTCAAATGTTTTATGGTAGAACTTATTCCGCCTAGAATTGCTGAAAAAAAGGGGCGAGTGAGCGAAGCGAGCTGTGACCACAAAGCGGTCTCAATGTGAATTGCTTCGCAATTCACGGGGGGTTGGCGAGCGTTAGCGAGTAGGGGGCTGAGCCCCCTAGTATATATATATATATATATATATATATGGATATATCTATATATATATAAATCAACATTAGAACGGTGGGTGGTTTTGGGGGTCATGATCGGTGAAAATATATCAAAATTTTCCGGAATTGCTTTCCTCCGAATGGCTGCAATAGGTAGCTTTATACTTTTTTGTATTGAAAGCTACCTAAAAGTCAGTATAAATGCAATACAGTTTATGTTCTTTAAAACAGAGATAATACTAGAGTACACATACATACAAGCATATGTAATGTATATTTTTGCATAAATTCACTATTACAATGAGTCTTCTATCTTAAAGAAAGTTAAAACAATCAAATCTAAATATTCTTTTTTTTTTTTACCCCATCTAACAAAATAAATGACTACTTGTCAAACATCAGATCATGCCTCTTTTTTTTAATCAAAGGGGGGGGGGAGAAGTGGCTGGTTTTCTTAAATTTATGTAGAAATAATATTAACATCCAAAATTTATGGCAATTTTCGGTTGCAAAAATATTTAATTTCAATGCAGTAATTTATATATTTAAAGAAAAATTGGAAATTATTAATTCTGGAACTATGGTATTCTTTCATAAAAGAAATGACACAACTATTAACAGATTGGGAAAAATCTCTCTATTCTAAAAAAAAGTAACTACCACTGCTGTCGGCGCTGCTGCTGTAAATGATTTTTTTTTTTTTTTCTGACCAGAGGTCTTTCTTGGCTAGAAAACTATTGCCTATAAAAATATGAAAATTGGTACTTTTATATAAAAATGTATGATAATGTATGTATGATAAATGTGCTAAAGCAGACAGTTTTTAAATCAAAGAGTTATTTTAAGTGCTATTTTATGTTGAAATGGTCAATGTTATAAATGCAGTTAAATAAGTTTCATACAATCAAAAACTATGCATAGAAATTAAACCATCTTTTACAAGCCTATATGGAACTAGGTTATGGTGGGCAGTGTCCAATCATTTCTTAAATTTGTCTAATTTTTTTTTAGTTTTTATTTTCAAATTTTTTATTCAAATTTTCATTATCTTAATTAAGATTTAATTCATATTTTGAAATTTCCAATTTTTGCCTATTGTTGGTGTCACGTCGTTTCGGATTGGTGTGAAAAATTTAAAGATTGAAAGTAATTTTGAAAAATAGAGATGCAAAAATTAATAAAGTTAAAAGAACTAAAGAAATGCTTGAAAAATGCCAATCCAAAACAACGTCACGGCACGCGATCGTAAAGTGGCAATTAACCCAATAATCGACATAACAGTTAAATTTATAGCAAAAGAATTTAAGAATAAGATCGGATGAACAATTAAATAAACTTCACTGGATAATTTGGAAAATAGTTAAGATATGAAGTCGATTCTTAGATTAAGATGTAAAGTAAATTAAAGTAACACTCACCCATGTCTTGACAAAACAAAGAAACTGACGTATAACAAATAGATATTTATTGACGAAACAACACATAAACATAAAGGTGTAGAAAGCTTAGTTGGCCAACCAAAACAACAAACATTTAAAAATTTTGTATCATTATATTGAAATTACATATTACTATATCAGGGTTTCAGAACTATGATTATGGTAAATTCATTTGTAGAGGACCACGCTGCATCGACGTAAGTTTATAAATTAGGATCAAATAGGATGATCAGAGTTCTTGTATGAAATAACGTTAAGACTTTGAGATAAGTCACTATAATGAAATGAGTTTGTGAAGTGGAATTCTTACAGTAAAAATATGAAGCTAGACAATTTTGGCATATTGCTTGAAGAGCACAATGAAGAGAGGTGAAGTTAAAATCGTTTAAAACGGAACCAAGATGATAGATGGGACACGCTGAGTGAATTCAAAGAGGGAAAAACAGAACTACTTCTATAGATGTATGAATCACTGGAGATTTCAGGCTAAAAAAAAATTTAGCGAAGTTTAGCTGGATGTTAAAACAACTCATTACAGATGAAGCTACGGGCCTAAGATGATCGATGATGGCCGGAATGGTTGGTATGAGGCTGCTAATAATCAGGAAAAGTTAATCTCCATGCTGCGATAAAAATTTAGTTAGAGAGTTTACACTCTAAAATGCAATAACTTTGAAGACTGCTGAAGCTAACATCGTTGAAACGAACTTTCTCTCTGCGGGACCCGAAGGTCCGCAGCTTAAATAGAGCAACCGAACACGTTAATCCCTCGCTGACAAGTGATTGAAAACATCGTGCTCAAAAGTCAGTTAGATTTTTGAAAGCTAACTTTCAGCCAATGAGCATCGAGCATTATCGAGCGTTCGCTACGCAACGCAGAGTTGAGATGAATAAAAATCATCATTACTCCTGAATGGCAACGACGCCGTAAAAGTACCCGGATGGACGCTGAGATGGGAGCGCGTCTCTGCCTGAGTGCAATGAACTGTACGCTATTTCTTCCGAGAAATCCTGTCACGTGATCGTAAACAACAAGTATCTTGGGGAAGATGCGCAATCAAAATGTCGATATTTCTGCAAAACAAAACGCGCGATCTTTGAAAAGAGAATTGAATAAATAGAATTTCTTGCCATAACTGCTGAACTAAATAACGTATTTAAAAACCGTAAACGGATTCTTGAAGTAGAATTTTTTATCTATAGATTGAATATGGTTTTAATACAAAATATTTAATATTTAATAATTATGATTTTCGTTTTTGGACTTAGAAATATTTCGTATCAGTTTGTATTGACACGCGAAAAACTTATCTTTTTACTGATATTACTTTAACTGAATATTATATTAATGATTTTAATAATTAAAACATTTGATTTATTGATTAATATTATTATTTAATAACAGAATAAAATTACTTTAACGAAATATTTAAAAATTTAGAAAGAAAAAGGACTTTACTGAAAAATGATTATAAGATTAAGTTAAGTGTATAATTAACCGAAATTAATGAATTAAATTAGCATAGATTAATACAGAAACAATGTACGGTGGCGTAACATTTTCCTCCACACTGTGGAAAAAAAAAGCAAGAAAAAAAAAGAATAAGCTGACGGGTTTTTTCTCAAAGAAAAACTAATTTTACACAAGGGTAATAATAAAAATTAAACGTTGAAAACCTCAACGATTGATCTCATGAACATAACAGAAATCAATAAAACAAATGTGCAGATAAACAAGTTCAAAATGCAAAAGTCCAGAAGAACTTGACTAATTTTAGCTGAGTCTTGAGCACATATGAAACTTAATAATATAAAACATGAATGTAAATAGTTAACAAAATGGTACATAAAATATATATGAAGCAAACACAAACAATTACAAATACGCCACAAATAAACACAATATATATATATATATATACATAGTAAGGGTGAGTGAACGAACGAACAAGTGTATAGTGCCTTAATTAAACCAAAAATCTAAAATTGTGAAAATCTGAGATGTATAAATGTAATATCCATGTGCACACCATTACAGACTATTGCAATGTTTAAATAAAATCTATAACATATATAACAAGGTAAATAGGAATCTGAGTGCAGAATCAAAGTATATTATATACAGGACAAATACTGAAGAGCAGAATACAGGACAAACACTGAAGAGCAGATGTGATTTGAATGAGACATAATTAACATTAATTCATCATATGTCATTGTAAATAAACTACAAATAGCTATAAGGAAAAAACGTGAGTACATTCCCTATGAATTGTAGCAGTGTCCAATTATTTAAATAAAATTAAAGCTAATTAAATTTTAACCAACTGTTGGTAAATTAGACAACATATTCACAAAAACAAATTTTGATTCCATAAATCTGATAACGTTTAAACCATGAAGGATTGTCGGAAGGGCAATATATTTGTGATTGTTAATACCCCATTAAGCCCGAATGTACCTTCTGTGTGCTCAAACATTAATTTAGGAAATAGCCGAAAATATTTTAGAAAAACTTAGAGCAATTGCTCCATCGTATTCTATAAGCATGTTCTTACATGCAATCATTATAAATCTCAACTAGAACCATATAGGCATGCGCATTTTTTGAGATCATCAACATTCTTTAAACAATTGATCAATTTTCAAAATTCTTTATTTCTTTCATTTTCTTTTTCATCATTGTCTCATTCTTTTAAATTTGATCATTTCTTGTGAAATGTATCATTAATTTAATTAATAGTATTTTTCAAAATTCACATCAAACTACAAACAGTAAAATGAGAGTGTGTAACATCAAAACAATAAGTCTAAATCCATGTAGTAAACATAGAAACATTAAAAAAATTAATAGTAGCAACTGAATTAATAAAAGCAGAATGTAAATAAAATGGAGTATTTAAATGCATCATGTAAAGGAGAAAATATTATAACTTAAAAATTTTTATGAGTTTGAGTATATAACATGAGACAATACTTCCTGAAGCGATTTGTGGTAGCTAGTCACTCACACTGCAGGTAACTTACACTGATATCAGAATGTAAATTGTTTGAATATCATAACAAGTTATATAGGTAGTTGTTACCTACTATGGTAAAATTTTATTACATAAAAGTTTACGAAATTTAAAATGAACTTATATGAATAACATATTGAAATAAAGATTAATTATAAATGAGTTTAAGTTACTACAGAAGAAATCAACAATAAAATTTTGACCAAAAATACACTATTTCTGTCCTGTACGAATTAGTTTGCTGATATGTACCTTTGTAGTTTTCCCCTGGTCCGTACAATGTCTAATTAAATAATTGTCATTTCGAAAGCATTGTAAGATTTCATATGGACCAGTATTTTTTGGTTTGAAAGTAGTAGAAGGAATTAGGTTTTTCAAATAAACTATATCTCCAACAGCCAAAGTAGACGGTGTACGACCCTTCAGAAATTTTTCCTTCAGAGAAAAGTAGTGTTTCTCATTTTCTCTTACTAAATTTCTAGATGCCACAATATGTTCTTGTAGTTTCCGTAAATAAACAGAAGGTTCCTGAGCATACTGAGGTGGTCGAAACGTGTCAATTGGCAAATTTAAATCTCTACCTAAGAATAAGTTAGCTGGAGTAAAGTTTGTAACAGAATGTTTTGAGTTATTATAATGTAGAACAAAGAATTTTAATCTATCAGACCATTCAATTACATTGTCAGCAAGTGAAGCAACGGATTCCTTAAGGGATCTATGGATACGTTCAATTAAACCATTAGAGCGCGGGTAATAAATAGAAGAATGTCTGTGCTTAATATTAAGTGATTTTAAGTAATCATCAAATTCATCAGATTTAAAATTTGAGGCATTATCAGAAAGTATTACTTTAGCAATTCCAAATCTAGAAAAATAGTCATTAAGAGTTTTAATTATTGAATGAGAAGTAACATTAGCTAACGGAATAGCCTCTAAAAAGCGTGAGTAATGGTCGACAATAGTTAAAATAAAAAATTTTCCATCATGTGACCTAGGTAGTTTTCCTACAACATCTATAGCAAGCATCTCTCCAGGCGCAAGTTCACTTTTGGAAATAAAGGAGGGTTTGGTGTTAGTTTGTTTGCTTTTGTGCGGAAGACATTTTTCACAAGAATTTACAAAGTTTTGGACGTCCTGAACCATACCAATCCAATAATAATGTTTAGCAACGATATCCAAAGTTTTAGCTATGCCAAAGTGTGCCTGATGTGCAAGAGCAATACAGCTATTTATTAAGGTTTTAGGGATGAGAATTTTCTTAGTTCTATTTACATTTTTAGCTTTCTTTTTTGCAAACATTAAAAGATTATTTTCCGGGTTAATTGAATAATTAGGGTTGGTGCATGTTTTATCTAATATTTTATTTCTGATGTCATTAAGTTTTTGATCGTTAAGTTGTTCTTTTAAGATATTTTCAGTTTTAAGTGAGTCATTGGTAGGTATAAAAATATTTAGAGCATTAACAATTAAATTAGGATTATTGGGATAGTCTATCACTCTAGAAAGAAAATCAGCTGGATTGACAAGACCAGGAATGTGTTCAACTTTGTAGTTGAAGCTTTGAAGAAACAAAACCCATCTAGTTATAATTTCTGCCTGTTTCTCTAAGTTTAGATGGTAAGTGAGAGCTTTGGCATCTGTTAAAATAGTAAATTGCCTACCGTAGAGATATTCATGGAAATGTTTTACAGAAGAATATATGGCATAAAATTCACGTTTAATTGATGGATATTTTGATTCAGCTGGGTTTAATTGTTTAGAGTAAAATTCAAGAGGATAAAATTTGTTGTCGTGTTTTTGCAATAAAATTCCACAGATAGCATGCATGGATGCATCTGTCACTAAAAATACTTCCTTACTCTCATCAAAATTTTTGACAGTAGGATTGTTGAGCAAAATATTCTGAATTTTATCAAAGGCATTTTGGCATTCATTACTCCAAAGAAATTTCGACTTTTTATGGGTTAATTTTACAATAGGTTGAACAATTTTAGCAAAGTTATAAATGAGATGTCTGAAGTAATTTATCATTCCTAGATAGCTTTGAACTTGTTTTACATTTGTTGGTACAGGAAATTTAGTAATTTTCCTAACATTATCAGAAGAAGGAGAATGGCCATTTTTATGTAGGTCAAAGCCTAAGTAAGTTATGTTCTCTTTGCAAATTTGAAGTTTAGCAGGATCTAAGGTTAGGTTGAATTCTTTAAGTTTGTCGAATACTTTTTGAAGCCAGAATAACATTTCCTCAAGAGTATCGGCTGCTACGATAATATCATCCAGAAAAAATTGAACATTTTTGCCTTTAAGTTCATTTAAACAACTATTGATTAAGGTATGAAAATAGCTGGTTGAATTGACAAGTCCGAAAGGGAGTCTTTTTGGCATGAAATTACCAAACTCTGTAGCGAAAGCTAATTTAGATCTATCCTTCTCTTGAAGTAAAATTTGAAAAAATGCAGACTTTAAATCTAAAACAGTGTAAAGCTTCTTCCCAGCAATATTTTGCATGATGTCATTGATTCTTGGAAGACAAATTTTGTAAGGCTCTGTGATAGCATTTAATAATCTGTAGTCTATAACCATACGAAATTTAAGTTTGTTAGGATTGTCAGTTGGAAGAGATTTCTTTTTAACAAAAATAACCGGAAAGCAATAGTTTGAATTGGAGTTTTCTATGATACCTGCATCTAAGAGAGCAGAAATTTCATTGCGAGCAAATTCTTTAGCAATTTTGGGAATGGGATAGGGTTTAGTTTGAAGAGCAAAGTCATGAAGTAATTTGAATTCCGGAACAACTTTATCTGTACATCCAAGAGTATCATATGAAGTAGAAAATACAGCAGAGTTATTCATTAGAAGTTTAAGAACACGTTTTTTGTCTGAGTCAGGTAAGTGGTTTATGGTAAAATTATCTACTTTAAGTTCCTTTTTTCTAAGTTCTAAGATATCCTGAGTTACTAAAGAGTTAATTTGAAAGGTTTCTGAGTTGTTATGATTAGAGATTTGATCTTTAGCAATTGGTTTAATAGATCCCAGTATTACATTTTTCCTGAGTGTGATTTTATCTTTCGAGTTATTGTGGATGTATATAAGAATAGAATTATTTTCATTAGTTTCGTGGAGACTATAATCTAGGTTAATTGGTAATTTAGTAGTTAAAGGACAAAATAAATAGTTAAGAGATTTACTGATTTTAAATTTAGTTTTAAGTTTAATAATTTTGCCTTGGTTGGGTCTGATTATAATTTTATACATGGGTTTTACAAAGTTCTTTTCGTTATCAGGAATATCATCATTAGAAATCAAATTAATGTTCTTGGATGGGGAATAGGTAGCAGCGTTCTCAATTACATCAGAATCCGAAAAATTATTATCATTAAGATTAGAATTATCAGAAATGAAATTATCAGAATTTAAATTAGAGTTTTCAATACTATCTGGAATTTTGCTTTGGAAAGGAAATCGAAGGTTACCCATAATGAGTTGAGAGTTGGCAGAGTCCAATAAAAGTTTGTTACGATTAAGAAAGTCATATCCTAGAATAATTTGATAGTTGGAGTGCCAGTTATTATGAGTTATGAAGAAAACATTCGAAAACCAAGTGGAGTTAATTTTAAAGCTAAGTTTAACTGTAGAAAAAAATGGGATGGAGGAATTATCTATTGTTTTGATTTGGACAGATCTAGAAAGAAAGTTAAGTTTTTTATATTTTTTGAGAATTTCTATTGCCTTAGGTTGAATTAAAGATAAGTTTGCTCCACTGTCCAAAAGAGCTTCGAAGGAATTTTTATCAAAAGTAAGTTTAATTATGGGCAGTTCTGAATTCTGAGTACTACAAGACATTAATGATTTATTGACAGAAGAAAAATTAGAATTTGTACCCTCGTACCTTGCAAGAGAATTTTTACGACGGGTTCTGTTAGAGTAAGGGGGATTATGTTGAAAATTTCTGTCAGAACCCTCTATAAGTTTAAATTCTTTCTTGGATGACGATTGTAGGGTCTGTAATTACGTCTTCCTCTACCCCTGTTAAATCGTGAGATGTAGTTGTGATCATTTCTCCTTTCCTGTCCCGAAACATTACGATGAGGACTAGAAAAATTCGAAAAATTGACATTTCTGCCCTGAAAATTAGCATCTCTGCTAACAAAGTTGGGATTTGAAGACAAAAATTGTGAATCCCTGTGAAAATTTCCCTGATTGGCTGCACCCAAATAATGCCAGCAGTCCTTGGCATTGTGCAGTTTCCCACAAATTTGACAACTCTTCTTGTCCTCCTGTAATTTTTGCACTAAGTTTGTTAGTTGCAAAAGTTGTTGATTATGATCTGCCTGCTGCTTTAAGAGCAATTGCATGACTGAATCCTGGCTACTGCTGCTGGTAGTCGGAACAGTGTTTAAGTTGTTAACTTCAAAGGAGTTTTGTTCCAGCGCCTTTTCGATGTCAACTGCTTTGGCTACGACATCGTCAAAATTTGTAACACCGAACTTTATTACCTCTGTTCGAATATCAGAACGCAGGGCTTCAATGAATTTTGAATACATTAAATTCATTTTTAAGTCTGTCAAATGGGGATTGTTATCAACATCTGGAGCCATTTTACCCACAATTTTACGAATGACCTCTGCTAACTCTTTTACAGATTGTTTTGGTTTTTGCACCGTTCTAGCATACTCGTACGAAGCTTCCTCAAACGTTTGTTCTTTACGAAAACGGTCTCTGAGTAATCTGACAACAGTGTCAAAGTCTTCCTCGTCTCTGATCTGGGGATCACTGGACATAAATTCCAAAGCCTTGTCCCTACAATGCAATCTTACTAAGGGTATTCTATAATTGTCAGGCCAATTTTGAAGATTGCAAATGTCGATAATGCTTCTAATAAAATAGTTAACGTTTTCGTCCTCTTTCCCGTGAAAAAGCGGAATAGCGGACATTAAAGCATTTAAATGCATCGGAATTGCCATGATACCTTTAAATTTAGAAAAACAAAATTAATAAAATATAAACACGTAAGAAAAGTTACTTTTAAGAAAAATTTTATGATTCCCTAAATAATTTCCAACATGTTATCACTATAAAATTTCTTAAATAGTATAGATAATATTGCAATAAAATAATGAAACACAAAATAGTATAAAAATATGAAAACACAAATAATAAAATCAGAATACAGATAATTAAATAAATTATACTAAAATTTTAGTGAAAATTTGTAAAGGAAATTTCACTAAAGTTGAAATCTTTGGTTAAAATATAAAATATATTTGTATTGCACTATTGGGGGCACATGGATTTGAAATCTCAGTTCTAGTATTTAAAATTCATATCAAAGAATGGTAAAATCACAAAGAAATAATTTATTTACTTCAGAATGTAAAATTTGGCAAAATTAAATGCAGATAAAAATTTTGAGACTGCAGAAAGAAAAGTTATTTTAAGTAAATCTAAGAATTTGAGAATTTACAAAAGATCGTTAAAATATAAGATTTTTGAGATATAAAATATTTTGGAATAGAAAATAGTTAAATTATAAAGATCGTTGCATTCTAAAAGATTGTTACTTTTTAGCACTGAAAGAAGCCAAAATTAATATATAAGTAAGAAGTTAAATTTTCCTGAAAATACTTATATTACAAAACACACAGGTTCAACTTCCTAGGGCTAAGGCACCATAAAATGTAAAATTTGGCCGGAATGGATTGTTTGATGAAGCTGCTAACAATCAGGAAAATTGAGTTGTGTTGTTTCAAGCTATCTCCGTTACAGGAAATTTCAGGCTAAAAAAATTTAGCGAAGTTTAGCTGGATGTTAAAACAACTCATTACAGATGAAGCTACGGGCCTAAGATGATCGATGATGGCCGGAATGGTTGGTATGAGGCTGCTAATAATCAGGAAAAGTTAATCTCCATGCTGCGATAAAAATTTAGTTAGAGAGTTTACACTCTAAAATGCAATAACTTTGAAGACTGCTGAAGCTAACATCGTTGAAACGAACTTTCTCTCTGCGGGACCCGAAGGTCCGCAGCTTAAATAGAGCAACCGAACACGTTAATCCCTCGCTGACAAGTGATTGAAAACATCGTGCTCAAAAGTCAGTTAGATTTTTGAAAGCTAACTTTCAGCCAATGAGCATCGAACATTATCGAGCGTTCGCTACGCAACGCAGAGTTGAGATGAATAAAAATCATCATTACTCCTGAATGGCAACGACGCCGTAAAAGTACCCGGATGGACGCTGAGATGGGAGCGCGTCTCTGCCTGAGTGCAATGAACTGTACGCTATTTCTTCCGAGAAATCCTGTCACGTGATCGTAAACAACAAGTATCTTGGGGAAGATGCGCAATCAAAATGTCGATATTTCTGCAAAACAAAACGCGCGATCTTTGAAAAGAGAATTGAATAAATAGAATTTCTTGCCATAACTGCTGAACTAAATAACGTATTTAAAAACCGTAAACGGATTCTTGAAGTAGAATTTTTTATCTATAGATTGAATATGGTTTTAATACAAAATATTTAATATTTAATAATTATGATTTTCGTTTTTGGACTTAGAAATATTTCGTATCAGTTTGTATTGACACGCGAAAAACTTATCTTTTTACTGATATTACTTTAACTGAATATTATATTAATGATTTTAATAATTAAAACATTTGATTTATTGATTAATATTATTATTTAATAACAGAATAAAATTACTTTAACGAAATATTTGAAAATTTAGAAAGAAAAAGGACTTTACTGAAAAATGATTATAAGATTAAGTTAAGTGTATAATTAACCGAAATTAATGAATTAAATTAGCATAGATTAATACAGAAACAATGTACGGTGGCGTAACAGTTGGCAATTTTAAAAAGCCCGAATAACATTTACAAACACTTTCAATTGCAAAATTATATATGAATATTAAAAAGGAAAGAAAACCTTAAAATAATTAAATTATTGACAATATTGGCAATACGACATAAGCAGTAAAAACTATGTTTTTAGCACCAGAACTTTTTATCTTATCACAGACTAGTTTTGGTACCATTTAGTGTAGTATTGGAAAAACCACACTGACAATTAATGCATTAGATACCCCATGAATTATATAATTCAATAGGATCTTTCAGATTGAAGAGAGTAAATTTATTGGCAGGGGTGAAAATTATTTTGAAATCATACTGTCTAAGAATTTTAGCAATGGGAAGGCTGGACTTAGGAAAGTAAGGTAAAATAATGCTAATATTGGAAAGAAAAGAAGACTGCAGTGAACTTGAGGAACAAGGATGTTGTGTTGCCGTCATTTGACATTATGAACTCAATCAATAGCCATATTCAATTTACTTATGAAACAGAAAATAATTGCTAACTTCCTTTTCTAGATCCCTAGATTCCTTTTCTTGTCACTCATATTGAAAATGGCTTTTCCACATCGTCTATCACAAAAGTTTTGCTGTTTCTCTACCACCTCATGCTCGCTCATGTCATCCTCCTAGCCAAAAGATGGCCACTTTTTATACCTTTATAAATCATGCCATACACATTTGCTCTGATTCCCACTCACTTATTTCTGAAATTCAATATCTTAAAGCCATTGTTATTGACAGAAGTTACAACCCTTCCATTCTTGATACAAATTTATTTAAATTTCAACATCCTCATTCCTGAAGTTCACCTCAGTCTTCTTTTCTTTCCAATATTAGCATTATTTTACCTTACTTTCCTAAATCCAACTTTCCCATTGCAAAAATTTTTTAGACAATATGATTTCAAAATAATTGTTACGCCTGCCAATAAACATTCTCTCTCCAAGCTGAAAGATCCTGTTGAATTATGGGGTATCTATAACATTAACTGTCACGTCAGTGTCGTCCTTCCTATATTGGACAAACGAAACATGGTTTAAAATTTCGGAATAAAGAACACAAGCAATATATTCAAAAACAAAAAACTAACAAATCTGTCATTGCAAAACATTGATGAGATGAACCAAAGCTTTGACTTCAACTCGGCTAAAATTATCTCTAAACCCACTTCTATACTCAAACTTAACTTAAAGCATTCCATATCTTTAAAAATCATAAAAAAATTGACAATTGCGATTTTGCTATTCCCCCATTATCAGATTATTGGAAATACAGTCGAGTCTCTACATAACGAAATCCATTGTTCCAGTAAAAAAATCGTTATATACAGAAATTCGTTATATAGAGAATGAATAAAAATTCCTATTTAATGTGTAAATTTTGAACAAAAATTATTTTTGAATTCTTAAATTAAGAATTTGAAATGTTTAACTGTAAATATTAACCTAGTATTGTATTTCTTAATTACGTATTTAAATAGTTTAAAAAAAGAGAACAGACATTTATTTGAAAGCATAATAAAAATCACATAAGGAAAACTTACAGTAATTTTAGACGAAGAAATCTCTGTAATTTTTCGCTGTTTTGATTTCAAAATTGTTACACTCTCGAAAAAATTTTCACACTTTAGCAAGGAATGAAAAATTGTATCGGGAACATTTTCCTCCATTTGAAATCCTCGCCTTCTAAGATCAAAAGAACTCAACATTTCAGTGCGTCATGGTTTTTTCTCTTGTAGTATGTTTCCGTTTTCATGCTCATTGTCACTCTCACCATCATCGTTCATAATGCTGCTTAAAATATCACTGTCAGTAGGATACTCCGCAATAGTGAGATTGTCATCCATTTCCAAAAAATCTGAGAGAGTAACATTTTCTTTGACCTTTCCACGTTTCTTAATTAATTTCCATTGCTCTTTTAAGTCTGTTAAAGACACATCTTCCTCGTCCTCAGAACCTGCATTATTCTCCAGTTCAGAAAACCCGGTCTTTTTGAAGCAATTGTAGATTGTTTTTTCAGTTACATCAAATCTCCAAGCTTTATAAAGTTCCGCAATAAAGAACATTTTATGAAAAAAATTCGTTATATGGAGATAGATAATTTGCTATATGGAGACTGTTTTTAATGAGATCATGGGAAAAGGGGACCGTTCCTACTAAAAATGAGTCATATAAAGAAATTCGATGTATGGAGTTTCGTTATAGAGAGACTCGACTGTATTATATAAAAAATCTCTTTTTCTTAATTTTTAGTAGCATTATTTCATATTACCATTTCTATTCTCTATGCAATTTTCCTATTGCCTGTTCCCTGTAATTCTACTAGTCAAGAAACCTATCCGTTGAATGCACTTCTATTCCCTATATTTGAGAAAAAATCCATTATTCTTTGCACTGCTGAAAGTACATTATAATGTTACCGAAACTAGTCTGTGATAAGATAAAAAGATACGGGGCTAAAAACGTTGTTTTAACTGCTTATAATTAAATTATTGCACACAAAAAGAATTTAATGGTGAAAATTATGTCATATACTAAAACGTTGCATTTAAAAGGATTTTCTTATGGACAGTATTCATGTGACATCACAGTGGGAATCATGTGGCATAAAAGTAGTGACTATGTGTTGGATTATATATTTCATCACTTGATTCAGCATAAATACTTTAGATTCATTTTGTATAAATTACTATTTGATAAATACATATTAAGAAATCCATATATACCTATTAATTAAAAAAAAAAAACTATTTTCAATTCCAAATAACATAAAAATATGCAGGAAATTGCAATAAAATAGAGAAAAGAATTCATGTATAAGCTATATATAGCTTTTCCTGAAAATATCTAAACCTTAATATAAAATATAAGAGCAAATTATCTAAACAGAGTACTTTCCAATGGCGCAGTTCTGAATGTTATTTCCAAGCAGACGAATTTTTGTAAACTCGAACCCAAAGAAAGAATATTGTCCATAGCAGCATTATAAAAGTAT
This sequence comes from Maratus michaelseni, assembly GCA_963931845.1. NCBI lineage: Eukaryota > Metazoa > Arthropoda > Arachnida > Araneae > Salticidae > Maratus > Maratus michaelseni. The sequence continues at coordinate 141,676,194 of OZ007591.1, read as the reverse complement.
GAGAGGCAGCGACATTTTTTTACTTGACTATTTTATACAAACTGATTTTCAAATGTGTAATTGATCTTATTTATCAATCACGAAAACAACCATCAGCTGTCGCAACAGCAGTACATGCAGTTATGAAAAAACGAAAAATACCCTAAATGCATGACAACCTGATTACAGAAGATTGCCACTGTTCATAATAATATCATTGAATTTTCCATAACAGTTAATCTTTTTAAAACAGAGCAAACTAGCATTTGATTTTTTTAAAGACTGCAGGATCTGTACAGGGTTTGGCACCTCTAGTAAATAATATAAAGGAAAAATAGTATTTTTAAAAAATACTCGTTTATAAGCATACAATGGTATCTTAAAAATCACACCTAATTTCATAAACTGCAATTAATCTAATTACAAAAAAGTTGTGTTGCAATACATAAATTGGGCATAAGTCCCAATTACTGAAAATTCGTGCTTTGTTTTATGCTTGGTAAAATGCACAAACTCATGAATTTTATTAAAAAATGCATAATTTTTACTGTTTCTTTTGTAAGAAAAAAAAGCATTATCTAAATTATCTATTTAGAATTTCTAAATTATTTTCTCAACATATAATCATAACTTAATTAATATTAAACAATTAAATAAAATTTAATTTTTAAAATTATTGCACTCTTTATATTTTATTTACATTTTTGACATTTTAATGAAATATTTTGTTGTTGCCGTTTCATAGCCAGTTAGCATATTTTGGCGAGAGTGGTTTGGTGCATAATTAAACTATATTAATGTTGTTACATGTAAACAATTGTAACCATAAAGATTATTTAGCAATTTAGCACCTGTGGCTATCAGAAATAAAAATGCCTTACAATTCATTTATTAATTTATAATTAAGTTCTAAATGCATTAAAATGTTGTATTGCCATCAGGAACACACATATGTACCTAATTTTTATAATTCTAGCATATCAAAAAGCAAGTGAAAAATCAATTACAAAATTTCATATTTACTTACAAAAAAACAAATTAAGATAAATAAAAGAGTGAAAGAGAGAGAGAAAGAGAAAGGAATTGCAAGTAGAATAAAGCAAATAAATAAGTACTTGTGCTTGAACATCCCCTTTATCAGCTAAAAATTGATAATACTGGATTAGATCATCATCTAAAACACCACCAGCAGATCCAGTGTTTTCTACTTCATCATACAGTCTAATACGTTGTACTAAAAAGCCACCATTCGTTGAAAGTTCTTCTTCAACTAAACACAATGAAAAATTGACTACTTAATTCATTATAAAGACATAAAATAGCTAATATGTGAATGATATTTCAATGAATAAAAAAATCTTATTTCAACAACACAAATCTTAACATTCGGTACTTTTCGGTCAGCCGAGCGCCAGTGATATATATACTTCCGCTGGGCGATATATCGATAAAATCTATAAAACCAATATAAAATGCATATCGTGATACTGATATGAAAAAATCCTACCCAATGGTATATCGCGAATATCATAAATTTGACAAAAACCGTGAAAACCACGATATTAAAAGCTCTTCCTCATCTTTGAGTATTCATGAATACGAACGGTGTGAATTCCCCCAGCCTAAACCATGATATACCGTATTCATGAATACTAACGGTGTGAATTCTCGCAGCTGAAAAGGTTTTTGAAAAGAAGAAGGGTGATTTTCGCCAGCAACCACTAACAGTGGATGATATATCGTTTTTATGGTATTGACGGTGCAAGCAGAAATTCTGAGCGCATGTGTGGGATTTTGCATATGCTTTCATTTCATTATGATATTTAGATTTTGCGGTGTGGATGAATATTCACTCTTGTTGTTGAATAATGTGTGAATTAGAGCGATAAAGAAAGGAAGTATTTTATTTGTAACAGTTGATTTAATTGAACAAATGACCAAAGAATAATTCAGACATGTTTTTATTTGTTTTTTATAATTATTATTTTATGAAAAAAATATTAATTCCTTCGTAGTATTTATTAATGCATATTCTAGGGTAAAGAAGGATTTTTAAAAATGCAAATATTTTTACTTCTATACCACGAGATTTTTTCTCCCCAGAATTTATTTTTAAAATAGCGTTCGCGTGACACATATGAGTATTTGGTATCTGACTGCCTCTACATATATGACCACTGGTCACTGTCTAAAATCGTTTGGTGGTAATTTTGCATTTAAATTTTTAAAACCATTAACCATTATTGTATTTTATTTGCAAAGGTGGAAATGAATATCATGCAATTTTAATAGAATAAAATATGTTGAAATGTTTCTTCCCTATTTCTATCCCCCCCCCCCCCCCCCCCCACCTTATTCACAAATGAAATATTAAAAAACAGTTTACGCGATGGTGCGGCAAACAAGAAAAAAAAGATAATATATATTTATTTCTTCATAATTTTAGTTGTAAAATATTAATGTACTATTTGATAAAAAAATAATCAAACATGCAGATTATTCATTTTTTAATTATTTTTCATATTTTCATTTATTTTTTAAACTTTTTTCGGGCTTTTTTCCATTATCATGAAAAATGTTTGATGACTATTTAATACTCTAATCAATCTTGAATTCAGACAATATGAAATTTTGGTCAGTGGGGATCTGCCCGATAAAACTCCCATGGATCAAAGTTTTTATTATTTTTTTTAACTTTGTTTGAGTTTATGTGTTGAAAAATTATCTCATCTGACGAAAAAAAGATGTAAAAAAAAAATTGATATTTTTTTATTTGTTAAATTCCTGTATTGCATGTTGAGGACTAGCAGCACAACTGTTTCAATATCTTACACTTCCCTGTGTTTGGGCATTACGGTATTCAAAGTGTGTGTGTGCGTGGGGGTGGGGGGGGGGATTTGCACTTTCGGGACATTAATTAACCAAAAATGTGGAAACTCTAGGGGCTCAGTGTCACCCCTGAATTCTTCATTGACTGTAATGTTAAAGTAAAACAAATTCTGTTGAAATATTTTACATGATAGATAATGTTTCTCTGAAGTGTTTATTTCAGTTATTTGGGATTTTGAATATATCAGTACAGGAAATTGCTGATTGTTTTATGTAATATATGCTGTTAAATTTATTATATTATAAATTGAGTGGAGGAGGATGTGAAGCGAACCAATATTTACAACGAGCAAACCGAAAATTTTTGTTTGAATTGTTATAATAATCAGTCTCATTACTTTGTTAGAGATTTCACAAGAAGCTAAAACTTCATTAAATGTTCAAATTGGCGAATAATTTAGTAAAACTTATTTTATATTATTTATAGATTTTTTTACGCAAGTAATGCTCTTTAAAAGATGTTATATATAGCAATTGTTTTAATAATGGAATATGGAGGTATTTAAAATTTCCATGTTTGGTGCCAAATGCGGTTTTACTAGACCTGGTCACTTAAAGGTGAAATTTTTATTCATTGCTACGAATGATATCTTTTAAATATATTTAAGTTTTAACCAAATATTTTGTCTATTTCTTGCCAGTTTAATTTTAGCGACTCAAGCAGTCGCCCTAATTCGCTTTCGTCTAAAGCCAGCCCTATTGTGGAAAACGAGTAAAACTGATTTTTTTTTCTTTCTTTCTTCTTCTCAAAATATTCTTTTATTTATTCTGTATGTTTAGTTTTAATATCACGGTATATCGTTATATCGCGATATTGAAATTGAGATATCGCCCAGCCCTAATATATACATGTATATATATATATACACATATCTACGTATACATACATATGTATTTATATATGTACATATATCACTGGCGCCTGGCTAACCGAAAAGTACCTAACATTCTTATTAGAAAACCAGTATTCATTAATGTATTGATGGTTGACTGCCCAGAAAGAACTTTTCACTTTTAATGTGTCCCTGCGTAACTGATCAGAAATATCATACACATCTACACAGTAATACTTTATACACTGGTGTACAAAATTTAAGCAAGAAACACAAAATGCTAATTTCTGAACACGTGAGTACTCAAAAAGAAATTCTATAAAGAGCAAGTGTATAAAAGAGGTACTACCCTAACAGCACGGCCAGTCGATGTGAAGTCCCCTTGACGTCACACATGGTTAGAAGTGTCATAATCATGGTGAATCAAAATATGGGATATTTCACTGTCTCGTTATTACTCTCAAATGATTGTTAACACTGAAAAGTCACTGTGACTGTCGCTTTGTGATGGGTTACCAGGTGACATTACAATGAAGTCACATTGTGATTCTCAAGTCACTGTCAATGGAAGAGTGAACTTTGAAGTCATTCTGAGCATTGCATTGTGATGAGTCGCCAAATAATGTCACATTGAAGTCGCATGGTGACTTTCCGGTGATCGACACTCTATTGTGAAGTCATCATTGCACTCCTTTGTGAAAAGTAACCAGATGATTTCATTTTCTGTCACTTGGGAGCTCGTCACAGAACAGCTATCATGATGACTTTACAATGGAGTGTCAAAATGACAGTCACATGAGAGTCACAAGATGACTTCATTGTAAAGTCACCTGGTGACTCGTCAAAAAGCAGCAGTCATGGTGACTGTTCAGTGGAGTGACCAAATGAGAGTAAATATGAGACGAATGAAAGACATCACATTTCTGTTCATTGTAGTGACTGTGACAATTGTGACCATTTGTGATGTCAAGAAGACTTCACATCGACTGTCTGTGCTGTTAGGGTAGTACCTATTTTCTACACTTGCTGTTTATAGAATTTCCTTTTGAGTACTCACGTGTTCAGAAATTATCATTTTGTGTTTGTTGAGTAAGTTTTGCACACTAGTGTATAAGCATAACATTTAAATAACTTTACATACATGTAGGAAGGTAATATGTAAAAAGTTAATTTATTGAATTACTTGAATAACTAGACATTGAAATAACAACACATGAACTTTAATATAATTCTAGAAAGATAATTTTACAATGCTTTGTTGTTAACTTCTTCAAATATATTACATTTCTCACTTAAAACATATAATACACTTACTTTTGAATAGTCTAATTAGGCCTAACAATGCCTTTATTGACATTTCATATTTCAACGCTTCCTGAATGATAAAAATTAAAAGACCTGCTCTTTTTCTAATTTTGAAGATATCCAAACCTTGATCTTGTGATCGAGAATTTTCATAACTCATGCTTTGAAATCATGGATAATAAAAAATACCAGAGTGTCAGTTAATTTGATGATCACACACATCATAAAGAAAATAAAGTGTGTTTAAATTCAAATCCTACAAATCGGTCATCCTGACAGGATGGCGTCTCGACATCAGCACCTTTGCTTACTATTTTTTCATGCTTAAGCAGCTAAACTTTTGAGATTTTTATATATTTTTCTTTTACATAAAATTTTGATAACATGTTCAACACACATACACATATACTTAATCTATCTGACTTATCCAGGAATTTAACCCATAGACCACAGCTTCATGTATTCGGCCCCCGGTTGACGTCTTTCCTAGACCTTCATGATCTCCTACTTTTTCTACTTCATACCGATCATGATTCTTGGCTACCGCTATCTCATATTGCCCCAAATATTTTTCTTTAAGTTTGATAACATTGCCAAATTGTGTCCTCTTTATAGCAACAATATCTCCTACTTTGTATTTTCGTGACTGTTTTCTTTTTTTATCAAACTGCACCTTGTTTTCTTCTTGTATTTTGAGTATATTTTTCTTTGCTTCTTCTCTCATCGGTTTATATTCTTCCATGATACATTCGGTATATTCTTCTTCCTAAATCTTCTTGATGTTTTGCATGTCACTGTCCTTCATTTTAACTCCTGTCATTAATTCAACTAGCTGGTTTCGCCCACTAGCAGGCCCCTAATATACATCGGTGCCTCAAATCTTTTGTATTCTCCGGCTCGCATCCCCCTCGAACCGAATGAACCTCCGACCCGGGTCCCCATTGCCTTCGGCACCGGATAATCCCTTAAATTGCACATAGAATAGTATAAACCTCTAACTGAACGAAGCTCCGGCTCGGGTCCCCGATGCCTGCGGCACCGTATAGCAGTCGTGCTGCGCACGCATTGCAGTATACGTTAGTTCCACCTTCCACCACCCGGGGGCGCAATCTGTTTATACGATCATAACTGAAATTGTTAAGGCTTTCAATGTCGAGTCGAATGAGCCATACTCCGTCGTCTTCATGTCCATAGAATTAGAGATAAGAAAGCGCCCCCTGGTGGTGAAAAAACGAACTAAAATAGGTAAGCCTCTATCGATGCCGAGTCGAATGAACCATACCCCGTCGTGATCCTTCCCATAGAAACAGAGATAAGAAAGCGCCACCTGGTGGTGAAACTTGGAACAAAAATCGATAAGCTATATCGATCCCGATTCGAATGAGCCAAATCGTGTCGTGATGTGACCCATAGAATCCGATTTAGCGGCAAAATTCTTTAGTTACACCTTCTACCACCAGGGGGCACAATCTGTTCAATACGAACATAACCCAAATCTGTAAAGCTATTGAAATCCAGTCGAAAGAGCCAAACCCCGTTGTAATCGGGCCCATAGAACCAGATTTACGGAAGCGCCCCCTGGTGGTGGAACTGGAAACTAAAATATGTAAGCGCTATTGATGTCGAATCGAATGAACCATACCGCTTTGCGATGGGACCCATACGACGGGAGATATTTTCAAAAGAAATAGCCAATTCCTTAGCTTCTTTTTTTTTTTTTTTTTCCTATACAAAAATCGGGATTTTGCTAAAATAAAAAATTGTGGTCCGAATTCGAAAATTTTTTGAATCCCTGAAATGCCAGCCCACTCAGAGCAAGGATGCATATTTTTCAGATTCGAAAATCCGATATTTAAAATATATATATATTGCCCATAAAAACTGGAATAATTTTAAAATGCATCCTTTTATCAATTTATCTCTTTTGGCACAAAGGCGTCCAAATGTCTGATGAGAACACCTGCAAATATTTTACTTCTACCCAGTTGAAATAGAAATAAATTCATTTTCCATTTTCATTAGTGAGTTTTAATTGATATCTTTAAAAGTTATTGGTCGATTTTTATGAATTTTTTTTTGTTGAATTTGCGATTTTTTTTTACACATGTTTCAAAAAGGAATGGAGCGATTTGATCTCGGATGTGTCAACCCAGCATCTTTACAGCAACCTTTTTCCCGTCTGGGGTCAATGCTGGATGTCTGGTCAGTTTTTGGCCGAAATAAAGAAAAGTTACGGTCCGAATTTCAAAAAATTTAAATTTTTGGAACGACAAAAATCGGCCACGTGTGTACCGCGATTTTCGGATCGATACCTCCGGTAAATTTTTTTAAATTCGATGATGCGTTAAAAAGCGACAATTTGGATGTCTGCGATTATCAAAACGGAAATTTTCTTTTCGGGTTTCGATAAAACTGTTTCTTGTTTTGCTAATTTTAATAAGGTTTTTAATTAATAACGTTCTTAATTAGGGACTGATTTCTTCGAAACTGTAATTCCTGGAGGCCCAGATTTTTCCAAATTTTTTTATACCAAAATCGCCTTGCTGCGCTCGCAGTGTTTATCCGGGTGCAGACAGACACACACACACACACAGAGAGATGTTTACGGAAATTAATAATATAGAAAGGACTATACTTGGTGCTTCGCATTATTGTGCTGTTGATAATTCTTTGTAATTTTGGAACATACTTATACCACTTGGATGGTGGTATACATTTAGATAATATTTATTAAGCAGGAAAAAAAAAATTGTAAAGTGCTTGAAGGCCAGACAGTCTTCTGTCTAGATGGGTCGTAAAATGTCCACAATCAACCTATTATTTGTGCAATGGTTACCAAATGCAGCAGGGATTAGTATATTGTGGATTCCATTGACACATCAGAAAATTTACACACAACCGAATATACCTTATAAAAATTGCTCATGAAGTAATATTAAAGTGCAAAGCTAAATGCAACTGTTTCATTGGTAGCCTCTATATAGGCATAAGATATACACCAGAATGTATACTCTATAGCTACGGTAGGTATATGGGGTTATTGAGAAGGTATAAAGTGTATACTGTCATTTCAACATTTCTACTAACTAAAAGTCACAAAGGCAGTTCCAAATTAATTTTTCCCATTGTCTTTCAATATCATGTATTAATAAAATTAGAAATGAAAATGGAAGCGACTCTGAAATGCTATTAATTGTTATATTTTCTAACTTTAATCTTTTGGGAAAAACCTTGAACATTTATGCCATATATTTAAAATAAATTGTATTAGCCAATGTGTATATATGCATATCTTTATGAAAAATTTATTTCAAAAGATTTTAGATCTTATATATTTTACATTTACACATTTAAAGAAATTATTTTAAAAAAATAGGACATATCTTATTATATGCTGACAATTACTATCTATTAAAAAAAAAAAGTTTTTTTTTTTTCAAATATTTTTATGCAATTTAAAAATTAATTTCTTTGTATTTATTAGTTTTCATATCGTACTTGCATTTAAAATTTAAAAAATCATCAAGTGTTCTTGCTAAATTCATATGTTTAACGTGTAAAAAAATTAACTTTGCAAAATAATCAATTTAAATTAAAAAAAATCCGATTTAAATAAAAAAAAATTCTGATTTAAATCAAATAAATTTGTTTTTTTTTTTCTTCTTTTTTAAAAAAAAAAAAAAAAAATCATGATTTTTGCGTACCCTGGTTTGGATGCAAAATATAACTTCAAAATGGGTATAGTTTCATGATTTAATCCATTCTATTATGAACTTTTTCAATATGAGGCTTAGATGAACTTTCTTTTAGAAGACAGTCAAACATGACATGCATCAGCAATTGTAGCAGTATCTCGTTGAAGAATGTCTAACTCAACATCTATGGGTTTCAGCTGAAGTAAAAGATCTTTGCACTGTTTATAGAAATTTTTGAAGATATAAGAAATGTCCCAATACTGATGTGTATTATTTCATAGCATTCTAATATTGTTCAATATCAGTATTGTTTTAAATTACTAAGGCATTTAAGATATTTTAAGTAAGAGAAAAAACGTGCACCTCACATATGAGCACTTTCAAATCCTATATTTACTTTTTAAAGAACCACAATTTTGTCCAAAAAACTTTTAAATAAAAATTTTACAAAGTTAAAAAATTGCACTTAACTTTAACAAATATACTTTACAATATTAATTGCTGATCTATATAACACAAAATTCTATATAATGCACAACCTTGCATTTTTTTTATTTGCGTTATAAAGATCTTCTACTGTATATTTAACATTTTCTTTTCTAAAGAAAAAAAAAATGCTTTAAATTTAGCAAATATTGCATGGAATACAAATATACTGGTGGAGGGAACAAGAGGATACGCTATCATTATGAGTAGTGCACAATATTAAAGATCTGGTACTTTTTTGTTAGAAATTAAGCCCTGCATACATATGTTCATCAATTTATATTAAATAGAAAAATGATTTCTACTTCAAAACTAACACAAAGATATAAAATAGTTTGTATGCAAATCAGAGGTCATAACTTAAATTGACATTTTGACATTGCAAGAGGGATATCAGCAGAGCCGAAACTAAGAGGGGGCAGAGGGGGCATGTGCCCCGGGTGCCAGCCGAAGGGGGCGCCAAATGAAGATTTCGTTTGTCGTTTTATACAAAAATTTACATATATGTTAATTTTGTATAAAAATGTCTCGTAGCCGGGAAAAAAAAAAAAAAAAAAAAACTTAACCAAATGCCTTAAAATTGACAAATAGACAAAAAGATTCGTCTAAAATACTAGATAGCAAATGAATAAGAAGAAAGAACTGTTCTCTTAGCCTATTTTTATGCTATTCCAAATACACCATGTCTATATCTTCTATCTATCACACACTACAGTTCCTGTGTATCACACACTACAGTTCCTAGTAAGAATCCCTAACATTTTTCAAGGTCAGTCTCATGTCTCTGTGCCACTGTCCGGTGTCCAACAAGGATAATTGCCAAGCGATTCCCTGCATAAAAATTCCAAGAAGGGTGTTCTATTTCTTTTTTCTTTCTCGCTGAGCAGCGTGGAGCTTTCTTTTTCCCCGTCTTGCTATGGGGCGAGGTCGGGCCATCGGGCGACTGCCGGGAGAATAAAAACAAAGAGGAATGCATAAAGTAAAATAATTTTCTAACAGGAGTATATCATTTGTTAGAGGTACAGTAAACAATTTCGCAGAGGGCGCCATGGCTAGTAAACCCTTTATCCTCCAAAATTATTTTCTCCTCTTTTTACCATTTCGATGTGTTTTGCTGCCCTAGGCGACAACTGAAAAATTCCACCCCATTACTTTTGCTGCAATTATTTTTTAGCATCCAGATCCAGCCTTGGAAGCTTAGAGGGAGATGAGATCAGATGACTGCTCGGGATACTAAAAACAAACGTGTGGATAATATACGCAAAATAAAATACTTAGTAAAACCTTTTCTTCTTCTTTTTTTAATATATCATTTGTGGGGATGCACACAAAAAAAAAAAATCCCGCCTAGGGTGCCATGGCTAGTAAATCAGCCTGCCTTTATCCTTCCAAATTATTATTATTGTTTTCCTTTTGCCATTTCTAACAGGTGATACTGGAAAATGCCGCCCATGTCTTTTACTTCAATTACTTTTTTATGTACAGATCCGGCCTGAAAGGACGTGAGGTCGGGCAGCTGCCAACGACACTAAAAACTAAGATGTGAAATAAATGCAAAATAAATAATAAAACTTTTTTTTTCGGTTAAGAATATACGATTTGTAGAGATGCAGAAAAGAAGCTCGCACAGGGCGGCATGGCTAGTAAAGCCGCCCCTGTCTTTATCTCCCAAAATTATCTTTTCTCGTCTTTTTGTCATTTCTATGTGTTTCGGCGTCCTAGGCGACAGCTAAAAAATGCCGCCCCATTCCTTTTGCTACAATTATTTTTTTTGCAACCAGATCCTGACTTAGAGGAGAAGTCGGACGACTGCTGGAGATACTAAAAACAAAGCAGTTAAAATATACGCAAAATAAAATACTTAGTAAAACCTTTTTATTATTATTATTTTTTTATATCATTTGTAGAAGTGCAGAAAAAAAAATCTCGCCCAGGGTGACATGGTTAGTAAAGCCGACATTGTTATGCTTGTAGAAAATCCTGGTTTTTGAGTTCTTAAGAACCTACACTATAGTCACGTGAAGAAACTCGCAAGCTAATGTTAAACCTATGGAAGCGTTCTTTTCAAATTTCTCGCTTGCATTTTTTTTTCTTAAAATAGCTGCGGTTGATCTCTAACCTGGTTAGTGTTTACTCTTTCGATTTTTGTTGCAGGTTTATCTACCCTATATATATAAAATCGTAATGAAACGAATTTGTGAAACGATTTTATGAAACGACTGATTAAACGACTGATTATGTTTCAGGGCTATTTTTAATAAAATATTAAACGCTTGATGGTGAAATTAATACCAATTGTCCATAAAAATCCGCGGATGTCAAAACTGGTAATAGAATTTTGAAATTGGAATTAGTTATGGAGATATTAATTTTTTTCTAATTTTAATGACATTTCTGTAGTGATGGCAACTAATTACTCAGTTTTTTGTGACAAAAAAGGGAAAAAAATTGAAAAGGATCCCGATAGGGATTATTGATTTCTTTATATTCGTCATTTTCAAATTGAAATTGAATTTATCTTATATTTCAATCGATAATGAAGATAAGATTCTGATTAAATTATGTTTTTCAGGAAAATTTGAAAAAAAAAAAAAAAAATCACATTTCTATCGTCTGTCAGCATTTAATTTAATTTATAAACTGAAAATATTTTGAATAAATTCGTCCAAATGACGTCATTTATGTAAACGCAAAAGAATTAATAATAATAAAGGAATTAATAGTAATTATTATTTATTGATATCATTTTGATATTTTTTTGTAAAATTTAATTAAACGAATTTATAAAATCACTAATTCGGATATTTGAAAAGAATATATAAAATAATAATTGCCCAACTGAACGGAAGAAGAATAAAATATCCTGCTTGGTTTTCTATCCTGCTTGGTTTTTTCCGCCAAGCTTTTTAAAAAAGCGTCAAGACCCCTATAATAGAAAAGCACCAATAGTTCATTGGGTTTGTTTTCATAACTTTTGGCAACAAATCTATGTATTTTAACGAATCTATCCCTTTTTGAAGCTCGAATTACGCCAAACCTAAAAGCAAAGGATCCTACACTGGAAAAGTACCCAATTTTCTTATGGACAATATTCAAGTGACATAACATGGTGTAAAATTATCGTGGATAGGAAATTTGTTTAAATATCTCATCAATTGATGCCGAATAAATGCAGGCATGCATGCACAAAATATTTAATTAATTTTGTATGATAAATAATTATTAGAAAATTCGTATATACATATTAATTAAAATAAATAATTTACATATTTAAAATAACATGAAAATGTGCATGATGGTGCACTAAAATAGAGAGAAAATTAAAACCTGTTACTGAAAATGTCTATAACATAGTACATTTCAATACCGTGGTTCTTAATGTTATTCACAAGCAGATGGATTTTTCTCATCCTTAAATGCAACGGAAGAATAGAATACAGATCGTTGTTATAAAAGTCCGAGAGGTAGCCACAATTTAAACCTAACCATTTTATACAAGATGGTTTTCAAGTTGTAATTGATTTTACTTATCAATCCCGAAAACAGTCGTCAGTTGTCGCAACAGCTGTGTATGAGGCCATGGTAATCAAAAAATGCCCCATTAAAACGTTAAAAGCATAGCAACCTAATTACAGATTTACCATAATTTTTTAAATAAAGCACGCTGTCATGTTTTTAGAGGCCTCAAAGTCTGGGTGGGGGTTGGCGAGCGTAGCTCGCAGGGGGTAGACCCCCTAGTATATATATAAAGTTACTTTCACTTTCGGAACATCAACCTCAGCTATCCTAAGAAAAAAAATATTTAAAAATATTAAAATGCTCTTAAGAGCCTACACTAGTTACGCGAAAACACTCGCACGCTAATGTTAAACCTATGGGAGTGTTTTTTTCGGAATTCTCGCTTGCATTTAAATATTTTTAAATAATATGTTTTTTCATATTATACCTGATCTCGATATCTAACGTTGTGCGTTTTTACTTTTCCGACTTTGGTTGCAGTTTTTTTTTATATGAGGACACTTTCAATTTCAGAACCGTTTCCAACCAATTTCACAAAAGTGAAAATGTCCGAATTAAAAAAAAAAAATTCTAACAAAACATGAAAAAGTACAAATGCACAACATTATATATCGACCGCAAGTATGCCATGAAAAAAAATTTTTAAATATTAAGAACACTCCCACAGATTTAACATTAGCTTCCGAAAGTCTTCGCGTGATTAGTGTAAATTCTTAAGACAATGTGATTCATATCACTGGACTTTAAACGCCTCATTTGTAATGATACATATACCATAAAATCTGTGAAAATGAAATCTGTCTATAACGGAATCCAGTTTAAAATTTTAAAATCGCATGTTCTCAACAGAAAGAATACCAACAATTATACCTGTTAAGACGAAAACCTGTATAAAGTGGAATATTTTCCTGTTCCTTTCTGTTCCGTTTTGAAGGTTTTATTGAATCAATAGTTGACAAAGCTGATTACGTAGTTCAGTATTACGTATTTTGTGATTACATATTTTTAATTTAAAACATGTCGAGTCGGCTATTAGAAATTTGGTAAAATTATCTTTGCAAATTTATTTGGGGGGGGGGGGCAAAATCCATGTTTGCCCCGGGCGCAAAAAAGGCTAGTTTCGGCACTGGATATCAGTGACTATCTTTGTAGATTTTCACACCCCTCGAGCTTTGGTAAAGCAAGTGCGGGTTGGAAGAACCTGAGTTAAGGCCTAGGACCCAGCTCCGAAGCTGTTGGGGGACTTTGGCTCGTCCCCAAGTGTAAATGTGGTGGTTTCTCAAGAGGGTAGGAACCACCACAAATTGCAGCAAATTATGTTGTCACTCACTTGGGAAAGTGGGGGTGGTCACTCCCATGAGTCGCAAAGCATACAGAAACTCTCCTGGTCGTGCTTTCTAAAAGTTCTTCAGAAGTTGGGTGCAGCAGTTGACGTGCCTGGCAGCGCAGCTCAGTTTTACCATACATGGATTTCAATATATTTCTTTTAAATATTAAGAATACTGTATACGTATAATGCTGATAACTAATTTTGTACAATATTGGAAGACGCATACTTATACAAGCAGTCTCACATAAAGAAGGTAAGTACACAGATGTCATGTAATTCTTGTATTAGCAATGCAAATAGAAGATATTTGCAATTTGCAGAATGAAGTTTTAATAATGAAAATATATTATTATATTAAAAAAATGCACCTTCTTCTCAGAAAAATAAGCATGAAAATTGTTGTAATCTGATTTGTTTTACATGTAACTCACCAGATGGCACTAGAACTCACTAGATTCAAAAGTAATGCTATCATTGTACTCTACATTTCATTTTAAGTGAAGGGTAACTTCCTTTTGCATGGGATAAATAATACATAGTATACTGTTTACACTCTAGATTATTCTTAGTGCAAGACTCTTTGAGGTAACTGGACACGGTACATTGATCAACTCTGCTACAGACATGGTGGTGCTAGTGAAATTATTTTCACTCCAGAGCTGTCAGCTCCAGCTGCTTTTCAACCCGAATGCTCAGAGAATTTACCGCCTGCTGATGTTGCAAACTCAGAATTATCAACTGCAGAGGTTCCAAACACCCTGGTGCTATACTCTTCTGTCTACACAGGTTCAAGACACAGAGAACAGTTCTCAGGCAGACCCTCCTGCACTCTCACCACAAGTGGTTAAGCAGGATCCAAAAACCCTACAGCTTAGATGTTCAAATCGTCCAAGGGCAAAACCTGCTCGTCTGTAATTATAGACACTAGAGTGTTATCCATTATTGTGTAATTATTTCAACTGTTCCCTGTGGAAAGAACTTAAACCTTTTCTGTTTAGTTTTCTTTAAGAAGAAAGAGGATGTTGTAATCCGATTTGTTTTACATGTAACTCACTAGATGGCACCATCTGCATCTGTAAGATCGCCCCGTCGCGATTGGCAATCGCCTCTTAGTCTCATGCTAGCCACAATGTACGAAGATCAGATCTTACATCTGCCAATAAAATATAGTAATTTCTTTGTATTTGGCCCAGTTTTTTGCTTAACTACAAACTACTAGTTAACAAATGTTTCAAAAATGAAAATCAGAAATGATTGGAGTGTTTTATTGTAAATTTTACAATAAAAATAGGACTTTCCTATTATTTGCATACTGAAATAGATTTTAATGTCTACACATTTTAAAAAGAAATTAAAAAAATTGAGAAAAATGGCTAGCCATACTTTTAAATGTGAAATGTCTGCCAAAAAAGAACATGACATCCCCGTGGCAGAATGTACGTGATGCTGCGACGGGCGTCGCAGACTTTTTAGGGTACCTGCAGACTAGAAACATACAGAGATGGCATGGACGCACTATAGCGCATAAATTACGCAAAAAACGGCAAACTTCGTCGAAGGATCGCGAAAAAAAAGGCGAATTTCGTCAAAGAATTGCAGAAAAAACACGAAATTCATATAAAGATCGCGAAAAAAGAACGCTAATTTCGTCAAATGTTCACGAAAAAAACATGAAATTTGTGAAATAGTCTGGGAAAAGATGCAGCATTCCTTTAGAAAACAGCAGACACAAAAAGTTCTATGCTTGTTAATATAGGCATAGTTTTTAATCTGAAACAATATACTGAACTAACTTTTGAAAAATCGGGTTAACCCGAACCCAATTTGCAAGAATCTACACTCAGCCTGAAATCGACTCAAATCAAAAGCAGAGTTAATCCGACCTGCAACAAGAATAATTATTGCCAAGAGGGGATTTTCTCCCTTCCCCCTCTCTGCTGTAACCTTTCAGAATATTTGCTGTGAATTTCAGAATTTGTTTTTACTCAGAAAGGCTGATAAATGCTGATGCCTTAATTAATTAGCACTACAACTACAACAGCAGCAAGAACAGATTTATATGATATATTGAGTATTGCAGACTATTTTTGAAAACATTATTAGCGTTGCAGACACTTGAAGATAGTTCTGTCACTGGACATGACATCTTCTTGCACTTAATAAGTTT
The DNA here is from genome assembly GCA_963931845.1 of Maratus michaelseni. Classification (NCBI taxonomy): domain Eukaryota; kingdom Metazoa; phylum Arthropoda; class Arachnida; order Araneae; family Salticidae; genus Maratus; species Maratus michaelseni. Next base: position 141,659,991 of record OZ007591.1, on the reverse strand, counting down.
GGCAACGATGATTCATCCCGCCAATTAATTATTTAATGTGGTGGAAGGCAGTAATTATCACTCTTTTATTGGAGTATGTTGGAGTTTTTGGGTAGTATTTGGAAAACAATATCAGGAAGCTATAATTCTCCTGTGAGCATCCCATACATTCCCCATTTGGATTTATATATAAAGAATATGCTGAATTCTATCAATAAATAATAAGATAGTTCTTTATGATATCAATTCTATGTATTATCATTCATACAAATAAACTAGGATTTCAGCTCATTAATGAATGCTTAATTATTCTAATCATCTATGGCCCAACTAACATGTTTCTTGAGTGCCTGGAAACAAATGGTTGCTCTCTAAGCATAATAGGTGGATCATGGGAAAACATCCACGGGGATTCAAATCAGGACTTTGAGTGGATCATGGGAAAACATCCAACTTTTTTTTTTAAATGATTCCTGAGTGGATTTAGAGATGCATGTTCAAGAAGCATCCACAAAGCACCACCAAATAAAGGTCCAAATGGAATGAGATGATCATGTAGCATAGCTTGATAGTTTTCAGAGTTCAAACCCTGAAATTCACAGTAAATCACACAATCCATCATGAACAAACACTCTCCAAACTATTATGGATCCTCCATTCATTTTTTGACTGAAGCATAATTTTTCTTCTTTCCTTAAGTCCTGCCAATATTATTTATAGCCACCTTGGCCATCAAGGTTCTTTTTTTTTTTAACCATCAGAAAATATAATTTGTTTCCACTCTTTGTCCCATGGCATAACATTTTTAGCCCATTTCAATCTTTCCTCTCGATGATGTTTCAATAACTTTGGTTTTTTCTTGATTTTCCTAAATTTAGTATTGGCATTCCATTTAAGGCTTTTCCAAATTGTAACACATGATTTATTTTTTATTTATTTTTTTCTTAAACATTTAGAAATTTTATGAGTCAAAAGATCTTTTTTCATGGATAGCCAAAAAAGTTGTTGATTGTCCTTGATGCTGACAATTTTTTCTTCCATATTATTTTATTTTGCTTTGAGAATCTTTTTTTAATTATGACATTGTGAATGGCATTTTTGGAACATTTCATTAAAGTTACTATTTCTTTGTCAGATTTACTAGCAACATTATAAAATTAAATTTTTCACACCTCATACTCAGAAAACGCTTTTTTCCACATGGGAAAAGGGTTATGTCAAATAACCCTTTCCCCGCATTATGTCAAATAAATTATGAATATCAGAATCAAAACCTGAAATTATACTTCTCTGCTAATGATTTTACAAAATACTAACACATGCTTTATGGTGATTGTGAATTGACAAGTAATATGCAAATTTTCTCTAATGATTTTGAAACAAATCCCTTATTTAATTCATATAAGAATGTGAAAATTTTAATAAAATTTAAGTTTATTTTTAAAGTTGTGATTAGTACAAAAAGTATTTTAGGTACTTTTCGGTTAGCCGGGCGCCACTGATATGTATATATCTATATATACATATATATGTATACATACACACATATATGTATGTGTATATATATGTATATATATATACATGCATATATAAATGTGTGTATGTATAGATATATGTATATATATGTATACATAGATATATAAATTTCACTGGCGCCCGGCTAACCGAAAAGTACCGTATTTTATTATCAATTTTAAATATACAAAATACAATTTGCATATCATTTCTTCATCAACAATTTACAAATTATTCAGTGGTCTTATACTTTCTTAATGCACTGTACTATTTATACTAATTAAATGTAGGCATCTCGGTATATGAATATAAATTTCAAGAAAAAGAAAGTCCAGAATAGTTAGAACTAATACAGTTGGTTCAGTCTGCTATACTAAAATATCAGGTGTTCAGAGTCCCAACATTTAATTATTTAAAATACTCTAATGCATTAATACTGAAAAGTAACATTAGTAAAACATGAAAATTACATTAATCTATTGTATATATGTATATAAGGCAAATATTTATAGCTTGAGTTCTGCTGAATAGGAATTTTATTCTAGCTGCTTATAACTTGAGTTCTGCTGAATGGAATTTGATGCGACTTACTGTTAGATAGTTTAAGAGAAAAGGTTTTAGTATATAATATATTCTATGATGTTTAGTTATAGAATTATGGAAGAAAGTTTTATAATCAGGTTAACCCAATTATGAACGAATAGCTTTTTTAAAAGTTCTACTGGGCGGATTTTGACGAGACTTGCATTGTTAGTCAGATAATTTTTCAGGGATGGTTTTAGTATATTGCATATCATTCTTCAGGGATGGTTTTAGTATATTGCATATCATTCTTCAGGGATGGTTTTAGTACATTGCATATCATTCTATTGTTCTTTACCAAATCCTAGACTGTAAATGATCAACTGAAAGAGTTGGTTCTTAATAGCCTAAATTTTGTAAGACACCTTAGCAATTATAATAGCGCAATGGTGTTCATATTGATTTCAGCAATGTGGAAGGACAATCCAGATAAAGGTCAATATTGTTTTAAAAAATAAGGTCAAATTCACAGATATATTCTGTTATCTTTTCATAAGACTAAACTCTTTATTAATAGACACTTTCAGCTGTGACATCAAACATGATGTTTCGATTGGAAACTGACTTCAAACAAACAGTTGCAATGTGATATTTTCTATTTTATTTGTATTTTATAGCTATATCTTATAGCTACATTTCACAGTTAAGTGTTTTAATACTTTATATGCAGTGGTAATATTTTGTATAATTTATATTTAATAAGAGAAAAATGGATTCTCAATATGAAAGGAGGAAACCAAGTGAAATCGAAAATAAAGAATGGAAAAATGCAATATCTCATGTCCCTACAGCACCAAGAAGAACAAGTGTTGCCTTATTTAGACTTGCCACATGACAAGATTGTCTACCTAATTACCTTTTCAGATTTGCTATTCTTGAAAGTCCAAATTGCCCTATTTGTGGAGAGGATGTAATCTTGAATGCTCAGCATTTACCACTGTGCCCTGCACTATAAATTAACAGTACAGCTGGCAGATATTGGGGGGGGGGCAGGAAACTAATGAGGACCTCAGAACATCAGCCGAATTGATTGCATTCCCTGTTTACAGTTGACTTTTTGTTTTCTCTAAAGTCTCTATATGTCACTCTAGTTTCGAATATTGTTCTGTTTATTGCTCAATTGATTTAGCGGCATATAATAGTGTATAGATGTTTGTCTAAGTGCTATTGTTTTGAAATTAAAAATATATATATATTTAATAAGAAATGAAACACAGCAACCATTTGTTTGGAGCCAGTATCCAAGCAAAACATCATGACTGATGTCACACTGAAAATGTCCATTAGCAGAATGCACTGAAAGTCTCTAAACAGGAAATGCATATGTGGAAAGTTTCAGGAAAAAAACACAGCAAGATATTCACTGAAGAACTTGAAAACTTAGCAACGTTGATAAAAAAATAAAGAACATTTTGTTAAAAAAAGTTACAAATAAATCAATAGATTACCTTTTTTGGCAACTTTTCTATAATATGTCAATGCTGACTCACAGTTGGGAATCACCCCTAAACCAGCCCAATGGCGATAACCCTAGTTAGAAGTAAATAATCATTAGAAAAAAACATCGAATTTCTATTCAACTATATTTATATAAAATATATAAATGTGTGTAATAGGAAAATTAAATACTTCATACCATTATCATTTGAGACCATATATCACCACCAAGAGCTGAAAAAGTGTAGTAAACAACAGCCTAAAAAAATATATCTTAGCAATAAATTCATATAACATATAAGACATTTTTAAAATTTAACAATATAAATCATTTTGATATTATAAGCTGGTATCAAAAATAAAACTTTGAAGATTAAAAAATGAAAATGGCACAATCCTGTCAACATTAAAATTTGAGTAAATTTAAAAAAGCAGCAGAAAAAAAAAGAAAAACATTCAGCAGCTGATTAGACATACAACAGAAGTGGTATAACTTAATTACTCCAACATAACAAAACTAGTCAGATGTGCCAATCCCAAAACTTTCTTCTATCCCACACAGGTTTCACATACACTAAAAACGAATCAACACCCATTTATATCAAGGTTTAACTGAATCTAAAAAGTTTCATGAAATTCCGTGTATTAGCTCTGAAGATATGACTCACTAAAATTTTGTAAATCCTGAAAAATGCAGAATAGTGGGAGATTTACACCAAAACCTAATCAACAACTTATGTCAATGTCTAATTGAATCTAAAGTTTGATGAAAATCTGTGCATTAGTTCTTGAGATTTAGTTATCAAGAAAATTATGAAAAAAGTAGCATAGCAGTGCCACCTGTTGATCTATTTACATCAAAGCATAATAAGCATCTATTTATGTCAAGGTCTAACAGAATTTGAATTTTGATGAAATTCTGTGCATTAGTTCTTGAGATGTAGCTATCATGAAAATCATGAAAAAGTAGCATAGAAGCGCCACCTGTTGGGATATCTACATCAAAACTCAATCAGTGCCTATTTATGTCAAGGTCTAACTCAATCTGAATTTTGATGAAAATTAGTGCATTAGTTCTTGAGATACAGCTATTACAGAAATCGCAAAAAATACAACATAGCAGCGCCACCTGTCGGGCGATTTACACCAAAATCTAACCAGCACCAATTTATATCAGGGACTAACTGAATCTAAAGTTTTATTAAATTCCGTGCATTAGTTCTTGAGATAGAGCGCCCACAAAATATTTGTCACATACAGACAGACAGAGTCGCAGACAGACATTTTCTAAAAACAGTTCAGGACCTTCTAAAACATATAAATCCGTCAAAAACCAGAGCTCGGAAATTTTCATGAATCCAATACTTTCTTCTTATAAAGATAAAAGAAAGTAATAAACAAACTGTAGTTTAAATACAGCAAGATCGTAACTCAAGAAATCATCAATTTTGAGATAATAATTAAAATGCACTTTCTATAAACTTTAAATTGTATTAACTACACATCTGTAAATTAAAAACTTGCCAGCAGGGAACACTGTATGTCATTCAAGCCTTTGGAAAATTAATGTTACATTAATAACACTGGACAACAATGGTTCAGTTCCAGAACTGAAATTAGTTGATCCTAGATTAGTTTCTTGCGCTGATTCTGAATATACTTTCCTTTTTTTCCAGGTCGTCCAGTTTTTGAGAAATTTGCTTATTTAAGTGTATGCAAATTTAAGCTTTTTTGGGCCTTTTTATGGAAAGTTTAGGTACAATAAATATCGGATTGAATTGCCCTTTTAAAATTATTATTACTGGACGATTTGCTTCAGATAAATGTCGCAATCTGCATATTCTTAACATTTACCTGTCAGTTACTAAGCTTAATTTGCGTATTTTTCAGTAGTGTAATGTTTACATTACTTTCAACTTTAGATTTTTCTGTTTATTTGGAATCTGCAATCCGTTTCCTTATATCACACGTTTAGATTTTTAGTAAAACGAAATTCTACTTTTGCATTATATTGGCATACGTTTGATATAGAATGCGTTTTAGGGGTGTGTACCTCACTGTCAAAAAAGTGAAGAGTGTCAGATTCCTATCAGGGGCTTAATCTCTAATGGGTATGATCGAAAAACAATTGACAAAAGTAGTAGAATCTATCCTAATTAGCTGAAGTACATCACAAAGTAGCATAAAAAGAATTTTCAGGCTTTTTTGACCAAAAAATAAAATTTCACTTTTTAAAAAACTGGACATGATAGAAGAAAATGACACCAGATTTGAAATCGCGTAAAAAACTGGTTTAGAAACATATTAACGTACTGCTGTGGCAGAAATATTTGACGTCAAGAAACGTTATTAGAAAAAAAAATGAAAAATATGTAAATTAGGCACAATATTTCACGTTCACATGTCAGTATAATCTCAGACACAAAATTTTTGTAAATTAAACAAGCCAGTAATCATAACAGAAAACAAAAAAATCCAGTCTGATAATGCTTTATGCCTTAAATTTGCATATAATTGTACAAAAATTCAAAAAATTGCATAAATTAAAATATGCAAATATTTCAAAAACTGAGCATGCTGGAGAAAATCTAAAACTAGATTCGGAATCAGCACAAAACACTGAATAAGAAACAACTAATTTTGGTTTTGGGTCAGGTCAAAAGTACAAATTTGTTTTTCAGTGAATTAGGTAGACCTTTACATGTTTGCAAATAACATTTAAGAATTTTAGACATTATTATATTGATTAGGTGAGAAATCCACAATATCTCACTCAAAACCCCTGTATGCAGCTCAGAAACCAGAATATGAGAATCCCATGTAAAATATATTTTCCTCCGATTTTCAGCAGAGTCCCAAAATCTGCCCAGTGAATATCAAACGTTCCTATACATCATAACCCATCTTCTATTTTGAAGTTACAGAGAGAGACAACTACCATAATGGAACAAACTAGATGGTAGGGCTGTACGATATCAGAAATTTAATATTGCAATATATCAATGAATTAAATGCGTATTTAAATGCCTACTTCTGATTAAAATTTCTTGATTTTGTTTGGATTCCTTTTTTTATTATGTTTAACCCCTTAACTGCCCTGGACGTATATATACGTCATTGAAAAATCCCAACATGTACTATATGAATGGCGAACTTGCATGACAGCGAGCCAATTTTCACCAGCAGAGCCATGTTTTTAACACGTATAACAAGTGCACTTTCTTACTGTTATATCAGAAAACTAATCATCGCATTATTTAATTGCAAAACTAGGTGATTAAATAAGATATTGAAGAACACATCAGATTTATTTGGCAGTTAAGGGGTTAATCACTATGTATTCCACAATTAAAAATTTTTGAAAGCCTAAAATTGCTCTAAATGACCACTTGGCAAAAAATACTTGACAAAAACAAGTTGGCAAAAAACAAGTTTTTCATGCCAAAAAAAAAAAAAAAAGATAGACAGTGTGAATGGTACATTTGCCCCATATAATCTGGAATATACTGTAAAATTTTCGAAGAAATATGTATGCATTACTCTTTAAAAAAATCTATGTATTTATCAGCTTTATTAAATAAGAGACATTTTGATCAGGGCTTATCATTTTTATGATAAATCGTATGGAAGCCCAACTTTATATGTTGTATATATAAATACATTTTTCTCCTTAGAATCATTTGAAGGTCTGACCAACTGGTACAGATGTTATAATGCACTAACAAAATTATATTTTTTTTATATGAATTCTTATGTAATGTTTTTATAAAAATTTGCTTCATACAAAAATCCACACAAATATTCCTTTTTATTACTTCATTATGAAAAAATTACAATGAAAATGTTGAAATATAAGCACATTAAACTCTTAAACAGACAAAGCAGACTTACTTTAGCTAAATTTGCAGGGACTCCTAGGCCAGTAGCATACATTAAACCAAAATGCTGTAATAAATCAAAGGATTTAAATGTTTAAGTAAAAATGATGAATAAAAACTATAATATATAGTACAGTTTGGTAGAGAAACATGGCCGTTATGACAAATAGAAAATAAAATGCTCTCTAATCACCACTCTACTAAAAAAGAGGACATTACAATCATTGCAGAGATTGACCATTGAATTTAAATAATGTACGTTTTATTAATTTTTGTTTGTTAGTTCTTGAACTCCGGGCCTCTCAGCTTGGTGCTATGTGTGGTTCTGGTAGCTTAAATAAAGACTTACTCTATGTTACATTATATTTTTAAATATACGTCATCTTCTGGCTGGTCTACTACAGTTTTCTATCTTTGGATTCCAGTAGAGTAAATACAGTGAAAAAGCAATAAATTATTTGCACACAAAGAACAGTGTTTAACTTTCATATTTAAAAAAAAAATGTGAATCATAAAAAAGGGGTATTTAAAGCTGAATTGTTTGAATAAAATTAAAATAACATTATTTTCACTGCCTTTTCATTTTATATACCAGTTGAAATCATGCAACCATTAACCTGAAAAACACTTTGATAACCGATTCGGATAGAAAAATCATCCTCTATTTTGTATCAAATAAAATCTTCCTAGTCTTCTGTAATCCGGTCCACAGCCAAGTTTGAAGTCCAAAGATTAGAAGCTTTTGCAGCAATATGGTTACAAATATACCTGAGTTAGCTACAAAACAAAATTAATTAAGCGCCAAACTACGTGTTACAACAACTACATTACGAACTACGTATAATGTCAAATTGCTGTTGACTAAATTATAGATCTTTCACTCATAAAAATACTTGAGAATGATAAATGAAGTTAGTTATGCAAAATTTTTAGTAATAATCATTTTGGTAAATACTTGAACCGAAGCTTTTTTTTTCTTTTTTGCATTTCTTTAATGAGCATCATACACACAGAGCAATAAATAGTCTTTCTATTTCTTTTTTTTATTTTCAAGATTAGATTATTATTCAGTCTGTTGTCTAAATAAACCACATAATGAAATGATCGTTAATTTGTCACTAAGTTTAGCAGCTAGGGCTGTGCATTAGCCGAAATTGCTTTGTGCTGATAAAAATTTTATCTAATCTAAATTCCACGCACTTTTTTTCTTATCTAGGATAAAATGATAAATCAGCAAATATTGTTACTCAGCCACTATTGGCATTTCAAAGTTTTTTTTCGTACATTGCAAGTATTGCTTGTTTAGTGATAGTAAAATAACTACAGATGAAAAATATATAATAGTAAATCTTCTTTTCTCCATTTGCTTCAACCATAAATTTACTAATCACTGAGTACCAATTGCGTGTAATCTTTTGCAATCAGTTTCACCGTCTAAAGTCCCCTTCAAATATAACAGAAACTTCTGAGAATATAGTAAATACACCAATTGGCGGATGACTCGTTTACAGAATATTAGTCCAATATTTTCTAAAAACATTCAAAACGAAAAAAAAGGCTATGCAAAGAAAACTAAAAAGAAATGAATGTTGAAAAATTTTTAAAATGTGTGTTAATAATTTGTGTGTGGCAGACATTTACACTAAACTTTAAATTTTTTACTCCCTTTTTATAATATTAACTGTTATTTATATAATTTACATTTGAATATAAGAAAATACACCAAAAATGCTGTAATTCTCTTGAAAAAAAAAAAAAACACGATTTTCATCATCATCGCCCTACTGATGTCACGCTTATACCTTTTTGGCTTAAAATCAAATTGTTTGGTGACAAAAGTAAAATCAAAATCGTAAATAAACAAATAACATGTAACTCAGAAATACAGTCATTTATATAATTGCATTTGCTAGTTTCTTCTGTGAGTCACATGATGGAAGAGTTAAATAAAAATAAAAACAAAATTGTTATTCAGATTTTATATAATTAAATTCTGAGATGCATTTTTCTTAATCAGACATAAATGATAAATCACCAAATATGGTATCAATTGCAATATTTCACATTGAATAATTTTTTAAGCATTACGAACATTCCCTTTCATGTATAAGTTAAATATTTTCGTTTTACAACATTATTTCTCATCAAAACTGTTTTTTCTTTTAAATAAAATTAGTAAGTTTTTTCTTTTATTTTTCGAGGTGTTTGTATTATTTTCTAAATGATATAGCAGTTTTAATTCTTTCACCAACGATAATGGTCGCCAAAAAATGTCCAATGGTAACCTTTTTGTCCAAAATAACAGAACTTTCCATCATAATTCTATAACTAATCTACGTAGGACGATATGTTATATACTAAAACCTTCCCTGAAAATTTATCTATCCAACAGTGCAAGTTCCATCAAATTCCATTCATCAGAACCAAAGTTATAAAAAGTCTGAACGAAATTTCAGTTTGTATTTTATATATATAGTAGATTGTACACAATAACAAAATAGTTAGAAATAAATAGAAAAATAAAATTTTCTTTTATTTTTTTCCATTTTCTGAATTACATTAGAATATAATACAAAAAAGATTATGTTGCAAAAAAGATTAATATCTCATCAAAATACAACTTGTTGTATTGTAATGGTGTACACTAAGCCATAAACTTAAAACATCAGACATAAAAAGAAGCGACATCTCATGTGAGTGCTGGGTGAAAATCTACCACCATTCATAATTGTTACCAAATACCACAAGGTGTGGAACAGTATATAAAAACTGCTTGGTGACCTGCAGACTCGTATAAATAAATTGTGAAAGTTTTAGATATTGGTTTAGAAATATTGACATAATCATGTGTTCCAGAATATATATATTTTTTTAACCTAGACAGGTCTGGCATCTCATTAATAGGACATGGACATGTCTTTACATTGATTATTATTTTGTCTTAACAACATTTTTGTTATTATCTGCATGTAATAATGATAGTAGATAGATATTTTATGACTTCATTTGTTTCAGTATTAGTAAAAAATTTAAATAGGTTTGCCAAATCTTTTTGGTGATTCTTTTATATCAAATATATGTTTTACTCTTTAAATTTAAAATAAGGGCTACTTTTCCAAATGATTTATTATGATAAAACATTTTTTTTTTTAAATTTAGAAAGTTGTCATGTCTTCTTAATCCTATCGTAATGCAACACTTTCAAAAGGTCAAAAAATTCTTCCTAGCCAACTGTCACATTCATCGTATGCAAAATACCTACATTCATTGGATTTCTAGGTACTTACCAGGAGATAGATCGCCAAAAATGGTAACCAATTGCTAATCTTGTTTATCAGTGCCAATCATGTTCAAAACAGTAATTTAGGATTATTAAGTACATAAAATTGTTAAAAATGGTAAATAATATAAAATAAATAAATAAAATATAATAAATGAACAATAATAAATAAATAACAAAAAGCTATAAACAATAAAAAATAATAATAATGCTTAAATTATAATTAAACTATAAACTATAATAAATAAATAAATTATATTTGACAAAAAATAAAGGTTACTGTAATTAGTATAATTGGCGCCATGCTTGGCACAGCTGTATCTGACCTAGCCTGGATAATATGTAAGTACCGATTTTGGTAAATGACAAATTCATTATATTTCAGTAAATCTTAACTTTTAAGATTTGGATAATTACTTTTGATTTTTTTAATTGTAAAGGGAATTTTTCACCAAAATAAATAAAAATTTTAACCCAAAAATGTTAAAATTAATGGTATTTATATGTTAGCCAGGCGCCAGTGATATAGATATACATATAAATATACATATATATATACACATACAAGGTGTCTGAAAAGTCTGGAAGTGGTCGAATAACTTGAGAAACATACATAGGATTCAAAAACAGAAAATATGTGTTCAATATTTTTAAAAATCTACTTAGGGATATCAAAGTTGCATCCCAACTCTGCCCCCTGGAAGGGAAAGGGGTGCAACTTTGAAATCTTAAATGATAACCCCCCTTTTTTATTGCAGATTCAGATTCTACGGGAAAATTATAGATGGCACTGTAATCAAGTAAAATGCAGTGAGAATTGTTTCCATTGAAAAGTCGGGAAAAGGTCAAATAACTCGAGAAATATACATCACATTGAAAAATGGAAAAATACATGTTCAATATTTTTGAAAAATCTATTTAGGAATATCAAAGTTGCCGAAAAATAAAAAATGAGCATTAATCAAGTTTAGGAATATTCATGGAAAAGTTTAAAATGCAGTTAAATAGAGCAGGCATACAAAGTGTTAACCTACAAAACATGCAGTCATAGTGATACACATCAGGACACCAAGCAGTTTTTATATACTGTACCTCACTCCAAGGCATTTGCAACAATTATGAAAAGTGATAGATTTTCACATGGCACTCACATGATATATCCCTTCTTTTTACAGTTGATATTTTGGTTTATGGCTTGGTAGAACTATTTACAAGTTGTTTTTTGACAAGATAATGTTATGTGAGCGTTGTTTCTTGTACTTTCATAAGAATGTGTAGGAATATTATGTAATCAGTAAATTTGTCCTTGCCAGTTCTTGATACAGATGTAAACATTTGAATTTAAGCCTTTATCAAATTTTTATATTAAATTATAAATGCACAAATTCATATTAAAATATGATGTTTAGTAATTATTTAAATGTTTTTATAAATTTGTTTGCAACTAGTAAAATAAACGAATCCTTTATTAATACTTTTCAACCACGGCTGCTGTTATGCAAGAGAAAATAACAAATGCTTGGTCCCAATACAGAGAAAGGTTTTATCCCTATTAGACGCCAAAACTCTTACTACGGGAACATGTTACATTTTCTATTTGATTAACATTATTTAAAATTTTCCAACTCTTTTATAAGAGCATCTAAACCACTACAAAAAAAGATATATATAAAACCTATTAATTTAAAGTGGTTAATACAGCAGTGTTTTTTATGGGTTAAATAAAATTCACTCGTAAGATTTATAGGATGGTCTCTTTAACCTTTTTTGTTTTGTTTTGTTTTGTTTAAGCAAAAAGTATTTGTGCAAAGATTTTTTTCCCCTTTGAAGTAGTATATTAACTAATGTAGTCCTATGGTGATAATATTTACAAGCTCACTGGAGTTTACCTTTTTTTGCCACCGACATGATTTTATATTCCTATTTTAATTGACTGTGGCAATAATGTTTATAACTTAATATTTACTTCATTAGAATTGAAAGTGAGATACTAACTGCAATCTTTGGATAACATATCTGTTATAGAAAAAAAAAATCTAAGAAAATTCCACTAAAGATAACTGATAAATGTCCATAAATAAATCTAAGTATTATCTTTTAATTATTAATAAATACAGAATTTTAATAAACATACCATCTGAGCAAATGGAGAACCTTTCTCATTTGTAAGTTTTTCAAACCAATATCTTGCAGCTGTCAGATTCATTGGAAATACATCTCCAAAAAAGTATGCCTGACCGACTATTTTACCAGCTTCAAGATGATTCAATTCAGCAGCTTGTTTAAAAAGATCATAAGCTCTATAAAGAAAAATAACCAGTTTAATCACATTTATTATAATTTACATTTTTAGAAAACATGTACAATTTAACAACATGAAACAAAAAATTAAAAATTTAATGAAACAGAAATAAGTAAAATGAAAACTCCAAAAGTTTTCAAAGAATTCAAATTATTTGACCATCTGAAAATTTACAAAAATGTCAGAACATTATTTAAAATAAAAATTTAAAAAATATGAAGTTTTTCATCCATTTTATCCTTATATGTGAAATATCAATGTTAAGGATATACAATCTTAATAAATAGCAGCATTCTTTAAATCAATTCTCCTTGAAAACTAATAATTGGATAGGTATTTTTTAAAACTTAACAAGCTTTTTAACAAATTTGTATTTAAATTATCAGATTAAAAAACAATTTTTAATCTTGTTCTTCATCAGATTTTCATCAAATGAAAAATATAATAATAATAATGATAATAATAAAATTATTTGGACATTGCTGAAAAGAATCTAGTTAGCAAAAACTATAATTTTAATACCATTATTACCCACAGAACTTATAATCAGAAAGAACTGAAGGCTAGCAAAATGGTAACTGTGCCATCTATTGCCAATTTCTTACTTTTTGTAATAAAAGCTGCTTAAAACTAGAAATTAATTAAAATTAATAAATTAAAAATTAATCAGGAAAGAATACTGTAATCAAAATTCTGTGCTCAAATATGTACCCTTTTCATATTTTTTTCCTAATGTGTTTCTATTATTGTTAGATGCAAGATATATATGAAATGCTTTTCCATTTCATATTAAATTATTTCGAAGAACCACTGACGTATTAATACTGGTAAACGATGTATTTTTAGATTCCTTATTTTGCAGTCGAATAAAATCTCGACGGAAGGCGATGTTTGAAATACACTAGGTACTTTCCCATAAAATAAAAAGGAATCGGCATCATCATCAATAAATTTATTGACACTTCACAATCAAAGACAATTCCACTAATATCCAGTTTAAAAATTCATAATTGGGCTGTGCTACGCCATAGAAAAAAGGAAGACATTAAATTAGAAGTACACAAATTGAAGATATTCTCCTCCAAGTGATAGGTTTTATTTAGCAAAGTCAAAAAAATGTAAAATTCTGAGCTCCAAGATTGTGTAATGCATTTTATACCCGGCGAGGCATAGGAATCTTTTGCCAATGCAGGGGTAATTTAACCAATGAACTGGTTGCAAGGCTGTGGGTCTCTTTATTATACTCGGCATAATTTTGAAGTGAACAGATAGACGTGGGAGTTGAAATGAATCATGGGATATCGAATGATAATTTTAATAAAAATGGTATTAAAAAACGTTCTCAAGAAATAAAAATTCAACATCTCAAAAGAAGAAATAAATAAGGGGTTTTTACAAAGAAGTGTCGCTTTTAACAGATTAAGGTTTTTAGAATAAGAATTAAAAGAATATGTTGATTAAAGATATGGAATTAAAATATAAATTATATCTAAGATATTATTAAAAGACATGGAAAAAAGGTAAAATTGTAAGAATTTGGAATAAATTAAGGCTAATGGGGATTTTGTTTTAATTATTACATATATTTAATGCTGATGCATTTAGTCAAAATTTGCATAACAATATAGATCACCATTTTGCCATTTATTTAAATTATTTTTAATGATCTTAACTGAAAAATGTAATATTAACAAAATCTTGTATCATATAGATCACGCTATTTTTTACATTTTTTAAAATTATTTTTAAATAATCTTAACTTTAAAAAATATATACACTTAATAATAAATACTTAATAACAATACATAAATATAGTTTTAAAATATTACAATTTATTATTTTCTTCGCACCTCAGTTAACATTAATGAACTGATATTAACTTTAAATTAGTATATGTTTTTCTTATATAGCTTTTTTCATAATTCGAACCAGATTAATCAGAAAAACATAATATTGTGCAAAACTTAAATTGTATATAAAACATGTGACTTTAATTGCTTCAATAATGCAAAAGAAATTTTATTGAAATAGTTGTATAAATTGCCAAAGTATTGAAAGTTTATTTTTTTGTCAAATGGAATTATTAAGGATAAAAATGGTTATTAAATAAAAAATCATGATATCCTACAATTAGACTTTTTATTTATTTTGTTTGTTTCCAAACAATATAATGAAATGAAATATACAAGTAACTATATTTCTAAAAACATTCTAGCTGTATAGAACCAAGACTTGAATTATGCTTTTGGGAAATAGAAAAAAAGAGAACAAGGAAAGGAAAAATAAAAGAAATCTATAAGATTATTCCTTTTAATAATATTCAAGGTTGTAATATTTGTATGTCAATATAAAAATAATAAGTGTAAATTTTTCAGCATAAGCTTTAAAAGAAGTACATTTCACTAAACGAAAATATATTTCTGCTGCAAATCATAAATATTCTATTTAATTCAGCTTGGGCATTAAACACCATCTAAAATTTATTTTCTCCATTTTTTCAACAGAAATTGCACTCTTGCTTATATTTAAGTAATGAATATATCCATTCACATACACACACAAAAAAAAAAGTAATAGTTATAATATTTTTTACCTAGGTACCTATAACTTAGAAATACGCTTTTATTTTTTCTAAATGTAATGAGAAATACCCATTGTTAATTTAAGCAATTCTTTTTAATACAAAAGAAAAAAAAACATTCTACAGTGAAAAATAAAGGATTCAGCCAATTCATACTTTTCTTTGTTCAACCAGAATTGGGGACATAGTGCTAATAAATTTAATCCAAGTATCTGGATAATTCCGCGAAGGAATTCATCCTGTAATGCAACTTTGATGTATTGCATCTCGTTTGTCAAATTGCAGTTTTACATTAAATCTACGATAAGTCTTCACTTCTCCTTAGAATACGCTCTTTGGCAGTATTGCAAGAGGGTCAGTTTTTTTAATTGACAAAAATAAAAAATGATAGTCTAAGATCTTTCTTTAATAATCCTATTGCAATTAACAATGATGCAAGCCAAAGCATTGTTGAAAGCAAATGCATCTGATTAAAGACAAGCCTCAGCATAGGGTCATCCCACTTATAGCCTACAATGTGCCAGGTATGCACAAGGTTTTCAACTTCCTTGTGAAATTTCAAATAAATAACAGTATCTTATTTATTGAGTCTGCATGCCAGACCTTTTTTGCATGCCTCCCTAACATGATTCTATAATGAAATTTGACTGTATATTATATTAAAGCAGGGGTCGTCAATATGATCATCTCTGCTTACCAGTGGGTATTTAAAGCCTTTAAAAGTAGGCAGTTAGTAATTGTCAGATATTAAAAGATAAAGCATAGTGCCAACAACTGTATATGTAGAGATTTTTGTACAGCTGCAAGCATCCAAATTTAATATGCAAACAAGATTCAAACCAAACAGAACCGTCATCCCACTTATAGCCTACAACAGGGTCGGCGAACCTATGGCACGCGTGCCGTAGCTGGCACGCGAGAAGATATTTTTGGCACGCCATTGATTAAATAAAATTCAGTCAAACTCCCCAAAATTCTGCGCCTCATTATTTTTCTTCCATTAATACATGAGCATGACTGGCAATAGCTTTTGATTGTTATAATAAGTACTTGTGTCCTTATCATATCAATGAATTACCAATTTCGGAATCCTTTAACCCTTAAATGCACAGTGATGCAAATTTACATAACTTTGTATTTAAATTTTAATAAATAAATCAAGTTCTTTGCCACCACTATATTTATATAGAAATATTAATTCTGTAAAAATTACATAAAATATGCTACTAAACACATTTAAACATTTATCTTAAAATTTCTGGTGTCTAATCTTTAATATAAGTATAAAAAAGTTCAATTCTAAAAGAAAAATCCATGCATTTATGGTTAAATTTATTATCTACCCAGATGTGACACCAATTGATAAACTGGTCTTGATTGTATTCGATTGGTTGGAAATTTCAGAAATTAAAATATAGCTTATCGACTTCCAATCCAACTCAATATATTGACAGCAATTTGCTTAAGTGAGAGAGGATTTGGAGATGATCGAAAAAGAAAGACTACCATGCATCATAAACAAAATGTTGATAAGTAAAATTATGTACACTTTGAATTCAATTCCAGAAGAAGTTGGCATGTGCTCCATGTTGACAACCTGTCCCTCTACTTATGCTTGTGAATCATTATTATCAGATATGAATAAAATTAAAAATTATAATCGAATCAACTTGTCAGATGACTCCAGTTCATTATGTATTTCATTAAAAATAACCAATTATGAGCCCATCATATGGCATCGAAGATGCAACATCAGAAATCACATTAAGTTGTTTAATTGCTTTACTTTCTTCTCTTTCAAATTACTTTAAAAATGCAATTAAAGTTAGATATTGTTAAACCATCACTCTGCATATTACGCCAGTTTATTAAGGTCCCAACCAAATAAGGAAATAGCGGTAAAAAATCCTAATAAATCTAGACTAGAAAATATCAGATCTGTTAAACCTTCACTTACTTTATCTTCAAATTATGATTTTTTTTTTTTTTTTTTTTGTAGAAACGATAGCGGAACATTGATAGAATAAACAAGCATTTATGACAATGAGTTAAATGAGAGTAATTACGAATTCAGTGAAGAGAAACTAACACCGAAATGCCAAGATACTGTTGCTGCATTACGTACTTTACAAAGTTTTAATTTTCTTCTGAAAAAAGAAGATTTTGCAATGCTTATGAAATTAGAAAATAAAATTGAATCAACGAACACCAAAGAGAAAACAGATTTCTTTCGCAGACTTCTTAGATAATGTTTTTTATATTTTCAAATTTCTTCTTATGCATTGTAATATATTTTTAAAATAACAATTTTCTATTTAATAACAGGTGTAAAACAAATATTTTTCGGATATGATTCGTAAATGATTTTTTTCGATGTTTCTTTTCTCATTGTCTATTTTAAAATAAAATGATCTCAACTATAAAACCACCACATTGCTTAATATGTCAAAATCAACAGATCCTAAGGGGCAACACCAGGGCCGGCGCTAGACATTTTACTGCCTGAGGCGAGCATTATTTTGCCGCCCCTATGCCGCGATTATTTTTTCACCACTTCTCAAACTTTTTTAAGAATAAGTAAATTAATTTTGCTAACTATAATTTATTTAAAAGAAAACAAATACATATAAAATTAATTTACATTTAAGAAATTTAAAATAATCAAATTGCTTTAGAAATTTTGCATCTATTTTGAAAAAAATAACAGTTAGCTTGAAATTAAATGAATAAAAAAAATGTTATCATATTCTAGTAATATTTACCAGAAAGCATCATATCAAGAATTAAACTGACGCTTCAAAATCTCATTCGTCCTGCTTTACCTTTAGAAAATGCATTTATTATATTGACGTTATGAATTTAAAAAAAAAAAAAAAAAAAAACACAGTTTGCCAGGTGAAGCTAAGGGCTAAGGTTAATATATAGATTATTAAGCCAAAATATGTCAAACATTTAA
Organism: Maratus michaelseni; assembly: GCA_963931845.1. NCBI lineage: Eukaryota > Metazoa > Arthropoda > Arachnida > Araneae > Salticidae > Maratus > Maratus michaelseni. The sequence continues at coordinate 141,641,481 of OZ007591.1, read as the reverse complement.
AAACAATCAAATTACGTATAAGATTTGTATAGAATTTCAAATAACAAAATAATGATACCAATAACAAGTTATATATCTTTTTTAAATAGGCACAAAAATAAAATCCCCTATTAGTAGAAATTAAACAAAATAATTATTAAAATTAAAACTTCACGATCTAATTTTCCTTGATTTTTCTTTGGCGAAGTCATTTATTATAATATGGAAATCAATATTATAAAGCAATCACATTATCAAGACAAAAATAGATAAACATACTAACACAAACTACGCATTATATTCTTGACACTAAATAGAAAAATTATGATCTGAATAGAAAATTACATGATCATTTGAAATTGTATACATGAAGATGTAAATTTACATCAGTAATATTTACAAAAACACAACTATCAACAGTGAAATAAATAATTCGATACTAATTCGCCTTGAATTTGCTTTGTCAAAATTGTAATATTAAAATATAATTGTATTTTCATTTGCTAGAATAATTTAACTAACTGACCCGACCGGCGTTGCCCGGCACATCAAAAAATAGCACAAAGTGCAAAAAAATTAAGAAATCGTAATATAAAATCGCTCCACGAATCCCAAATGAACTTTATTGAAAAGAGAAAAAATTACTATATTGGGCTAGAATATTGATGCTGGATTCCTTTTACTAATGTGAGAAAATTGTAGAGAATTGCGAAAAAACGCTAAAAGTTGCATACAAAAATCTCACAGGACAAAATTTACTATATTGGGATAAGATATATATATATATATATATATATATATTAAGAATGTCCAAAAATTGCCGCAAAAAGCTGAAAACTCTAAAAATCAAACAAAAAATTTTCAAAAAAAAAATCAAAAATCGCTGAACGAATTCCGAATAAACTTTATTGAAAAGAGGACAAAATTTACAATATTGGGTTAAAAGATTAAAACATGATTCCTTTTACTAATGTGGAAAAATAGCCACGAAACGCAAAAACAAACTCTCTAAAAATTAAAAAATCGAGAGGACAAAATTTACTACTGTATTGCAATTACATTCTAACAGCAAATCTTTCCCAAAAGTGAAAAATCAGCGCGAAAAAACGCTAAAAATCGCTGAATATAAAATGTATAATATATTGGGCTAAATGCTTGACATTACATTCCTTTTATGAATATCAAAAATCGCCACGAAACACAAAAAACGCTAAATATTGCATTGAAAATCGCAATAAAAATCACAAAAACTACAAAAATCGCAGAGAATAAAACTTAATAAGATAAGATAAAAATTTTAAACTGATTTTTTTTTTTTATGAATGTCAAACAATTCAACGCGAAATTTGAAAACTCAAAAAAACTTTCAGAATCGCATTAAAAATCACTAAAAATTCAAAAATCTCGGAGAACAGAATTTACTACATAAGGTTAAAAGTTTGAAACCTAATTCGTTTATGAATGTCAAAAAATTGCCGTAAAACAATAAAAATCACAAAAAAAAAGTCGTAGAAAACAAAATTTACTAATAGTGGACTGAAACATTGTAACAGGAATTATTTCACGAATGTCAGAAAATTACCGCGGAACCGAAAAACACACTAAATATTACTAAAAATTAAAAAAATGCAGCAGTGAAATTTTACTGTATTAGGCTAAAAGTTTGAAACAGAATTCCTTTTACGAATGTCAAAAAAATCGCCACGGAACGTAAAAAAAGGCAAGTTGAAAATCACATTAAAAATTCAAAAATTTCGGAGGACAAAATTTACTGTATTGCGCTAAAAGTTTGAAGCAAAATGCCTCTTACGAATGTCAAAAAATCGCCGCAGAAAATCTCTAGTGCTAAAAATCCCTAAAGTTCAAAAATAGAGAAGGACTGTGAAACCAAATTCTTTTTAACAACATAAAAAAATCGCCGCAAAACAGGAAAAAACTCTAAAAATAGCACAGAAAAATTCAAAAATCGCTGTACGAATTTAGAATAAATTTTATTGAAAACAGGACAAAATTTACTATATTGGGCTAAACATTTACAACCGGAATCCTTTTACTAAGGTAGAAAAATCGCCAAAAATAAAAAAGCTGGAAATCGCATAAAAATTACTAAAAATTAAAAAAATTTCAGAGGAGCAAATTTATTACCGTTGGCTAAAACATTTTAAAAGGAATTATTTTCCGAATGGTAAAAAAATCGGGGCAAAAAGACCCTAAAAATCGCACTGAAAATCGCGGAAGGCAAAATATTTAATTAGGCTAAATATTTGAAACCGAACTTCTTTTATGAATGTGAAGAAATCGCCGTGAAACGCCAGAAAATGTTAAAAATTGTATTGAAAATCGCAAAAACTTTAAAAATCGCGGAGGACAAAATTTACTAAATTAAGTTACAAATTTTACACCGCATTTTTTTACGAATGTGAAAAAATCGAAGCAGAATGCGAAAAAACGATGAGAATCGCTTTGAAAATCGCATTAAATACAGCTAAAAATTCCAGAATCGCGAAGAACAAAATTTACTATGTCAGGCTAAAAGTTTGAATCAGAATTATTTCCTTTAATGAATGTCAAAAAATCACCTCAAAATGCAAGAGAACACTAAAAATCTCATCAAAAATCCTCAAGAACAAAATTTACTAAAGTGAACTAAAACATTGTGACCGGAATTCTTTCACTGTAATTGTATGCAACTTTTTGACAGTAATTACATGCAATATACTCCGTATTTTTATTTTAAAATAAGAAAAAAAAATTATCTCTCTCTCTTTTTTCTTAAGTTTCGACATATACAATGGATTATATGTTCAATATATGCGAGCCAAATGCCGCCCTTCTAGGGGTGCGCCCTGAAGCGGCTGCCTCACCTGCCTCACCCCTGGCGCCGGCCCTGGGCAACACCATCTATTACCATAATTATTACAGTCATTTGGCAAGTGTTTTCGATTTGAGTTTTTAATATTTTTTTCGATTGCTACAATTATTTCTTATACTTATCTTCTTTCTATAATTATTACTATAATTAATTAATCTTTGCATGTGACAAGTTATTTAGGTTTTAATTTTCAATATTATACATCATTTAATTTAATATGCATGTTGATATTAATATTATGTTAATATTATTACCTGCAGGTATGTTAACCATATATCTTAATCTAATACAGTAAAACCTCCATAACGGACACTCCCGAATAGCAGACACCTCTATTTAGCGGACACTTTTTCAATCCCCATCACTTATACATTCGCGCGTTTTTATCTCTGGATAGCGGACACCTCTGAATACCGGACAAATTCTGAGCTCCCGAGGTGTCCGTTATTTAGAGGTTTTACTGTAATAATAAAAGTAATTTTATTCATTATTTTTATAGTTTTTTTTAGCGTAGATGGGCGAGGTTTGGGGGTTGGCACGCCATGGTCGCTTGGAATTTTTTTTTAAAGAAAATTGGCACGCGGATGGGAAAAGGTTCGCCAACCCTGGCCTACAATGTGCCAGGTATGCACAAGGTTTTCAACTTCCTTGTGAAATTTCAAATAAATAACAGTATCCTATTTATTGAGTCACATGCCAGGCCTTTTTTGCATGGTTCCCTAACATGATTCTATGATGAAATTTGACTGTATATTATATTAAAGCAGGGGTCGTCAATCTGATCCTCTCTGCTTACCAATGGGCATTTAAAGCCTTTAAGTAGGCAGTTAGTAATTGTCAGATGTTAAAAAAGATAAAGCATAGTGCCAACAACTGTATATGAAGAGATTTTTGTACAGCTGCAAGCAACCAAATTTAATATGCAAACAAGATTTAAACCAAACAGAACCGTCATCCCAATAAGCTGAAATTTCCTAAAACCCTTGTCAATTTTCATATTTTGTCTAAAATTTTCTGCAAATTCAAACTGTATAAAAGAAAAGGTCTCTTTAAGCAAGTTTTTGCAATAGAAAAACAATGGACCATAAATGCTTAAAAAAATTAGAAGTTCATGCGCTATTAAAAAATCTATATCTTACTGCCAAAAGTTTTAAATTTAATTGTTGGAGAATCTATGGGCACGGGCAGTAAGAAAATATATTGATAATAAAAGTAAATATAGGCAGTAGATATAAAAGGTTGACGACTATTTTTCTAGATGTTTTTATAAAGTTCAAAACATCTCATTTTTATAAAAGCACAAAGCTTTTCTGTGACTTTTTTTTTTTTTCCCCTCTTAAGGAAAAAAAAAAAAAAAAAAAAAAAAGGAATCCCACTTAGCTTTTTACAAAATTTAGAGCCTAGAAAGTTGAAAAAAAGGGCAAGAAACAGTCAGACAGAAAAACATAATGTTCTGCTCCTGATGAAATTTATACAGAGTCACCACCAAAATTAATTCTTTCCAACAAAATTAGAAATCAAAATCAGAGCATCCATTAAAAAATTAGAAAAAAAAAAAAAAAAAAAAAAAAGATACCATTGAATTGTTTGATCTCCTTTCATTGAAATTGATTAATAATTTTTTTTTTTTTTTTTTTACCATGTAAAAAGCAAAAAGGAAGAACTCAAACTTGTTTTAATAAAAACAAATAATCAAAGCCATGTTTGTATTTTTGTAATTTTTAACACTTTTCAACATATTTGAAAAGTGTTTATGAATTTGTTTGTCTGTCTGTCAGTGTTCTAACTCTCGTAAATATACTAAGATTGCCATGTAATTTTTATGTTATTCAGGTTTACTATAGAATATTCAGCATTGAAAATTAAGTGTGTAGTATTTATAATTTGTCTACAGGGACAGACAAAAGATTTCCAATACATTATGGCTTTTGGGGGGAAATTGTTTGTGGTACATTTTATTGTAATGTTATGATATTTAAAATATGAGATTGATATGCATCACTGAGATGGTATACAATATGCTTTCTCAAGAGTGTAGCATTTATAGTTTGTTTACAGCAGGGTTGGCAAGTTTTTGACACATGACGGTTTTTACCGGTTTTAACCATGGTTTTTACCGTCATGTCAAAAACCTCCTTGTCAAAAATGTCAAAAACTGTCAAAAACCCATTTTTTAGTAGTTTGTTTTTACATTTTTTTTTCATTCTATCTTTAATATTAAGTTGTTTTACATGAAATATTCAGTAACAAAAAGACTCTAAAGCAGCCATACTCAACCTGCGGCCCGCGGAACGTATGTGGCCCGGCGACCTTTTATGTACGGCCCGAGATACAGAACCATTAATTGGTTCATAATCATTGGTTCATTGATCCATAATTATAAAATTAATTGTATAATAAGTATTTAAGAAATTCAGTATTGTTTCTTTTTTTTTTTCCATGGGAAGACAAAATACGTATGTCCTTTAATGAATAATTAATTTAAAATAATGTTAAAACATCTTAAATGCAGTTTTCTTAGTCAGAAGTTCTTTTTACATGTAGATGTACATCTTTTTACATGGACTCCTATTTGAGCTTTATATGTCACAGTGGTGTGAACATGTCTTAATCTTCAACACAAATCAAACATTATTCCAAATTAATTAAATTTGCACTATATATTTCTACAATTTATAAAAATAAGAAAAAGTTTGCTTTGGCAAAAGATTAGAGAAATTATTAGAGAAAATCTCTGGCATTTTTTTTCTTTAGAATTTTTAAATTTTGCATTGTTATTCTGTTTTATGCTTATTATATAGCTAATATTTCTTTTTAGAGTTGAACGTTTGTCGTGGAATAAAATGGTACTGAAAATCTTTACACCACTACTTTTTCAAAGAACAAAAATCTCTGCCATATTCCTACAACATCTATATTAATAAAAGAAAGTTTCGCTCTGTGTGTGTGTGTGTGTGTGTGTGTGTGTGTGTGTGTCTGTCTGTCTGTCTCTGTGTGTGTGTGTCTGTTGGCGGTCTCTGTGTGTGTGTGTCTGTTGGCGATGGCTAGCAAAATCTAGCCCACCTAGAAGTCTGGAAATTTAGGTGTGGATAGTCCAAGGTCTGGCCATGTTGCACCTGAGCCTCAGAATTTTAATATTTTGATAATTACCCAAGATATTAATTAGATTCTTATTAACCATCTCTTCTAAAATGACTATCTTTTAAAGAAAAATGGCCAAAGAAACGAATCGGCGCATTGGATTTGCAAACGGAAATGAACGAATGCGAAATTATTTTACTAATTAGCGAATTTTAAGAAAACTAATTGCGATATAAATTTGAAAATTTCTGAGCATATGTAAAAAAATATTCTTCATCTGCTTATGTGATTTTTGAAAAATTTGGTCGGTAATTTTTTTTTAAATTTATGCAAAAAACTGCCAAAAATCTGCTGGCGCCATTGAAAACGATCCGAGAAAGTTTCAGACAGGGATCGGCTTTCATTAAAAACTGAACTACAAAGAGATCTGTTTCTCTGGCCAATCCCTCTCATTTAGTTTGCGAAAATGAAAGGAAATAATTGCCAAATTTTACTAATGAACAAATATTTAGGTAACTAATTAAGATATAGATTTGAAATTGAGGTCGGGAAGGGGGTGTCATCTGCTGGCTTTTTTAGCGTAGCGTCTTCGTTATGTTCTAATTATTAGAAAAATGTAATTATTTTTTTAATGATCACGTTAATGTAGGTGACGGTGGTTCTCTTGAACAAATTATTCATTATATCTGCGGGTATGGGGAGGGAGGGGGTTAATGCCTTTCTCCGAGATTGTAATTATCTCGGGCCCGTGCAATGCCGGGCGGGTTAGCTAGTTTACAATAAAAATCTACCTCAATTTTATTGTTTGGAAATAGTGGTGTTCAAATTCTTTGGTAACATTTCAAACGTTAAAAACTACTGATAATATTAACTTCGTTATATTGCTTTTTTATACTACTTATGTTAACTTATTTTTTTAATTACTTTTTTTACCCTTTTATAAGTGTGTTGTGGCCCGCCTAACATCGCAAACATATGTTTGTGGCCCGCGAGAAAAAAAGGTTGAGTATGGCTGCTCTAAAGTATATTTATGCATCCAAGAAAAACAAAAAAGAATTGCATTAGAATAATACATGTACATCTCTGTTAGAAGATTTCTATAATAATCTTAAGCTATTTGGCATAGTCTAAAAAAATTAGATTTTTCGATGCAGTGGCGCACCCAAGGAGGGGGCCAAGGGGCCCTGGCCCCCTCCAAAGGAAAAGGGAGAAAACACTATAAAATATCTAAAATATTTACGGAACCAAAGTTCTTTTTTTTTGTGTGTGTGTATGTAAAAAGTTCTCATAAAAGCCCCTTAAAATACACGTTTCTCCCCGTGTTAGCATGCAGTTAAAAAAAGACTTTTAAGAGTTTTTTTCCCCCATCAATGCATGCTGCTTTAGAAAACTTTTATTTTATCGCGAGAATGAAAACAGAAATTTGCCAAACAGCGATCACCGCCAAAATATGACACACTTTTCTAGTGCCTTATTTACGGCAGGTCATTCGGGGCACGGGCCCAGGGCTCCCGATTTTCCGGGGGCCCTAAATGCTACTGAAGATTTTTCATTTATTTTCCAAAATCTGATGAAGTTTTAACTATTAAAAAACAAAATTAATATGGAAAACTCTGTTTTAAAAACATTATCACTTTTTTAACATTATTAACATTATCATTTTTTAAGGGCTACATCACTCATCTGAAAACACCCTCTCGCTAATATTAATCCTATGGGAGACATTTTTCAAAATATCTCGTTTGCATTACAATGTTATTTTTAATATTTTTTTTTCCATTGGATAGTTGAGGTTGATCGCTACAAAGACCGTTTTTTTAATTTTTCGTTTTTGTTTATTCGAATATTTATACTTTCGTAACAGATTTTTAAAGATCGAAAAATCGTCAACGAGATAGAACACTAAAGATTATGAGTATGTTATAAAAACTGTTACTGCTAAAAGACCGAGAAGAGAATTTATAAAAACATCATTAAATATCACAAAATTTTTAAAGTCAGAATTGGTTATCTTAATAAGTACGGGTTTCAATAATATATTTTTTATTCATGGCCGCAGTAAGCATAGGTGCAAAGGGGGCCCCCGTAAGCATCTGTGCCAAGAGCCTCCAAATTTGTAAGTCTGTCTCTGACTTTGTCGATGAAAGCTGAAACATGTTTGTTTCAATTTTCACTCAGTCGAACATGTTTACCGGTATTTTTCGTCCGGCGTCTAAATTCGAAACGGTCCAGATGTAATATAGTTTCGGTTTGGATCATTATAGTGCGAAATCCTCACTTGGTTCGGTTGCATCCTTATCGATTTCTTTTCATTTTGCTTGGACTTAGAATACTATACAGAGCTGTACACACGAGTATACAAAAGTTCTCTGGTAAGTTATATTTCATATAATTAAAATTTCTATTTTTTTTTAATAATCTGAATGAACGATTATAATTATGTATTGAAACACGCATTTATTTGTAGAATATGTAAGTAATTGAGATATACATTGAAACCTCATTAAGACGAACACGCTTAAGGCTGTTCTCAAATCCAAAGGAGCTATTTTCACACACATTTTTTAAATTCATTTTTGTTCGGAAACGAATGAAATTGGCAGGTATTCTTGTTCAGAAATTATATAATCGAAAGACTTTTCCATTTTTTCTTAAAGGCAGAAGATCTTTCAGAAAATAATGACAAAGTTGGCGTTTTGAACCGATTTTCTGGAGCGTGAACGCTTGAAAAGAGAAAATCGTGTCATTAATATGGCAAAATGTTTCTCAATTCTTGCTGATGAAACTTGTGACATTTCTACTATTGAACATCTTTCCTTGTGTGTCAGGTATATATATGAAGAGAATGACAACAAAGTTTGTGTACAATTCTTACAATTTATTCCTGTAGTCACTACAGGAAAGTACTGTAGTACACTGTAAAAAGAGCACTGTAGTTACTACAGTTTCACTACAGGAAAAAACTCGTCCGTCAAAATATTAGAAGGATTAAAGACATACGGTATCGATTTGTCATATTTACGTGGGTAAGGTTATGATGGTGCCGCATAAATGAGCAGAAAGTTTAATGGTGTTCAGTCTCACATATCTGCTATATATCCACAAGCTTTATATGTGCATTGTGCCTTGCATGGTTTAAATTTAGCAATTCGAAATGCTGTATCTGTGGCAAAAATAAGAAACTACATTAGCATAATTGAAATGACACACAATTTTTTCAGTTTTCCGAAGAGACAAGACGTCCTCCTCAACAATATTATGAAAACATACACCAGAAAATTAATAAACAAAAACTACAAAAATTTTATCCAACTAGGTGGGTGGAACGCCATGAAGCCATCATGACCACGGTAGAATTATATGATGCAGTGATTCACAGCCTTGAAACAACCGCAACTTGGGAAGACAGAGACTCATCTTCTACGGCAAAACTTTTGAAAAATTCGTTATGAGAATTTGGTTTCCTAATTTCTTTATTTTGCTTACAGAATATATTTGCATACACTTTACCATTGCCTAAATTATTGCAAAAATGTAACAGTGACAATATAATAAATTATAACACCTTGTAATAATATATTACTTTTAAATGCTAAAGGTGTAAAATTAACAGCGTGATATAAATTAAAATAACTTTTATTAGTTGTTTTACATGTTTCGACTCTTTCCGAGTCATTTTCAAAAACAAAATGAGAATATTCTAAAGCTGTACAGGGTTTGAAGTTATTATTTTCATGTACTTTTTTTTTTAATTACGCACGTTATCTATTATTTTTTACTTGGTTGTTTATTTTCATATCTTTGACCATGGAGTAACTCTAGCCACAGTTTCGGTAAATTAAAAGATTCCGCATCATTACATATTGTATTTTTTCGCGTGAGTATCTCTATGGTTTCTCTTATTATGAATGGATAATATAGACTGGAGGGAAATATTATTTTACTTTCGTTGAAATTTATTTGGATGGTTTCTTCTTGATATAATCTTGCCAGGGCTGTAGTTTTCTATTGTATTTAATATCAGCTATATGCTCTTTTTTTCTGCAATTAAATTTCCTGCTGGTCATGCCTATGTAGCAATTCTTGGATCCGTCTTCTTTAATAAAAGGTATTTCATATACTCCTGAATAATTCTCAAAATTAATTGGGTCAATTTTACTGCAAATGATATTCTTTAATTTCTTAGGTGGTTTGGCTATTAAGCAGATATTGAAACGTTTAAGGCTGAGTTTTAATTTTTCAAAAAAGCTTGGATAATACTGCAGAGTATGAAGTTTGTATTTTTGCGAATCACCTTTCTTTTCTGGTTTCTTATTATTGGTAATATCCATGATTAATTTATTAATATGGTGTACTTTAAAACCATTATTATAAGCAATTTTACGAATATTATCTAATTCATTATTCAATTTATTTTCAGTACATATTATAAAGTCCCGTCTTATGAGAAATCTGTAGGCTGAAATTTTGTATGTAAAGGGAGAACATGCATTATTTGGTATGGTAGATTGGTTAGCCATGCTTTTCCGGAAAACAGCTCTGTCGATAGATTTATTTGTTCTGGTTAACATTACATTTCCGGAAAAGCATGGCTAACCAATCTACCATACCAAATAACGCATGTTCTCCCTTTACATACAATGCCCTTTCAAAGACTAGAGGCAATGCCTTTACAAGTATTAACTATGATGTCCCAAAAGAGATTAAATTCTTTGTTAATTTAATAATTCCCATAACATTCTGACTGACGAAATAAATTTAAAGGAATCATTCCAAAAATTTGCATCCGCTAATTCATCTCGCTAAAAATATTTTGGACATTTTCCTTAAACTACAATATGTCTGACAATCAGATAGATATAAATAGGAAATTCTATAAATGTTTATTTAGGAGCTCTTTAAATATTTAACTTCTCTACTTTCAAAAACTAGCAATTTTTTTTTTAATTATTAAATAAATTAAATTTTAGGTATAATAATTTTCATTTTCATTAAAATAAATAATTAATTATTAAATACTGAATTAATTACGGTAATTTTATGATTAATTAGTGTTTCCTTGTAATTTCCTACTGCAATCACAACTAGAGAAATTTTTCTCCCACTAATTTTATCTTGTTATTTTGTTTATTTTGATTGTCCAGTGCACGGCCCCCTCCATGATATAATCCTGGGTGCGCCACTGTTTCGATGAAATCCTGTAACTTATAAGTATTAGATTAAACAATGTGTATAATTTCGGTACAATTTATTACATTGTTGAAAACAAAACTTTAAGATTCTACTTATTGAAGTGCAAATGAAAATCACCATAATTGTATTTATGAAATACTTAAGGGTGATCATCACTTATATTTTCCCTATATTGCTAATGTTATATTTTTAAAATCAATGCTGCGCATTTACTATTGTACGGATTTATTAAAAAAAATTTTTGGTGATAGATATGACTTATTTCTTTGAAATGACTCAAATTTTACAAGTGAGATGTAATTACCCTTTTTTTAATTTAAATTTAAAAACTTTCAATTTGTTTCCAATAGATTCCACCAGATGGCTCTACCAGTGCCGTAGATTTTCCGCATAGCTGACAAAACTACTTTTTCTGCTAGTTTTTATATATTTTCTTGTTAATTGTCATCATTATCTTGTTATAAATTTAATAAGGGGTATTTTTTACACGATACTATATAAAATACATCGTTCAACAAGCCTTTTTTGTCTTTTCTGTAGTAATTTTATTCTCATCTGCCATACTTGAAAGAAAAAAAGAAAATTCTTTCAAATTTTTAGCAACCCTAAAGAGTTCCGGTCCGGTGAGTCAAAGCAGGGGTGCGTTGGGAAGAGATCTCAGATATCACTTTTGATTTTTTTTTTCTCTACCGTTGCCTTTTAAAGGGAAGGGAACGGGAGGTGGGGATATTGTAAACACTTGTGGTCATTTGGTTTTCTTTCTGTAAAAGGAAATTTTTCTTTGCTTTGTACGAATGTTCATTGAATCTGTGAAAGCGAAACTTATTTTTGCTTTATTTAATGACAGATATTATGTGATAAAAAAAAAAAAAGTGAAGACATCTATTTCGGAAATTCTGGTAGATTCTTTGCATTAAAAAAATCCTCTAAATTGGCAATACTACTTCTCACAACGTAATCGTCTTTAGAAAAAGCTTGCGCTCGCATGACATACACAGTTCGTAGCAAAGATTACGTTTTTTTAGGGGGTGTGGGGGAGGGTAGTATATTTTAGTAGAGGTTTATAGAGACTAGGATCAATTTCCTTTCATAATACTCGGACCGGGCTCAGTCTATTCCTTTTTTTCAGCAGATTTGAAACGGGCGGTGAATTCATTCTGTCCGTCTCATGTTGAGGTTTTTTTTTTTTTTTTTTTTTTTTTTTGGGGGGGGGGGGGGGGGGGGGGCAATTTGGATCCGAGTTATAAGTGTTTATGGTTATTGAGCCCTTATATTTGCACTATACTAAAATTTAGGGGTGAGGGTGGTAAATTGGTAATAATGTACAATCGTTAAAAAAGAGAGAGAAAGAGAGAACGTCCTAATACTTTTTATCTTGATATTTACACAGAGTGATGCGAAAGGTACTGATCTACTGCGAATTGTGTATATTTTTTCGAATTTAAATACAATTTTGGGAGAGGAGCCATCTACATATTAAAAATTGTATCGACTTTGAAATAAACATCTTTCCGCCAGCCAACAGACAAACCAACCGTGAAATCCCTGGCTCTGTCAATTTTGTATCAAAGTTCTGATATCGATATTTTAGTGTATTATAAATGGCAATTTGGATCCGAGTTATAAGTGTTTATGGTTATTGAGCCCTTATATTTGCACTATACTAAAATTTAGGGGCTTCTGTTAAAAAAAACCGACGATGTCCCCTGTAAAACTATGTCACTTTGTTCACGCACACAAAATTTGAGCACTCTGTGACAGTTTGATCACGAGTTATAAGAGTTTAAATTTGTCGGGTGCTCAGTATTTGTTTTAAATTTTCTTCATTTCGCCCACTTTCCATTACTTTCATTGCTTCATTTTTTCCATAATATTTTCATTGTTTCATTTTTTAATATGTATTATTTTGAACTATCTGACCCAGACAGCATTGCCCGTACTCATGATAATAACTTTAAATATACCTAAAATCAATGTTGAATATTTTGAATTTTTTTAAACAAAAATCTTTCTAAACGTTCTTAATGCTGGGGACCTTATTGCCTTCTACAGCGCGCATCTTCGAATTGTATGATTTTATATTTCCAAATGAAAATCTATCCAAACAAACTTAGAGCAGGATTCCCACTGCCTTCGGCAGCGTACACCGGGCTGTATTCCGCTCTGCTTTGATTTTATATACTTTATACAAAAGACCGCCGTAGACTCGGCCCACAGCTTGAGTCGGGTCGGGTTGATGCTATTATTTATTTATTTTTATTTATTTATTTTTTTTTATGGTAGGATTCGTGTTGATGAAATTATTTTTGTCGCGTGTGAGCTGGATTTTGGGTTGACTTTACAAAGAGATTTCCAGTTGGAATTGTCTAAAAAATTCGTTTCTTTATTTCCATATAAATGAGTGATTTTGCTATTATTCAGTAGATATAAGGATTATTAATAATAATTTAAAATGACGTCTTGTGCAGTTTCAAATTGCTACAATACGTATAAAAATATTAACACAAGATGAGCGTGAACAATAAAACTATTTAATTGATTAATTGAATCAAAAAAGAAAACATCCAAACCAATTTTCTTTGTCACCAAAAGATTTTAAAATGGTCTAGTCTCAAACACGTTGTCCGATTTGTATAAAACTGAATAATTACAAAGCGACTGTGTCTGTCCGTTTTATATGTTTTGATTATTATCATTATCATGTTATAAATTTAATAAGGCGTATCTTTTTACACGATATTACATAAAAAATATCGTTCAACAAGCATTTTTGCTGTTACTGCAGCAATTTTATTCATAGTATACCATGCTAGAAGGACATTCTTCCACATTTCTAAAAATCAGCTTGGTCGACACCACATACTCATACTGTTGGTTGACCCCTGACCAAGGAGATATAAATAGATATTTTATTACCATGCCCCTCCCCACGCTCTGCGCTCCGAAGATTTCAGATTTCCGATATCACTACGTTTGCGCAGGAGAATATCTTCAAAATGGGTAATTTTCTGTTAGCGAAAGTTTTACTTTCTAAAAATAAAGTGAAGAAGGCGATTTTTGTTTGTTTGATTGATTTTTCCTTTCAAATAAATTGGTCGTATAACTTTTCCCTTTAAAAAAAAAAAAAATGTTTTTATTCCTTGTTACCTTTAATTGACATTGCATATGTAAACAATTTTTAATTGAAAGAAATTAATGTAAATTTTTGCGTGAAAGAGAATTTAACGTCTAAACAATGTAAATTGCATTAAAAAGTGCCATACTTGAAATTTTCAATTCTATCTCAGGAATGCACCGAATAGTGATTTTGGTAGAATGCCAAATATTCGGCACCCAAGTAAACCGAATACCGAATATTCGGTCGGCTGAATATTCCAATGTTCCAGTGTTAAAATATTAAAAGGCTAAATTTAAAAATAGTTTTACCTCATATTTAACACAAATACTGCCTCAATTTTCCTCTTTCCTCTAACATTTAATTTTATTCCTATTTTTATGAACATTACTTTCTCACAAGTAAAATTAACACTAAAAAAAAAAGAAGAAAAAAAATCTATGTTTTGAATTATTAAATAAGATTATAATCTTAATACTTGTAAATAACACTTTTAACTTTGGCTCTCTCTAAGAATTAAAATAAATTAATACAAATTTCGTATACTCGAAAACAAACATTTAAAAATCGATTTTTGTTTTTGTAAAACCATAATTGGTTTCTATGAACTAATATCATTTGCTTTTGTTGAATTATTGCTTATAAATAAATAAATAAATAAATTTAAAAAAAAAAACCTTTTTTAAAAAAATCATTATTTTATGTGAATATCGTCATTTCATGAATATCGTCATAACTATTAACTACTATCTTCACCAATTATAATATCTCCATGAATATTGTCATTAATATCGTCTTAAGTGTCACTTTTCCAACAAAATAAACAAGTTGGAAATTGTACGTCAAACGTGACAAATGAGGTGCGTTCGTACTATAGCTAGTTATATAAATATTCAGATCTTGATGATTTTTAATTCTGTGAAATGAATTATATCGTCTGCAGATTAATTTCTGTCATAAAATAAGTATCTCGGTCGCTTGACGATTAAACCTCGGAAGCTCCTCTAACAAGAAAGCACCGATTTTTTTTTCTTTTAATTCAAATTTCTTAATAAATATTTTTATTAATATCTCCTAAAGTTTTGATTCGATTTTAAAAAAATTTGAAATGTCGCGACAAAATTCTGCAAAGATCTTAAATTATATATCTTAATATCTATAATTAATAATCTTATATATATCTTAAATTACAAACCATTCGGTTGGGTAGTTTTTGCGTTGTTATAACAACGCAAAAACTGCGGACGGACGGACAGACGGACGGACCAAGCGACGACAATAGGTGCTACGTATTTATATAATTACGAACGCACCTAATAATAATAAACTTTTATTTTAGTATGATTTTATTCCTTAATTATCCGAATAAAATTTTTACTTATTGACACTTGGGTTAATCATTAAATTTAGGAATGTTGAAAAGAGATAATAGTTTGAATTTTATATGTTACTTATCCTGTGTGTAAGGAATATATTATTTTTTTTATAGATATATTTTTCTTTTCTTAAAAAATTATTGCTGATATTTATCAATGAAATTGTAAAATATAACATGTATTATAAATTCTTTGTAGATTATTCAATTGCGTGAAATCCGTAAAATATATTCTGTCTCACTTATTTATCAGCAGCTGCTCTCTTGCATCCTCCAATACTTTTTTCATTCTCGAAAGAAACTGTCATTTATTTCGAGTGAAACTGTAAAGTAAAACCTATGTTATAAATTCCTTGTAGATTTTTTAAATGTGTAAACTGTTATCACGTCTTATTTATTTATAATCGACTGCACTTTTCAATCTCCAACACTTTTTTTCATTGCCGAAGGAAATGGACATTTATTTCGAATGAAACTGTAAAGTATAACCAACATTATAAATTATTTGTATAGATTATTCAATTGCGTGAAATGTGCAAAATGTATTATGTCTTATTTAGTTATAAGCAGCTAATCTCTTGAATCCTCCAATACTTTTTTCATTTTGGAAGTTAACGGACATTTATTTCGAATGATACTGTAATATATAACCTATATAAATTCTTTGTAGATTTTTCAATTGCGTAAAATGTGTAAACTGTATCACGTCTTATTTATTTATAACTGGCTGCACTCTTGAATTCTCCAACACTTTTATTTTTCATTTCCGAAGGAAACGGATATGTATTTCGAATGAAACTGTAAAGTATAACCTGCATTATAAATTCTTTTTATAGATTATACAATTGCGTGAATTGTGTAAAATGTATTATGATGTCTCATTTATTTATAAGCAGCTGCTGTCTTGAATCCTCCAATGCTTTTTTCATTCTCAAAAGAAACTGTCATTTATTTCGAATGAAACTGCAAAGTATAACCCATATTATAAATTCTTTGTAGATTTTCCAATTGCGTAAAATGTGTAAACTGTAATGCTTTACTTATTTATAATCGGCTGCTCTTTTGAATCCTTCAATGCAATAGTTTTTATGTATTTTAATCACTAGTTAATAGAGTTTAATTTTTTATCTAATATACACTGTGCATAGTTTTACAGCAATTTTTTTTTTTTAATTATCTCTACTTGATCTTAATTCCTGTAATGAACATACGTATTTTTTATTCCATTGAATATTTTTTTTACACACTGTCACTGCTTTCAATTTTTTTGAAAAATCGATCTTGCACTGAGATTCATATAAAAGTGAAAAAGAAAAAAAAATCATGTCCTACATATTCGATAAACGATAGCTATATGAAATATCCAACAGCTGTTAAATTGTTTTTGAAATATAATTACAGTTATATTTTTCATATATTACTCAAAGTCAACTATTTTAACAATATAAATGCCTACTAAATGTTATTCATGTTTCGTAAATGTTTTAACTGTGTTAAATGTAAGAATTTGTAAATAAAATATATTGGAATTCGCAATATATATATATATTTTGTTTATCATTACTAAAGAAGAAAAAAAGAAAACAATTCATAACATCAAAATCTAAAAATTTTCATATTCCAACTGAAATAAACAAATGATTATCAAATGTATTATCCCCATTTTTTAGTACCAAATGATTAGAATACCCAAATTCAGTAATATATATATATATATATATATATATATATATATATATATTTACTTCTGTACGACCCTGAATAAAGATTTATAAGCTTCGTTCCTAAAATCTTTTTTTGTTTTGACTTCTGTAAAATATACGTGGTTTCTTTCTTCCATTCATGTATTCTTGAAATACTCATATCGGGAACATTAGTTTCCAAACAATTTCATTCTTTTCATAAAATATCTACCTCTAATTACCGGAAAGCGGCTCCTGTTGTATCATTTTACAAAACAGTGGAAGTAAAAATAAAATGTTCAGAAGGATTTCTTCCGGTATATGTGTATATACAATATGTCCAATCCCTCTCTCTTTCTTTCTGTTTCTCGTGTCATTCTCCGTAGTGTGATCAATGGAAAGAATGTCCTTGTCGAATTACATTTACTGACCCAGGACTATAGATACAGAAAAGGCTAGTTCGCGGGGGGAATTGAGATATAACATCATGTCCCCACTTTTACTAGGAACTGGGCCGGCGGTGGAAATTGCAGATAATCATTCTCCAGAATTCATGCACAGAACAGAAAAGTCTAGAATTGTCTAAAGAGTTTCTTCCTTTATTTCCATACAGATGATTGTTTTGCTATTATTGAGGAGGTATTATAAAGATAAACCGACGTCTTGCGCCGTTGCAACTTGCTACAATACGTATTAAAAAAAAATCCCTGACGGCTCGGCCTACAGGCACAGGTACATTTCGAAGACGCAGACCGTGGAGCGTCTGTTTATTGGGAATTGCAGAAGAAATGACCTTTTGCCATGATGCGGCAGTTGAAACCGCCCACTTCGAAATCTACTTGTGTCAAGTAGGCGAAGCCGGTAGAATTTTTTTTATTTTTTTATTCTGTAAGTGTTGGTCCAATAAAAAACTTTTCAATAGAAAAGTTGTAGATAATATTAAGAGGCTTTATAATAAATTTAAGTGGATTTGATATGTTGTGAATTGACAAAGTTATGATTTTTTTTCTTCCAAAACCCCCCTTTCCCCCCCCCCTCGAGGCTATTTTTAATGATATCAAAAATCTGTCATACATAAATTTTCGGCCCTTTTCCTAGAAGTAATAATAACTTTAAACGGATTCGATGGGTTCTTTTTCACAAAAAGCCCCCCCCCCCCCCCCCCCCCGCTTTTGCCCATTCACGAACTTGACCGAGATTTTATGCCCCTTGATTTTATGTATCCGTTTGGAAGAGATTTGTACAGAATTATTAAAGTTATCGTGTCCATAAAAAAAAGTGACATATAGATAGATAGATAGTTAGATAAAGTTTTGAACTGGGGGGTGGTTTTGGGTTCTGGGATTCACGATAGGTGTAGATCTGCAAAAATTTTCCAGAAATTCCAACATAGGGGAGAGTGTAAGGTAGATCTCTTACGAAATCAACCTAATAGCAAAGATAAAAATATTAACATAAAGTGAGCGTGACCAATAAAACTATTTAACTGAGTCAAAAAAGAACACTTACATCGTCTTCTTTTTCACAAAATAAATAAAAAATGATCAAACACTAAACACGTTGTCCGATAAAAATGAGTACAGTTCTTACGACAGTTGATATCATATGCGCCAAATGGGAGCTCAATCCAAAGCAAAGTTTAAACGCTATTGTGTTCACTCACATATACAAATACATACAGGCATCATCATAAAAATACCATAAAAGGACACCGATGGTCTGAAAATGAAAAAAATACCAATATTCACGCATACATACGGAATAATTGTAAAAATATCAAACCTTCAAATATAAATTTACCAGTACACCTGTGCGATGATTTCGCACTGCAGTCTAATATTTTAGGTAGATTTCGTAAGAAATACTACCTATTACATTCTCCCCTATGTTATAATTTCTGAAAAATTTTTGCAGATCTACGCCGATCATGACTCCCAGAACCCAAAAACCAGTTCAAAACTTTATATCGATCTATCTATCTGTCTATATCACTTTTTTATGGACACGATAACTTTATTAATTCTATACAAATCTCTTCCAAACTGATACATAAAATCAAGGGGCATGAAATCTCGGTCCAGTTCGTGAATGGGCAAAAGTGAACCAGGGGGGAGGGGGGAGAGAATGGGGGGCCTTTTTGTGAAAAAAAAAACATAACTTCTTAATTAGGATACGTATCGAATCCGTTTAAAGTTATTATTACTTCTAGTAAAAAGGCCGAAAATTTATGTAGATTTTTGATATTAAAAATGGCCTCCGGGAGGGGGGGGGGAGCTAGGGGTTTAAGAAGAAAAAAATTCATAATTTCGTCAATTCACAAGATATCAAATCCGCTGAAATTTATGATAAATCCTCTTAATATTATCTAAAACTTTTATACTGACAAGTTTTTTATAAAACCAACCCTTACAGCAAAATAAATAAATAAAATAAAAAATAAATAAAAAAATAAAAACAAAAAAATCCCTGCCTGCTCCGCCTACAAACACATTTAGATTTCGAAGTGGACGGTCCCAACTGCAGCATCATGACAAAAAGGTCATTTCTTCTGCAATTCTCTATAAACAAGCGCCCCACGGTCTGCGTCTTCGAAATCTACCTGTGCCTGTAGGCCGAGCCGTCAGGGGGTTTTTTAGATGCAGGTTTAAACTTCTAAAGAAAAATTAAGGACGAAAATATCTGCAAACAACATTAGTCAAGCCAGAATATCATGTCATTCATTCCATCAAAGTTAAAATAAAAACTGATCAAAGATAGCAAGAGCCACGCACGAGGGAAAAAAAATAACAATCGTATTTTAACTTCATTAGAAGATGACGTCATCCGCTTTGTGAAAAACACGGACAAAAAAAAAAAAAAAAAAAATGAGCACATATAAAATAGAATTTAATATAATATAACATAGCATACATTTTAGACTACATGTAAAATACCACTGCTGCGATCGATCGATTCGATGGTGTCTTTTTCCTCAAACATTTGAATTTGAATTTTGCTTTTTAATCATAAATATAAAATAAACCCGTGCGTCCCGCTTTGTTTTTTATTGTGCTATTTTTTTTTATATATATATAATTATTGTTGAGCATGCTATAATGTAGTATTTTATTTTTGTGGCAACAATGATTAGAGAAAAAAAATCATTTCACTGAAAAAAACAATGCTGATTAAATTTTTAATCAAAAAACATGTTTTAAAGAAATGTGAGTATACTATGTCAGAAGCCGGTTCAAAAACCTTTTGAATGATAGTTCATTCATTTTTGTGCATTTTGTAAATGCATAGAAAAAGGGATGTTGGCAACAGAAACAATACATATGATTAACTAATGTAAAATTTTAAAGCATATGTAAGTACGAGGAAGTCAGAAATTATAACTTATTGTATGATAAAATATGAAAAACTACATAAATAAATTTTTATTCTTAAAATGAAAGCATATATAAAACATTAAAATACATGCAATTTGGTATAATTGCAACTCAAGTAATATATATATATATATATATATATATATATAATATTTTTTAAAAAAAATTTGGTCTCTTATCACAGTTATTTTGTAATTTATTTTTAGTTTATATAATTCGTGTAATAAATCAAACTGTGCTTTAAATTTTTTATCACTTTAAGGTGATTTTGATGTTCAAAAATAGTAGAAGGAAAACAGCCTAAAGGTTGGCAGCTATGCAAACATCGTAGATGTAGCTTTAACGTGTATCAAATGGTACTGTTAGTATAAATGTATTGTTGCTAGTGATTTTCTGATTCCTTTTTAAGCATAAAAGAATAATACTTGCAAGCATGTTTATTGAAATAATTTGGAATCGAAAAGTTCTTTATTTTCAAATAAAGGAATTACATCTTTAGCTATAAGTGATTATTGTCTCAGGACGGCAATTTGTTCCTTTCCTGCGCTGTCGCGTCCGAAAATTCAGTTTAAAATGACAACTTTGACAGCATTATTTGAAAATATTTTGCCTTTACAGGAAAACGAAAAAAAAAATTATTACATAGTTTCTTAATAAGTTTGTGAATAAAAATTAATTAAAAAATGTGTTAGAAAGTGCACAGCTTAGATTTCAGAACAGCCTTAAATAAATAAAATGTATATGCAAAAAATTTAAGTCAGTAAATAAAAGAAATGCATTATGTAATAAAATTTTATTAAATATATTTACTGTTAATTATCATATATTTAAAATTCTAAATATTTTTTTCTGTTTAATTATATTTATCTTACAAAGCTTCGCTTAATCTTAATTATTATTATTTTTTCAATTTCGGTTCAGATTCCTGGGTTTCTACTGATATGGGTAAGCAGAAATATTGATGTACAATGCTTTCCCCCGAAATTGAACCATTTGTTTGGATAGCTAAATACATTAGCAATGTAACTCCAAATTTGAGGAAATATAATTAAAACATATCAATATTGCGGAAATTCTTAATCTAGATCATTTAAATTAAAAGCGTTATTTAGCGCAGCTATTTACCTCCTGTAACATTACAAAATCCCTTTTTAATTATAGCTAAACCATGTGTTTCTCTCAATAACATGAGATTACAATTGACTAATCGATAACTATAAAAAAAAATAATAATAAATAAAAACTGGCTTAAACCGCGCTGGAGGTCTGCATGAGCTGAAATTTTCACGCCCGGTCCCGGCCCGAATGAAACCATCTTGTTCCGGAGTCCCCCAGAAAGTAAAGTCCAAAACCAAACCCATCCCCTATACAGATCTGTAGCCGAAAGCTAATCTCTAATCTTCTAACTTACATTTATTTGGCACAGCGTGTCTGTGTTTACCCGGAATCGGCTTCAAACAGGAAGTGACGTTTCCAAGAAAATGGGGCTGCTAGAAAAAGAAGATTTTCGCCCATGTGAAAGTCAGCGCCATCTATTGAGTGAAGGTGATTTCCTTATTATCTGACGCTCCTTTTTAAGATATGCATTTTAAAATATTATATCTAAGAATATTCAAATTTATTCACTGCCAGTCTATGCTTAACATCTCATTGTCATACAATGTAACAGCATTTTTGCATCTCTAAAATAATTTTAATGTACTTTATTAAAAATCTATATTGAATGTTATTTAATAATTATAATAACCTTTTATTATCATTTAATATTAATGTTAATTGCAGTTAGTAGAATCTATATTAGTGAAGAATATGAAATTGTTCTTTTCTTTTACTCTTGTATTTTTAAATCTTTCCGATATTAGGAAATGATCTTCTTTTAAACAAATTTAACAAAATGTAATTGTAAATAATAATAACAAGAACAACAAGGTAAAATAAATCTAGAAATGTATTGTATGCTACACTTACACCATAAATTGGAGGACAATCGAAAATGATAGGTTTTTGACGGAATAAACCGGTAAAAACACGGTTTTTACCACTGTCATGTCAAAAACCAGTTTTTGACGTCAAAAACCCAACCCTGGTTTACAGGGATAGTTTTTTTGTTGTTGTTGTTGTTGTTTACAAAAGAATTCCATTACATTATAGGAAAAAATTGTTTGTGGTGCATTTTAATGATGCTGTGATACTGCCAATATAATGAAATTAAAAAGGATCACTAAGAACAGCGATTGCTGAAAGTGGATTTTTACAGAGTTAGTGTTTCTTAAATTGCTTCTTCAGATATTTCATTTCAGTCTATGGCAATTGTTTGATAATCTATGCCTGATTTTTTTCATTCTTGTTATTTTCTTCACTGGATTGTACATCACTTTAATGTGTAATAATAGTCATAAAAGTTTACTCATATTAATTTTGTTCATGTTGATAGAACTTCTTCAAAATACACCGTTTTGTTGATTTGAATTTCGGATTATTAATGATTTTTTTTTTCAGTGGTAATTTTGAAATTAAAATAAAAGTTTGTCTGTGGTATTATTTTATATTCAAGACAAATGTCCCATTAATATGTCATTTACAATAAGAGGGAGAAAACTTCATTAGCATTATTAAAAGGCAAGACTTATTATTAAAAGGTATTATTTGGAAAGCTACTATAAAGGAAAGAATAGTCATTAGTAAATTTATTATTATATCTCAATTATACTAACAAATTATAGAAATTTATACATACCTTTTCTTGTCAGGTTTAGTAGAATTCAAAATCATCAGAGCTGTTTCATACAAAACTTTAGCTAAAATAAGATTAAATATTTATTTAAATTTGGATAAAATATATTTTTCTAAAACTTACATGACATACTTAAATAATTAAAAATTACTGTAATGACTTAATGTGTAAATACAGGGTACATATAAGACGATGTGGCAATAAAAAATTGGTTGTTGCCATTTGAAATTTTGTCAATGTAACCACAACTGTGAGAGCCCAATTCTTGTTCTTTACTTCATTCTTAAACCCATGTACACAAAATGACATCTTGTTTCTTTGAATGGTAAGGTCACTAAAGGCTCATATATCGGCAAAGTTTTTTATCCAGCCTGTATATAAAAGCTGATTTTGTAAAACAATTATTAGTTAATTTGAGTATATACATAAACAATACTCATAAATTTTTAAAGAAATTCAGAAATTGATATGCTTTTAAATCAGGAAAATCCCTACAGTTTGTTAATACAGTCAAATTCGGTTATAATGAGCATGAAGAAACCAGTGCCGTTGTTCACATAGTATAGGTGCAGATTCACGGTCGCCACGTGGCAACTAATTTTTTTGCTGTGGCCACTAACTTTCGGCGTTTAAGTCGCCATGTGATTTAAAAGTAATCAATTTCTGGTATTCCCAGTCCCCATCGTGAAATGTTGATATTTTTTTAAAAGATTAAGACCAAAACACATAGCAAACATTATTATTATCTTTTAATAACATTTCAGAATGATCTGTTTAACACAGCAAACTATTAAATATATTCGAATAGCAATGTTATTCATAACAGTTTGAATCTGATAATTTTACATAGACTGTGATTTAAATATATACAGTGAAACTTCCATTTAACGAAGTCTCATCGTTACACTTAAAAGCTTCGTTATGAAGAAAATTCATTAAATAGAAATAAACTTAAATTCATGAAATTTTTCCTTCAGATATGAAAATTAGGTATTGGATTCAGAAGCATTTGATTCAGTTTCAATTATGTAGCCTTGTTTTGCAAAACAGTTGTGTACGGTCGATGAAATCCCGTCACATTCCCAGGCTTTGGCTCAAGCTTTTATCAGCTCTAATACACAGGTTCTCAAACAACTAATGTTTTCACTACATTGTCTTTTTCGATAATGTACTTCAAGATTTTTTATTATTCCTTAGAAGTTTAAAAGTTGTATTGGCAGGAACAAAAATAACTTTGATGTTCTTTGATTTGAATTTTGAAGCACGTTCTTGTGGATGTACAAAGCAGTTGTCTATTAGCAATGGAAGTTCAGAATGGTAACTGTCTGACTCTAATTGATTTTTTTGCTTCAATGTATCGGACTCAATTGCGTCACTGCATCTTCTACATCATTGAATCTAAAAAGGGGATTTAGACTTCCCCCAAATGTCAGAACTGGAGTTTCGGTCTGGGAGAGTAATGATAACAAGTGTTTTTCTTAGTCTGAATAAAAAATTATTTTATTTAGCATCAAACAGAATGGAAATTATTTAAATGTGTTCATTTTCATACAATCCAATGAAATAATTTCCATCGCAATAGCAAGCTCTTAGTTTGGATTCTGTACAAAAGTGGAATAAACTTCGTTATATAGAATATATTTTTCGTAATATGGAGATTAATTTACATGCTAATGGTGTTCAAAGTCAAAGTTCTGCAGAAAATTTCGTTAAGTAGAAAACTTCGTTAAATAGGGACTTCGTTAAAGGGAAGTTCCTCTGTATATATATATATATATATAAACAAATGTTTGAAGTGTGTTTTGATTTTTATACTGCAAAATAATCTCATAAATTCGGATTTTCTTTCATATGTACTTTTGTCTGATGGTAAAATCAAAATTAGAAATATTATTTTTCTGATATTCCCCGCTATCATGATTGCTTATAGCTTATACATATTTTTTTTAACCAGTATCTTGCCCAACTTTATCTTCTGAATGTACATGATTTAAGATTTAATTAATATTCAAATTTTGTTGTACATGTGTTTATATTAAATAAATTACTTTACACTTTGAATAACTGAGGGTTTTTTTTTTTTTTTTTTTTTTTTTTTTTTTTTTTTTTTTTTTTTACCCCATATACACACTATTGTTTTTATGCGTTTGTTTTACAATTGTGGCCACTGGATTTTTTGGGTTTAGGAGCCACTGACTCCTTCCAAATTTTGGGAATCTGCACCTATACATCATAGCCGAAACTCTCACAATAAGTGAGTTCATGGTCAATTTATTTACTCTGTATGAAAGTAAGAAAATACATAAAAGTTTAATTAAAACAGCTGAATACCTCACATATAAAAGTAAATTCATGTGGGCCATTCCATGTCAAATCAACCAGTGACTCAACCTGACCATTTTAGATTTTGATGAAACTTACAGGAATCATTCTCCCTGATGATATAAACAAGAATATACTTTTATTTTTTTATCTCAGTAAATTTTCATACAATTAATTTTTTTAATTTCGAAAAATCATCATTTTTTGGCTTGTTATAAATGTTTTTAATTTTGAATTTGTCAAGTTCTATCATGCATAGAGAGTTGTTTGACCCCTCACTTTAAAGAGAATTTCATAAGGTTTAATTTGATATGCAATTTGACTATGCTTGGTTAAAACAAAGTAAATTTAATTTAATTTTGAAAAAATTAAATAGTGTTTTTTAAAAATTTTGAAAAAAAAATATGTTTTTTGTAATATTATAAACTTTAAATTCTGAAAGTTTTAGAGTGGGATCTCAATGGGATCAGCAGTTATGTTAAAAAAAGTAATGTTAAACACCAGTTGGGCTGGTATTTAAAGTTGGCACCTCGCCAACTTTATGATTGCGTTAAAGATAGTATTGTTCTATTCATTTTAAACATTATTTTTTTTATAACTGCTGATCCCATTGAGATCCCACTCTAAAACTTTCAGAATCAATCTGTCTCCTCTTCTACACAATTTTCAGTAATAGTGTAGTAGATGCACTGTGAAATGGTATGTTTTACTTAAGGAAAATGGGATAATAAACAAGTCTTTTGTGCAAGTCTGCTGATTTTTTGCTCATTATATCTGAAGTGTACTCGTAATAATAAAGTTCTTTGCAACAGATTTTTATACTGAACCAACCACTAATTTTTTATTAAAACTAAGTCTTTTATATCTGACATCCAAGCTCGCCATAACTCAGTTTAACAGTATTTTGTTAGCAGAAAGTTCCAATTTAGTAAAAAAAGAAAAGAAAAATTCCAAAGCAACATAACAGTATAAAATTGGAAGCTATCTGTGGACACAATTATTTGCCTAAAAATTATCTACAAAAATAAGTAAAATGATATTCATGTCTTATTTATAGTGGATTAAAAAAGTGCTTCTTAAAAAATCAAAGAAATTAAATGATAGACCTATCAATTAGCTTACATATAAATAATTTAATGATTATCTAGTAATACTCTTAGCATTCATATCAGAAGATAATAATTGAAAGGCTTGCAACAAGAAGGAGTTAGCTCTAATTTTGGTACTTTTCAGAAGACCACTTTCTTGTTGAAAAATTGCTCAGAACAGGTATTTTCGAATTACATTGGTGGTGAATCAGGCATAAGAGCACAAAACAAACTATAAATGAAAAAATACTTTTGACAAAACTTTAAAATTTCAGTTTTAAAATATTTGCATAGTAAACTCCCTCAAATCCACACAGCTTGAGCTTGAGACAAAAGGTTAAAAGGATTTTAGAATTTTGCAGATTTCTGTTCACTGTTTTGTTTATCTTTTTAAAAGATAAATTTGAATGTAATAATGCACTCAAAATTATAATGAATGCTTACAATAAAGTAAAATATTAAAATAATTAAGGAAAATAATAAAATTAAATAATATAAATTAAGAAAATTCAAAAAATGATTAAAATATTAAAAATAAAGGTCAAATAAATAATTAATAATGCATGACTAAATAGGCATAATAATGATGAGATAAATTTTTCTTGAATTATTCATAAAACTCTCCTCGTAAAAGTATACTAATCATTTATATCAAAACCGTAAAATAACAAAATTTTATTTCATGTTTAGCCAGATTTAATAACCAAAAAAAAAAAGCTGATTAATACATAAATGTACTTTATAAAAAAATCACGACCACCACCGTTATCAGCGCTATCTTGAATTTTTTCAGAAATAAATTTATACTTCCTTCATGAGAAAGCATC
Source organism: Maratus michaelseni (assembly GCA_963931845.1). Classification (NCBI taxonomy): domain Eukaryota; kingdom Metazoa; phylum Arthropoda; class Arachnida; order Araneae; family Salticidae; genus Maratus; species Maratus michaelseni. The sequence goes on along the minus strand of OZ007591.1, from coordinate 141,613,842 downwards.
AGTTCAATGATATTAACCGGAATTACATATTAAACTGTGTACAGAATGATATAAAAATACAAAAAATCTGGAATTTTCCCCTTACATCTTAACTGTAAGTTTCATTGTTTACATCTGAAACAATGTGCGGATTTTAGTTTGCAGATTTTAGGGTTGCGGATTTGAGAGAGTCTACTGCATTTTTAATTTCTCAAAAGTTTCAAAAATGGAACTAACCCATTCTTGCTACAAGCCCTTTAATTAGAATGCTTTCTTGATTTTAAGATGCAGAAAGGGGTAGGGGGATTTTAGTGACCCTTTCCTTTTATATTAACTCAAAAATGCTGCTTAAAAAGTTTGGGTACTTTTCGGTTAACCGGGTGCCAGTGATATGTACATATATAAATATATATGTATATAGATATATATTCATACATATATGTGTATATATATATATGTAATGTATGTAGATAGTGTATAGATATGTAATGTATGTAGATAATATGTGTAGATAGATGTGTATATATCTATGTATGTAGGGGAGACCGGTACACAATGGAGCTATGGACACAGTGGACCACCCCCTAATATTTTATTTATTTAAATTTTTTTTAAGCTTCTCTTCTATCCTAATAGACAACAGCACTGCAATGATTATTTATAGCCTTCAGAAAATATGTTTAGCTCAGATTGAACTATTTTATCCTGCTTTGTTGTTTTGAGCTTCTAAAAGTAAAATTTTTCATCATCATATTTTTATTTTTTTAGTAATTAAAGGTTGTAGATAAATAAAATAAAACATATTTTTTGAAAAGCTAAGATACTTGTTTTTATTTTACTTTAAAGTTAATGTGTTTAAAAGAAAGCTATAAACAATATTAATATGATTATTTATTGAACTTCAACATGGGGTACAGTGGACCACCCACTCCTGGGGCACAGTGGTCCACAATCCACTCTGCTCCTGTAATGCAGAATGTCCAAAATATTTAATAATTGCATATTTTCTATAAAGAAAGATTGTTTTAAAGTAGATTTAACTGTAAAATAAAGTAAACAAATAAAAATAACAATTTATTTAACATAGTAAGAAATATTTTGTTTTGTATTTACTGCCTTTGATAAATATAACTGTAGTCTAATTGTTGATGATTCTATTCAAGTAAGATTCATGCGACGCAAATTGAATGGAAATCAGTTTGTTTCTCCCGAAACTGTAGATGAATCTGCTGTTGATGTCAATGATTTCATAATGTTGCTCTCAGACCCAAAATTATTTCTTGAAAATTCCAGGCTCAATCTTACTCATAAGTACTTTGGAATTTCATTTGCAAATTTTAATGTGAGCTGATTTTTTTGTACTTAAGTAATAACTTCAACTAAATTGTAATTGTTCCTGTATTAATCTGTTATTATTTTCAAAATATAATAATTTTTTTGTTTTTGTTTCAAAATTTATATTACTATGTTATTTTGCAGGTGAAGGGGCAACAAAAAAGAATTAGATTAATGAAAAATAGATTTATATTGTATTTTAGATAATACCTAATAGTGGTCCACTGTACCCCGGTGGGTGGACCAGTGTACCCCGCTTCCGGGGTACACTGGTCCACTTTACAAGTGTATATAATTTATTTATTTTTTGAAAAATGTATTGAAGACTATGTTGTGAGAAAATTATTATGGATGTAAGAAGGTTTAAGGAATATTCAAAAATATTTTCATACAGATCGGTCAGTCTGTTAAAGAGAAAAAAAATGTTAACTGAAAAAGTGGTCCACTGTGTACCGGTCTCCCCTATATATATCACTGGCGCCCGGCTAACCGAAAAGTACCAAAGTTTGTGTTAACAATTAAGTATATTGTTCTAAGCATATTTTAAGTCCATTATACGACAATTTAAGACATAACCAATAACTATGGAAAGAAAGGTTAAACAGTACAAATTTAAATATTTTCTGATTTATTTTTTTAAATAATTGAAAATTTAACCACAATGAATTACCTTGTTTTTCTTCTTCAGTCAACTCTGGTTCCTTTTTGGGGTTTCCTTGATCATTCCCTGTAGCTTTTGTAGATGTAGATTTAGAGCTACTTGAACTTTCTGGAGGCTTTAATGTATTATCTGGTAAAGCAGTATGTAATATTTCTTTTGAATTTAAATCACTAAAGCTAGGATTTGGGTTCTGCTCTTCAACTTCATCTATTTCAGATTTTGTATCCTCAGAAGCCATTTCATCAACTGTGAGAAGATATTCCTTATATTCACTGTCTAACATTTCTTCTAATAAAATAGTTTCTTCAGCAGTTCCAGGAAATTCTTTAGATTCCTTGAGTAATTTTTTAATTTTCTCTTTAATCTTATTTAACTCAATGTTATTATTCTGAATCACTTCCATGGATACTTTTTTAAGAATTTCCGCATATTCATCACTAGTAATAGATTTATCTTTTGAGTTACCTTTATTTATGTGTGTTGGCTTATAAATATGACTAGAAATGTCCGATTCATCTTTGTATTCACTTAGATTTTCTTCTTCAGTTTTAATTTCGTCATTATTTGAACTATCTTTTAAAATATTTTCTTCAAAATTCTCTTTTGACTTTTCATTTGTGTTAATTTCATTATTTACTAAAACATTTTCTTTTTCTTCCTCAGGATGTTTTTGACTTGGAGGTTCTTTTAAAAGTTTATCTTTAGATTTTAGAGGATCTTCTAGATAAACACAGTTAAATAGTACAATAATATATATCACTAAACTAATATATAAAAAAGGTCGAGAATAGTGCATGTACATGATTAGAAACTAGACTTCTTGCAAACCCTCCAAGAAAAAGAAACTAGACTTCTTGCAAACCCTACAAGAAAAAGAAACTAGACTTCTTGCAAACCCTACAAGAAAAAATACAGTAATAAAATTAAGTATATTGGATCCGAATGTTTTTAAAATAGTAAGAAATGCACTGAATATACATTTTCATTTATTTTAAATGATTAATTATTCAAGATAATTGTAAGTTCTTAGAAAATATACAGATTATTTACTGGTTAGCACCAGTCTCATTATACTCGGCAATCTTATTGGCAACAAAACAGATATCCTCAGCTGCATTTGCATTTAGTACCATGAATTTGGCTTTTATAAAATAAATATTCAATTGTGTACTAAGCAGTGATTATTAATTTTATTGTCAAATAATGGCAAAAGTAGCATTTAAAAATTATAAAATTTTCTCAATTCAAACATTACTTTGAAGAAAAATTAAATTTATATAAATTTTATTTAAATGAAAAGACCATCAATAGGAAATCATCCAATTGGGGGGGGGGGGGGGGGGGAAGAGAAATTCAAATATAAATTAATAATTTAATTTATATTTGACATAAATATCTGACCATTTTTTGCATTACACATTGTACACTAGATGTCCCACCCGGCATTGCCCAAGCCCATCAAAAAAATCACAAACTGCGAAAAAACTCTAAAAAATTTAAAAGTCGCTGCACACACTTTGAATAAACTTTATTGAAAAGATAAGAAAAATTACGATATTTGACTAGAAGATATAAACAGGAGTCCTTTTAATAATGTAAAAAAGAATCACAGTAAATTGTAAAAAAAAGGCTAAAATTTGAAAAATCGCAGATGTGATAAATTTACTATATTGTACTTAATGATTAAAACAGGTATCCTTTTACGAATCTCGAAAAATCTACATGCAATGCGACAAATCTCTACAAATTGTGTAAAAAAATTCAAAAATCGCTGTACAATTTCCAAATAAATTTCCTTAAAAGAGAACAAAATTTACTATATGGGCTAAAAGTTTAAAACTGGATTTCTTTCTACTAATGTAGAAAAATCACTGCACAATGCAAAAAATTCAAAAATCGCAGATGACTATTTAATACAGTGGGCTAAAACATTGTAACTGGAATTCTTTCAAAAATGTAAAAAAATTGGCATGGAACGTAAAAAAATACTTTGCCTTGAAAATCACTAAAATTTCAAAAATTGCTGAAGAAAAAATGTACTATATTACACTAAATGTTTAAAACCAAATTCCTTTTACAAATGCCAAAAAATTGTTGTGGGACACAAAAGAATGCTAAAAATCTCATTGAAAATAATAAAAATCACAGAGTAAAAAATAACGCACAAAAAATCACATACAGCCGTTTCGAGGATTCTTGGATACCCTTCCTCATTATGGGGAAAAAAGAAAAAAAGAGAGATTAAAATGGGTTTAAAGAACCCCTCGGTTATACCCCGAGGACTGGCTAATGGATTGATTGAAAAAGCCAAAGCAAGAGCTTATATCTTACAGAAATTATGTAATTTCCCTCACCAGGGGTCTGTCCAGACTTTTTTCACAGGGTCCTGTTTTTGTGAAATTGTGAACAGCTTTTTATATTTGTGAAAAACCTAATCATAATTTTGTGAATTTAAAATACTCGTTATATTCAGGTTCTTGTTTATGCATTTTTAAGAAGATATATGGATATAAAATACATAATATTTTTTTATATATGTAAAAGTGGCAGGTCAGATTTTACTTTTAAATGATTAATTTGCGAAATGTCTGGTTTAAAGATGGAAAATTTTCATGAAAAACCTATTTTTAAGACGTTTTAGGGAAAATAATTTTGTGAAGGGTCCTTGTTTGAAATGAAAATTTTTTAGAAGAGTCCTTTAAAGGACCCAATTTTTTCCTAATCAGATCCCTGCTCACCATATAATTTAACCTCCTGCCTTCATGTGAATGCTGGGCAATTTCTGATTTGTTTGGATGTCTATTGCTTGCAGCTTGCAGCGCCATGAATTGCTGGTAATTCAAACTAAAATCATGAATCACAGTAAAAGAAAAAAAACCTCCTGATGCTTTACACAACCCTCCTGCAAGAATTTTTTAAATGACTGTTACCATTTGCAAGTTAATGAATTTTAAAAAATAAGTCAATCCTCTTTAGGACACTTGATATGTCAATACATAAATAGTACTGTACATAAATAAAATCTGAGAAAATAGACCAGTTTTAGTTGACATCGCAGGTTTTACTGCATAAATAAGGCCATTGCATGAAAAACAGACAAAATGTCCCGCATATGACCTATATAAATCCTTCTAACTATTAACTTATAAGTTGTTAAAATGCAAACTATATATCAAAAACAGGGTGTCTATTTCAGATCAGCAACGAATTTCTCTGACTTTTCCATACCAAAAAAAAAAAAAAAAAAAAATTCCAGGTATCGAGATTTTGTGATGTTACACACAGAAAATCTTAAAAGTTGTGAATTTGAGAGTGGAACTTTTACAACTGATTCTGAGGCACAAATTACTGATTTGTTACATAATTTTTTGCAAAATTTACAAATTGTTGAACATTTTACATGCTAAACATTTTGCAGATACACACTTTTAACATCAGGTTATATCCATTTTGTGAGATCAGGATGAAATTCTTTATCACATCAGTCAGTTAAATACAGATTGCTGTGACATATTTTAGTACATATAATAAATATTCAACAAATTGAGCTAACAAATGTTCAATTCCCAAACAAAGATGAGTAAGCAGAGTGAAACACCTAATCAATCCTACAACATTCAGTAAAAAGTTTCAGTGAAGCTGGAACTGAAAATCCCCAAGTTACAAAGAAAGACTGAAAGGGGATAGACAAAATGGTTTGCATGAGGTGTTGAAATACTCTTTACAGTACTTATGAAGAACAAAGTTTGATTTTAAAGCACTGCAATTTCAGATACTTAGTTTTATAAGAAACATTTTCCTTTGTTTTTTCTTGAAAGTTCAAAATTTTTACAATTTTTAAATTTTTGTGACTTTTCCTCAGAAATAGTAAATTTTCCAGCCCATATAAATTTTCCTGACTTATCCAGGTGGCTAAACACCCTGTAAAAATAACAAAAACCCCTAGATTTTCAGTTTAGTATAGTTGTTTGAATACTTTTCTGTTATACAGACACCATGCCAAAATGTATGCTAATGCATGATGTATGTAAATGTATGTATTAAACGTGTGTAAATGTATGCTTGGCGACAATGGTGTCCGTATAACGGATAAGTACTGTTGTTTGAATTTGAGGATACAATAGCATTGTTAAAACAGCAGTAGCCAATCTTTAGAAAAGCTGTCCTTTGTGACACAGAATGCCCCAATAAGTGTTTCACTTCCAAGCATCTCTGTAGAAAAATAGTGCAGCATGGCAGCGGGTTCTGCAGATTTTTTCATACCTTGCAAATCAATCTAATAGTTCTTAAAAAAATTCTGAGCAAAAAAAAAATTGTTAAAATTTAATTTTTGTCTCCAAATTTGTTGTATTTTCTTCTTATATTTTCTTTGTAAATGCAAATTTTGCTTATTTTATGGGTTACTACAATTTCTTATGATAGTAAGCTTTGTCCACGTCCAGCATTCTTGGGTTGCAGATACATTTTGGTTTACTGCAGATTAACACAGAAAATTCTGCTACTGAGCCAAGAATGATGAATGAGCTTTATTTCACTGCTCAGGGAAAATATCCTATTGCATCTGCATTTTGCTGTATAAATAAACATTTCACATTCAAGAGTTGCAAATGATCTTAATTCACTGCCCAGGAAAAAGTGTGCAGTTTTAGTCTACAGAAATTTCCACTTCAAAAACACTAAACTTAAAGTTGAAGATTAAATAAAATAAGCAATAGTGATTCATTTTTAATTGCTTGAATTTTTATTCAAATTGCTTAAAAGGGCATGAAACCAACAGAGTGAAAAAGTGTACAGGACAGTAGTAATTGTTTAAATTTTTAGAATAATTTTCATCTCTTATGTTTAGGCAATATTATTAAATACTCAGACAGATAGTAAAAATGAAAAAAAAAATCATAGGTTTCATTAATTATGAAATATTCATACAGATTTATTTGTTTCTAAATAGAAGTAAAATCTGATTAAAGTTTTGGGTACTTCTCCATTATGCCATCGACCATTTTTCATTTAGAAAACTATCACCAAACAATAGGATTTAACACCAAAAATGCAGTCCCATTCACTTGACGTCAGAAGCATTACATGTGTTTGTTATGTCATCAAGTGATTTTTAATTTGACATTACCTGTATTTTCATTATGATTTACAAGTTATTTCGTTAATTAAAATAACAATTGCATCCTTAAAAGTCGGTGTCATGATTATAAAAGAGAAAAAGCACTGAAAAACTGTTGCAATGCATAGTTACGTGCAATAGATGAGTTTCAACTGACATCACAAACATTTATTCACCAGCCGAGAGGGATAAGAAAAATAATGTAAATAAATAAATATAAAAAAAAAATTGTTTTTCTGTTTGCATTAGTATATTTTATTTTATTTTGTTTAAACTTACTGATAGTTGAAGCTTTGGTGAGCAGCGTTTTTCCGAATTTCTTGTATTTTATTTATTTATTTTGCTATTCCAATGGCAACATTCTTCCATTTGTTTATTTGGCGTTATAGTTTGGCGATAGTTTTTTTTTAATGAAAAATGATCGACGGGATAATAGAAGAATACCAAGTTTTGACATAAGCTTAAGAATTACAATAGCCATTAGCATGTCAAATGAAAAGCAGTATTGTGCTGTCTTCTTAAAAAAAAAACATTTTTTTAAATTTTCTCTATATAAAGTCTAACAAAGAATGCAAAAAAATTAAACATGGCTAAATTTTTACAACTAGTTCTGACTAGGATTTTAATGTTAAGCATTTTTCATTTTATCACTTTATTACAAAGTGCCAACCAACTAAACGAGAATAAAAAAAAAATTAAAAAAAAACACTTTTCCAAAAAAATAACCCGTTACCTAAAAAAACCCCACACCTGACATAATCAGCTGAGAATGAAGCATTTTATTACGTATAATGTTTTAACATAAAAACGATTAAAAATTTATGTAAATCATTCTAAAATTCTATTATAACAAGAAAATCTGTAAAAATGAAGTTCATGTTTTGCCAGAATTCTGCAATTGTTAGTTTGAATTATATTAAAACTAAATAAGCACTCCTTAGCAGGGTTGGACGGTATTTACCGTCTGGTGGTTTTTACCGGCTTTAACCATGGTTTTTACTGTCTTTGGAAAAACATGTTTTTCCCCATAGTTTTTAACCACCTTTGAAAAAACTCATTAGTTTGACTGTTTTTGTCACTTTTTATGAACATTTATCTACCAATTTTTCATTTTTCCAGGGGTGAAAGTTTTCGGGGTATTTAATACCACTATTTCCACATAACAATATTCACCTAATTTAGTTTCTGATTAGGTAAGTGAAAGAATGCTGTACAAAAATATTGGTTTGTAGGGAATATAAAAAGCCCGTAAAACTTTCATCCATGTTTTCCTCCTACAAGAATTCAAAATTTTAAAGATATTATTATACATTTATCATTATTGAACCTAAACTCATTACAACTATTATTATGAGAATGCACACTACAATATTTATCTTGATGGAGATTAGTTTACTAATTTTTACTAAAGGAAAAAAGAAATTATAAGTACACTTTTATCACACTTAAAAACCTTAATCATTTTTTAATAAAAATAAAATGCTTACAAATATTATCACATAATGTAAATTTGTACAAATAAATGTTAATACAGTTTACCAATTTATGTCTTTGGACCCTCTTAGCATTCTATAACATAATACAAGCTTTACAGCTTTCTATACACCAATTATATTTCTTAATTTACTGTGGATATATAAAAAGCTCGAAAAAATTCGTTACAAGATATGGAGTGAAGATTCACCATTAAATGTATGAATTCGGAATTCATTTCTTTGTTATTTAACGTTTTCCACCAAACTTTAGCTCTTACATCTTTTGTTTTAAAGAAGCTTCTTGGAAATGGTCCTCCTTCAGCTTCATACACCAACAGTAGTGAAAGAGAATTTGCCATGAAAACTATGAGCCATTCTCTTGCCATTTTCTTTTGTGCTTCGCTTCATTAGATCTTTATTTTTGTGCATTGGATCTCTCATACATGGTAAAAAGTGAAAGCTTTTTAATTTTATACAACATTTATTATTCTCTCAAAGGTCCCTTTGTCACAAGTGGAATGGAAACCTGCTTTGTCAAACAGATACTGAACATCTGTTGTTCTATTTATAGATGGGGAATAGCAAATATAGTAACATTTTTATGATTATATTACTGTATCAGTAGTTTTAGAGAATTAACTAATTTTTTTATTTTCCATCTCTTTATATATTTGTAGGATTTTTATCTTACACCTACTTAAAGACTCACTTGGCTTATAACTGATTACAAATGAATATATTAACATTTTAATATTATACCATATTTATTATTCCCTCAAACAAATAATATGCTTAGTCGATCACAGCAATTCAACTACATTGAGAATATAATACACCTGTAAACATAAATATTGAAATTCACAGAGAATTCTTCCCAAAATCCTTTTATTTGGTATTTAACGGAACTTCAACCTTCATGTTGAGATAAAAACTGTGGAACACACAACACAGTCAACCTCTCCCGGCACTTAATCTTTCTTACATGCGAAGATTGCCTCATATCTTGCAATTTCTCCATGTTTCTCGTGTTATACTTTTTCTTTCGATATGATATTGTATATCAATTAATTAAACTCTTAAGTTTCTTAAGTTGCATTGTTGAGGTTATTTTTACCCCCCCCCCCCCCATATATATATATATATAGAACCTTTGAAAATCAAAAGACAACTAAAAAGTTCTCTCTCTCTATAAAAACACATCAATTACATGAAAATACAGTTTTTATCAATAGTATTAAAATACAGTTTAATGACTAGTACAGTTTATTGTATCCTAAGGTTTTTACCACTTTTTCCCAGGTTTTTACCAGTAAAAACCTAGTTTTTACCATGTCCTGGTAAAAACCAGTTTTTACCGGTAAAAAGCCAACCCTGCTCCTTAGATATGTTTAACTATTTATTATTCTAAATGGTGCATAAAAACAGAACAAAAAAATTGACTTTAGTGAAATATTTGATGAAGTACTAGGGTGGGTTTTTTTTTAGGAAACATTTCACTCTGGGTTCTTTTTAGAGGTCAGTACAATATTTTAATGTTCAATCTAGGCTTTATTTTTCGAAAAGCACAAAAAATCGTACATTTGCACCGAAAATTAATTTTTAGACTCCGAAGAATGAATTTTTGAGGAAACTCAATTTCAATAGAGACCTTACATTGTCTCCCAAAATAATAAACGGATGATTTCTTAATAATTTTTGTGCAAAATATGTCGCATAATTGTACTCTCGAAAGAATCAGATGATAGACACCTTACCGAAAAATAAAATAAATAAATCGGCCGCAGATTTTGTAAAATAATAATAATAATAAACAGTAGATCACATACATTAAATGAAAAGGGTATATTTAAATTGAAGTTTATCGAAATTTTAAATAAAAAGCAAAGACAAAAGAAAATCAGAGAGCATTTAACGATGACACTTTACTCAGGACAAAATAAATTATATTATATGATATCAAAAGTAAGCAATTTACCTCATGAAAAACATTTCTAAACAACTGACTGCAGAATATTTTAATTTCTTACATTCCGAGATCATTCAGAATGATGTAAATAAACAATATACATAATACAAAACATACTCGTAATCTCACTATACAAATATATCAGACTGACACGTTAATTCTAGTTTTCTTTTCTTGATCAACTTGTGTTTTCATCAGCGGATCAGAAAAAAAGACTATCAATTTTTACCAAAATACACAGTAGAAGCCAACCAATCAAAACAGTACAAATGGAAATGGAAACCATGGAGAAAGAACTATGGAGGAGAATTGTGGGAAAGTTTGATGAACAGATTTTTCACTCATGTATTTTTTGTAAAAACAGAGGGCGCTGTAATACGTTCTATCTTAGGGTGCCTTCATATGAGAGTGGTGACCTGGACAAAAGCGAAGCCAAGCATCAGAGAGTTGCAGAATAGAGGTAAGACCATTCACCAGAGTTAGTGACCTACGTCATCGATGACGTGTTCACTTAGATGACGTGGGTCACTATGCTGCGTTTACACTATGGCTTATCAGGCCTATCAGGTCTGCGTGGTCTGTCAGGTCCAGGTATAAAAGAGGGTTTAAGAAGGTCTCTGTGGTCTGCGTGGCGTGGTCTAAGCGTTGGCGTTTCAGGCGTGAAAATATAAGACCTAACCAATCAGCGTGCTTCATAATTGTTTATTCCGCCATTTTAAAAAATGGACGAAGTTTGATGCAGCAGACGACAGATGAATATTTTGATGAAGATTTAAAATAAAAAAGGGATTTACAAACCAAAGGTATGTAATATTTTTCAGATATTTTTAATGTTTCTCTACATTGCTTCATAACTGTAGAAGTTTCTTTTATGTATTCGTAAATTACTATCTTCATGTATTTACGTACTACGCTACTAAAATTCATTTGTTCGCTATGTTACTTTTTATATTACCAAACTCTTTATAAAGCTATGTATTCATAAATTCTTTAAGTACTATCTTCCGGTATTTATATACTATGCTACCAGTCCATTTGTTAATTGTTAGTTACGTTACTTATTTCAAAACTCACCTTGTTTCATAGGCATGAATTTAAAAAAAAAAATTGACAGTATATGAATAAAAATTAGAATAGTACGATCGTAATGCATAATGTACAGTAATGTATTTTTTTGTGAGGAAATACTTTGATTTATTTCAGGTATTTATTTAATATTGTTACTGGCAATTTTTAACTTTATCTTAAAACTGGTACCAATAAATTTTTAGCCATATAATTCATTTTTAATTAACTTCTCAGTTTTCTCTGTTACTGTCATATAATTGACTGATCATTGATTTGCATTGTTATTCATCAGTTTTAAATGTGTTAATTTTTTCAATGAATCCATCCTAATATATATCTAAAATATTGCAGAGATTTTAGATTGTATTTAGTTTCTTAGCCCTCTCGCCCACAAAAAAAAAAAAAAAGAAAAACACAACTCAATCTAATGTGGTAACTACACAAATATAAAATTTAACTTTTGTTAAAAGTAACAAACATGTTTTTAAGTAAACAGTTTTTACATTTACTTATTATTGCTAATTATTAAACCATTCCTTATTATTTTAAAAGTTTTATTACATGTTTATTTTTTGAAATTTTCTTTAATAATTAATCTGTAGTACACTACATGAATTTTTGTAACCCCCCCCCCCCCCCCCCTTTCACAACAAAGAATGGTTTGAGTTGGAAAACTTCATAATTTTTTTTCAGAAAAAGTTTTAAAACTTTCAAAATCTATGAACGGTGCAAGGGAGATTGTCTGGTGAATCTACTGGTGCCAGGAAATGTATATTTTATTGCTCTCAGGAGATCACTTATGTGTAGTTTTACAGTTTAGTAAGTCGCTATCATTTGTGATCTTCTGCAAGAAATTTGAATTCGGGCCTTCGACTTGTGCTATTTTTGCTTCCAAATTTGTCAAGCAGGAACTGCGGTAAATATAATGTCCATCAATAAAGTATATTAACTTGTATGATTGACTGTAATTGACTTATATGTAGTTTTTCAATGTATATTGAATTTGTTACATAATAAAGAAGGATTTTTAAATATATTTTACATTGTTTATGTTGTTTGGTACTTTTATGTTAGCTGGGCACCAGTGATAGATATGCATGTATATATATCACTGGTGCCCTTTTAATATATATATATATATATATATATATATCACTAGTATCTGGCTAACATAAAAGTAAAAATACTTGTTGTTTTTATCAGTTTATTATGATTATTATAATCTTTTCTTTAAATTACAGATTGCTTTTAATCGAACACTACTTTTCTCAATATCTATGCGAATACCTGTCAATTACTACATGTTGATCTCACTTACGCATTTATAAATGGTGATCTTTTCAACAGGCATTTTGCATGATTATTTTTGAAGGCATGAATCTTCAGTAATATTTGTAAGTATGATGCTTGTAAGTAAGTCATTTTCTCAAAATTACATTGTTGTGTATTTATTAATGTTGTTTCATATAAAGTTATTTTTCCAACAAAATCAATCTGTATCAGAGAGAATCAGTTAAAGCTATGTCCATTCTCAATACAAAAATTGATTTTCATAATTTAATTCCTTTAATTTTTTAACTGAAGGTTTACTTGCTATTAGCTTTTTAATTTATAAAATGCTGTTAAATGATCAATCTAAAAACACAACTTGTAGTTAATTAATTTGTGTAGTTTTATGCAAGTGTGTAAGTTATGTTTTATATAAACTTGCGTAAGCACTTGTGTTTTATGTAAACACTAAATGTATAAGTGTTATGCTAGAGGATAGCAGTTACCCCTCGCCCCTCCCTTCAAGGAATCTGATATTTCAGAAAGTATCATTCAGACTAAAAAAAAAAAAATCAAATTCAACAAAAACTAAAGTAACTTATCAGATAAGTTGTTTATATAATTTATTTGAATTAATATTATTAATATTGAAATAATCTAAAATGTATTATCTATGATGCTATCAATGTTATAATTTGCTGTGCTTAATAATTATTAAGCTGCATATATAATAATTTATTTAATGTTTATTAATGTTGAAATGATCTAAAATATATTTTAACAATATTATGAAGGTTATAATCTGCTATGCTTAATAATTATTAAGCTGCATATATAATAATTTATTAATGTTGAAATGATCCAAAATATATTTTAACAATATTATGAAGGTTATAATTTGCTATGCTTAATAATTATTAAGCTGCATATATAATAATTTATTAATGTTGAAATGATCCAAAATGTATTTTAACAATATTATCAAGGTTATAATTTGGTTTGTTTACTTACAGTTCTTTGAAGTGAGAGTAATTATTTATGTTAGTTTAACTAAATATTGAAGATAATATATTTTGACAGATTTGATGGAACATCATTAGGTTATATTTAAAAAAATAAATATTATGAAATATTCATTAGTATCTAGTTTTTAAATCAAATTTTGTTACCAATGATAGAAAATCTAGCGAAGTACATGTGTTTTGTAGATGAAGAATTTAATAATTGAAAATTTTATACACTTTGCATTAATAATTATTTTTTCTTATTCTAGAATTCAAAAAACAACTAACTATATTGTTATGTACTAGTTTGTTTTCATAATTCTCTTTATTAATTAAATTGTTAATTTACTTTCTCCCTAAATCCATGAAAAAATAAGTTTACAAATTATGTAAAGCAATTAAACATTTAATTTGTTTTGCTTTAATAGAGGCAACTCAAAATTAATTCTTAAAACTGAAATTTAATTATTATTATTCATAATTTATTTTACTCAAATTACTTTATTTACTCCAAGTGATTAACAAAAATGCAATTTCTGAAAACTGAAATTTAAACATTGTCAGGTGTGCGTTGCTATTGACCATCACAAAACTACAGCAGTGAATGTTTTGAGATAATAAATGCAAATGTGTTTTTGTATGTTTTGCAATATAAGTTTAACATTTTTTTAAATTGAATATTCAGGGAAGGGGAGAGCAAGCAGTGTTGAAATCAAGGGATGGCCCTTCAAATCTCCCCCCCCCCCCCCCCCCCCCCCTGAAAGATTTGAGATTTTATGCTTTTAATGGTCAAAAAGTACAATTTCACCTCCAGAATTCTATAATGTCCCCTCGGAGCCACAGAAATCCCTCCCGGAGAAAAATGTCTAAATTCAACACTGAGGATAAATATTCTGATTTTTTATTTATTTATTGCATTGTGTGTCATATTAGCCATACCTATTCCTCAAAAGATTGCTTTAAATGTTTTGTTATCTTTCATGTATACTAGAATAATAATAATAGTTTTCTTTTTTAAAGAAGATATTTAACATTGGATTTCCTTTAAACATGTCATTTTATAGACATATGGAACCTTGAAAGTAGCATTTTCACATTTTTTCTGTAAAAAATAAAGATAATACTGTAGTAGCTTCCTATAAAATTGCTTGTTCAGATATAGCCCTATGTTTTATGCCCCCAATCTGGGGAAAAAATAAAGATTGTGCAGTAACCCCACTTCTTAATAACTTTATTTGATAACAAGAAATGTGTTTTTTTTTTTTTAAGTTACTATTTCAGACATAATAAAAATTATATTAATTACTGAGGTGCACTATAAATTGCTCTCTTGAAATTGTGGTGTGCATTGCGTTTACTTATAGGGACACACAAAAGATATCGGTTACAGTACATATGTGATATTTACAGTCTGTGTGATAGGTGCATTTTCAACTTTGGTGTGCGTTTTTAAGTTTAACTAAATTTTTTCATAGTACTTGTGTGTTTATAAACTCGGTTGTTCATATACAGAGCTACACAAGGGAATCCGTCAGTATTACAGACTATGGGAGGGAATTGCTTAAGGGTAGTTTTTAATTTTGTTACGCATTTTCCTGTTGAACTATATTTAGTAGACTAATAGAAGTTTGTGGAATATAAATAAGTTCATATACAGGGCTATGCAAAGAAAAATATTCATTGTTGTTTACGGTTGGTAATTGCTGCGAGTGAGTTTTAAGTTGCCTTTTAGCTTAATATGTGGTGTGTACAAAAATCTTCATATAACATACAGGGCTATACTGCACTATAAATAAAATATAGTAATATTTTTTTTTCTTTTTATTGGAACTGGAGTTAAAACCACTTGTATTTCTGATATCTTCAAATTCAAGGATATTCTTAGCAGTTTGAATGAAACATTTATTTTCATCTCGCTGATTAATTTATGTATTTATTTTAATAATAAACTGAAATTTCCATTTTTTTTCTTTCTTTTTAGAAAAAAAAAAGCATGCCAGTGAGTGGCTTTGATGTTATTATTTATCATTTTTAAATTATAATAACTGAAAATTATTAATAACTTGTTTCTCCCATTAGATTAAAATACATACCTGTTTCTGTAAAGTATCGTGCCATCATCATTAACGTCCAGACTGTTATCTATGTATTTTACTTCTGATATGTAGTATATCATTATATTCAGTAATAAATTTGTTATGTGATAATATTTATTATATAGAGCAATATTTTGTTTTATTTCTGTAACTTGTATTTTCAAATAAAGGAAATTTAATAAAAAATTTCTGCTATCATTTGACTATAATTTTATTATAAATGATCTTTTCATGTATCTACTTGTGTTGTTTAAATAACAGAATGTATATTAAATAAGAAAATCCTCAAACCATTTTTTAATTAAAAAAAAGAGTTACAAAGAGAGTTTATTTAAATTTTACTATTGAAGTCTTTATTTTATTTTAATATGTATATAATGCTTCATAACAATACCTTTTTAATAAACAAGGAAATATTAAAACAATATTTTAAAAATTCTCTTAAAAAATTAAATAAACATTTGGAATTAAAATAAATGCAATTTTTAAAAGTATTTCTTTAAAAGAAAGTCTATATCATAATTTTAAAAAATACAAAAATGTTCACTTTTACTTACCCATCATACGTAGTATAGGGTAAGTCTTGTAATCGTTTTGAAAATCGAAAAAAAATTTTTGACGGATTTACACGTTTCAGACACTGGAAATTCCGAAAAACATATTTTTAGAAAAAATTTTTTGCCGTCCGTCTGTGTGTGTGTGTGTGTCTGTAAACGCTCTATCTCCCGAAAAAATTGAGATAGAGACTTGCAATTTGGTATGTACTTAGTATGTAATAATGGAAAGAAGCCTATTTCATTTCAATAACCTCGATTAACCGGAACAATTTTTTTCGGACTCTCGAAATATTCGTTCTGATGAAAGGTATATAAAAATTTTCGAAATTGTATATTTTAAGAAATGAATATAAAAGACAATAAAAAAACATAAATTTTGAATAAAGCATGAAGTCGATCGGATAATTAGTTGCCGAGATATTTGGAATCCTGTTTTCCACACTCTTCGATTTTTCATGACCCTGTATTTCATCCAAATTTCACTTCAAAGATATATTTTAATTAGAAATTTGACGCCTAATCAGATGCAATAAACCGCTAGTTAATAGGATTATTATTTTTGGAGTTATAAGGAAAAACCTCTTTCAAGCTATTCAGTAATCGAGCCTTTAAAGTTTGTGACGTCATCAAGCCACGATTTTATTTGAATTGCAATGCATTTTATAAGTAGTTTACACATTTTTATTTTAATATTTTACATTATGCATATCCATGATGGGTAAGTATTACGGTGGCCCCCAACGACTAGTTTAATGTTTCATGATATGTTATTTATTTAATATCATTATGAATCCATTCAAGTCAAAAATAAACTTGAATTATCAGTAGAAGTTTGTTTTATAAAGCCATTATTTTTAAATTAGTCTTTAAAAAAAATAATAAAGATTTTTATTCATTCTTCAAACATGAAGGGTTTTCTTCATTCCAGAGTCGGTTTATTATCTCATTTATATATATATAATTCTAAATCAAATACTTAAAATGAAAGATAGCTTGAAAACAAATAGTTGATAATGAGCCACAAATTAGAAACAAATAGTTGATCATGGGCAGAATGACTGCAAATGTATGTGTCTTAATTAGGGTTGGGAGTGTTCAGGAAACAAAAGAGTGCATAATGTTGAAATGCGATACGTAAGAGATTATGTTTGAATAATTCTAAATTGGCCTTTTCGGTCTATTTATTAGATTATTCAATAAATACCTCTTTTAATGCAAGCACTGTATTTTATTATTTGTAGTGAAAGTGATATTATTTTCAGCATACAATTGGAGTTTCACCATAATATGCTGAAGCATGTTTGGGTACAATTGCTAGTTTGTTAAATCAATAAAGAATTGCCATGTTTTCCTATAACTTATCTACCATTATTAGCATTAAAACTAATACCAATATGCTTAAAATCGTCAGATATGTTACGTTGATATATATTTTTATTTTATCAAGAAAACTGGATGAAAAAGAAGATTGTAACAGCACAGCACACCTAAAAAATGTATGATGAAGTGATATGTTAACCATATCTAGAATAATGACTACATTAATTTAAAATTCAGCGGATTACTATTTTCTTAAATAAACACCTTCATGAGATTAATAGCCAGATTTAATATTTTTGTTCCATGAATTAAACAAAAAGAAACAAGGATGTTTGTCAGCAGTATTTTTCACTGGAAGCAGAATTACTTAAATAATTAAAATGCTTAAAAGCCTCAGGAATTAAACTAATAAATTAGTGATTTGTTAGATTTACATTGTTTTATTTTATCGTAAAAAATAATAATTTCCTTTAACAGTAATAACAAAATGTAATGACAATTAATTCATAAGATGAATATTTTGAGCTTGTAAACACGGACGTTCTCAGAAGGAAAAAAAAAAGGGGGGGGGGACAATATTTGAAACACATATGCTAAGGTGCAGAGAATAAACTTTGGGCCCAGGAATAAAGTTTCCTAGTGCCCCTACATATGTATTCGGATGAAAGAGGAAAATTTTAGAACATAATTATTAAATATATTATTTTTAAATTAATTGTTATTTAATTTATGTGTTCAATGATTTTAATTAACTAATTTTGATTAGTATTTTTTAAATTAATTTCATTCTTAAATCAAATTAACATTTAATAAATAATTATACTATTTTTCATACATTTCCTATATTATACTATGAAATATACAATTTAAAAATAAATTTCATTAATACAGTATTGCAGTATACGTTGGGCCCCATTAACTGCTTTGTCAGGGCCCCACACAGTGTTGCACTGGCCCTGGGTGTGTATAAATTCTATATACAGTGCTGCATGAAAGAATTTGCACACATTACAGGATATGGACAGACAACAATTGTTGAAAATAGATTTTTACTGAGTTATGTGCTTTTAAATTGTTCATTTAGATATCGTATTTCATAAAAACAAAATTTATTAATAATATTCTGTTAGTGTTGGAAAGTGTTTATTTGTATGATCCTTATACCAATGGTGCAACCAGGATTCTCATCTGGGAGGGGTTCTGAACCATTGTTACTGATAAAATAAACAATTTTGTTGATAACAATACATGACACGTAAAAACTGCCGTAACGAAAATCACAATCAATCATAATATATTTAGCATGTATGTGTTTTAAAACACAGCATTTTCAGAAGGAAAAAAAAAAGCAATAGCAATGAAATATGTACTACTTTACTGCTATTGCTCTTAACTTTTTATTTCATTAATTTTGTGTAGAATCCTATTATAAAGTCTTGAATGGTAAACATTTTATGCTGCTCATGCTTTCCTTTACTTTGGCTTTTACACATCACATTAATTTTTTTAACACAAGGGGTTTTCTATGCATTTTGTCAGTTTTTCAAATGCTCTGGAAGTTGATTTTAACACTGAAATCCCCCTCTTTTCACACAAAACTTTCTGACTGATGCAGGGACCGATTTACAAGTTTGAGAGTACCTGGGCACAGATGCTTTGGGAAGGGTGGGGGGAGGGCTTGCACCGGTGCTTACAGTGGTTTTGAGTAAAAAAATATGTATCACTAATAGCGGTAATTATTAAGATAACCACTACTGACTTAAATGATTTAGTGATATTTAATAATTTTTTTGGGTACTTCTCTATTATACCGTCGACTACTTTTCATAATAAAAAACTATCGCCAAAGAAACGGAAGAACGTTGTCATTGGAATATCAAAATAAATAAAATATAAGAATTTACGGACACAATTGTTATTTTAATTAATGAAATAACTAATAATACATAAAACTATAAAAAAAAATAATACATAGTAAAACATAATGAATAATACATGCAAATGTCAAATTAAAAACCACTTGATAACATAACAAACACGTATAATGCTTCTGACATCAAGTAAATGGGACTGCATTTTTGGCGTTTAATCTTAGAGTTGGCGATAGTTTTTGTTATGAAAAGTGGTCGACAGGATAATAGAGAAGTACCTTTTTTTTATACATTTTCTTCTTAATTTTTTAGCAATAAAAGTTTTTATAACAGCTTCATAATCAATCTTTAGTGTTCTATCTCGCTAATGATTTTTCAAAATCGGTTCTGAAAGTGAAAGTATCTTAATAAAAAAACCTGTTAACAAAACCGAAAAAGTAAAAAATGGCCTTTGCATTGATTGACCTCAACTATCCAATGGAATTTTTTTTTTTTTTTTTAAATAATGAAATGCAAGCAAGATATATATATAAAAAAATTTCCCATAGAATTAATATTAGCGAGCGAGTGTTGTTGCGCAAGTGAAGTAGTTATTTTTAAATGAAAAAAATAAACAGGTTTTTCCATATTAATTTTGTGTTTTTATCGTGAAAACTTCCAGATTTTGACCAATCATAGAAAAATCTTCAGTAGCATTTGGGGGTCCCTGGACCTGTGCCTCGACTGACCTGCTGTAAATCAGGCACTGGATTGATGTCACGACTAAAAGCATCTAGAAAATGGCATTTTTATGTAATCATTGAGGATTTAATTTTCCTGAATGAAAATGCAAATTTCCATTTAAAAATAATGTTTTATCATCAGAAGAGGAAACTTCCCCTTCTGAAATTAACGTGCATTATCTATAAAGTAGAAACTTTATTTTCAAGCCATGAGAAATGGAATTCCACTAAATGTCATGTCATTTGGTTTCATTTTCTTTTTTTCAATATTGTTAGGAAAATGGTATATTTTTCTGTTAGCATCAAAGAAAATCTGCATTATCACTTATAAAACTAAAAAGCAGTTCAAACATATTATAATTAAGAAACCAAAAATAAGCTGCTATTGACATTTTATAAATGAAGAACTGTCTTTATGTTCAATTAATTTTTTATCGGTGGGGGGGGGAGCTGAACCCACCATTTAAGATCCTTTTTGAACACTTAAATTTAGAAAGAAAAACAAAACAAAATTTTGTTTTGAGGAAAAGGGTGATCAGAGCCCTTCAGCCAAAAAAAAAAAAAAAAAATGTTTCTTTTTGTCTTAGTGATTAATTATTAGACATTATTATTATTTCTTTTTTTGAAAATTATCAGAGAAAAATAAACTTTAGTTTATAAAATTGGAAAATTCAGATAACAGCAATTGCCTTGCTCCCATTGTGGGCACATGTGCATATAAAATGCTTTATTTCTATAAATTTACATGTAATGTAATAGACATTTTATTTACATGTAGACATACATTTCTGTAAATGTATGTCTATGCTAAGTTAGTACTAATACTGATTAGAATGATTTTTTCTTTTAGTTCATATTTTTTATTTAAATCTTGATGGGAATTTTCTTATTTTGTATAATAAATTAAACCTTATTTAATTACTTTTGTCAGTATTATTTTGCAACAAACTGATCTCCATATATTTAAATTTTTACCAGGGAAAATAAAATGTGCACAGAAATTGTGAGTCCCAGTACAGATACGGAATAGGGCTTCTACATGCACTGTATATGGCTATATTTAATATGAAATTGGCTGCTCACTGAGCCTTTCTTAGCCCAATACAACAATATCTCTTGTATCTATATCCCCTGTGTATTTCCCAAACCTTTAATAATAATAACGAGAGAAGCACGTTAAAAAAAATCACTTTTATATTATCTGCCTTCCGTTTTTTAAGTAAAAAAGAAATTAGCACAGGCATTAACCCACAAAATATTTGCATGTTCATTTCATTGCGAATGTAAACAAACAAACACTACCCCTCCCCCTCCATCCAAGCTGCAAAACTCACGCATGCGCAAAAATAAGTTTCTTCTCCTTACGCCAAATTCTTATAGGGCATTCCATTAGATGGCAACGAGTCACGTGAGTCCATGTTTTTTCCATGTTTTTGTCGTCATCTCCGGTAATGGAGCTGGCGATTTGGTGTTTTTATTGGCGTTCTTCTGGTAACCTCGTATAACGGAAGTTTGAAATGTTTATTTTTGTTGAGATAGACATATGAAACATGATAAAAATAATAACACCGGTTGTACAACTTTTAAGGAACATTATATAAGATAATATATTTAAGAATATTATCTTAATTTACATTAGAAGTTATCACCGAAATAGTTACTAATGAATAAAAAGGTTTTTTGTGCAGCTATGATCATATATATATATATGTATATATATAAATGATTTTTCACTCAAGAATTTTTATAAAGCAAATGAAAATTTGTATTTACGATTAATTTCTATGTTGTGAACAGAAACTTTCATATAATTTACAAAATTGTATTTAATATAAACGCATTTTAAGAAGATTCAAACACATTTGAGTAGTAGTTAATAAAAGTGTGAAGGAGTCTTTATAAAGATTATTATTTGTAAATTTTGCTTTTGTACAGAAATTGTTTTATTCACTGTTAATATTTAAATTTCTTATTAATTCTTCATTTTTCCTAATTAGAATTTATCAAATTATTAAATCTGTGCTTAAAACATATGATATAGTTTAACAAATTCAGGATACTTTAAATTCATTAGCAACATTCATAAATCAATGTATGCCAACAAACTAGAGCTGTACTGAGTACTCAGCTAAGTTTTGGCGGAGTTTTTTTTTTTTTTTTAAGCATTATTGTCATTGTCATTATTGAATACCCCTTCCCTCTAAAAAACAAGTTTTTCAAAACTATTCTTTGTAAAAATGAATAACATGAACTGGCTTTATTTTTAAATTTCATTTCTTAAATTTGCAATTTAAAAACAGATAATAAAGAATTTTTTTTCATTTCTATTACTTATTTTTGTAAGTCAAACAAAATAAGTAGATATTTTTTTTTTTTGTCTAACATTGGGACAAAAATTTAAATTATCATGTTAATTTAAAATTTTTATGAAAAACCAAAGAATAAAGGGCATTAATCTATCTGTAAGAAATAAAATGCTTGAATGTTAAACTTGTAGAAAGCTTTTGATCACCATTTCAATATTCCCCTCGCACCTTAATATTTATATGTAAACAATTAATGCTTATTTATTTCTTGCATTTTATTAAAAAAGGGATTGAAAGTTCTAAAAGTCAAAAGAGTCATTAATACAATTTATTTCTAATTTATGTATACATTACTCTAATGAAAAGGCAAATTTTCAACTGTAAACAAAATAGACAGAATGACTTTAACAAAACCTGCAAGAAATTAAACTTATATCAAATGTCAGAGCTGTTTATACAGAGATAATCAGCAGAAACTTTAAAAATGTTATCCGTTTCAGGGGTCGATACAGGAAAAATTTGGGGCCTATTTAGGGTCCCTTCACAAAAATCAATTTAATAAAATGGCGCCCTTCACAAAATTCTATTCCATAAAAACTTACTATTTATTATTTATTTATTATTTTGTGATTTTTAAAATGTGTAATTTGTAAATAAACAAGTTCACCAGAGAGGAAAACTTCAGCAAAAGGATTTTAAAAGTTTTTGTTTATAAATGTTTGTTTCGAATTTGATTAACTGGATTTCAACTTTTGTTACAAAATTTTATTTTTCAGAAAAATATAATAAATTTCACAAAAATAACCTTTACTTTTCCTTTTCACAAAATGGGCCCCCAAGAAAAAAAAACTGCATCACCTTCATTGGTATTTTAACATTTATATTACCTTTCATATGCAAAATGCAATATTTAAAATAAATTTCAACAGTTAAATCTTATTTCAACATTTGTTATTATTATCTCTCTCTCTTTTTTTTTCTTTTTTTTTTATATTAAGGTTGTTTATTCTCAAATTCAAACTGTCTACTTTACGACATATTTTTTAATTCATTTTTGATCGTAAATTGGCAGTTATTGTTATTCAGAAACTTATGTAACTGAAACACGTTTTGCATTTTTTTGGTAAACGCAAAAGATCTTTCAGAAAATACAGTCAAAGTTACCATTTTGAACTGGATTTCTGTACGTGACAGCCAGAGAAAGTATAAAACATGCCGTCACATGAAACGAATAGCTTGTAACTCGATAAGTAATTTATTTATCAAAAAATGGAAAACTCATTTTGATTCCAGATTGCTTCCATGGTCAGGCCTGCCAATTTTATGTCTTTGCATTTAAAAATGTGTCAGAAAGTTTCATGCTATTCAGCAGATTACTAGAAATACTAAAATATTTATTAACAAAAGCAGTCTGATTTATTAGGAGTAGGAAATTACATATCTGAAATAAAGAATTTTTTATACTTTGTTATAAAGGCACACACAACCAATTTTTTCAATATTTATACGATTTATTTACTTATACAGAAGTCTTATCTGTTATTACATACATACAGAAGTAATTTACCTAATATAAATCAGAAGCAGCTTTTTAATACATTTCATGAACATTGGTTCCACCACTATTTCAAAACAATGACCTTCATCGCAGATTCTTACAAATTTTTGGAGTAGATTGATTTAGAAATAGTGGTAGAAAATAGGGCCTAATATGGCAAATTGGCTGAGTACTCGGCCAATACCGAGTAGTTGCAAGAATTTCATGTTTTAAGCATATTTAAAGACAAATTAATTTATAAGTGATCTATAAAAAGTTATTTGAATATAAATGTATAATATATGCCAT
This sequence comes from Maratus michaelseni, assembly GCA_963931845.1. Taxonomy (NCBI): domain Eukaryota; kingdom Metazoa; phylum Arthropoda; class Arachnida; order Araneae; family Salticidae; genus Maratus; species Maratus michaelseni. The sequence continues at coordinate 141,589,251 of OZ007591.1, read as the reverse complement.
AATTCATAAAAACTATTTACTCGGTACATAAAAATTTATCTATAAAACATAGAAAAAGGTAAGAAAAAAACCCCATGCAAAATTAATGTAAATTGAAGTTTAATTTTATATTTATATTAAAAAAAAGACATTTCTAAAACTGTAGGAAAAGACTGATTTTGGATAAAGAAGCAGTACGTAGAAACAGAAAATACAATAAATGCAATTAAAAAAAAATTAATTATTAAATTTGCTGTATGGCAAATTATGGTACAAAAATACTAATCATTCTACATTTTCTGGAGATAGGGCATTTTTTTTATTGGTTGTAAATTTGGCCTGCTCCAGAAAAAATGTGTTCACTGCGAGCACTGATAAAATAGCATTTTAGCACATTACACACACACAAAAAGAAAAGAAAAGAAACTGTAAAGCCCCCTTTTTGGTGCTTTCGTGTTATAGCGGCCTCCACAATTACAATTATGTCAAGGTTTCAGCTCTGATTTCGCCAAGATCATCGAAAAGCTTATATATGCATCATATATACACATATTATTCCAAACAGCCATATACGTCATTACATACATATTATTTATGTCTTATATGTCATATATATACATCCTATATGACTTATGCACATGTTATATGTATACATCATATATGTGTTATATATGACTAATAACTCGGCCATATACATCACAAAAGTAATGATTTAACGTAATAATTATGTCATACATGCTTTATAATTTGGCGATAAATCTTTGTCGCTTGACGATTTATCCTCAAGGGCCGCTATTACACGATAGTACCCAATTTTTTTAATCAAAAGAAAATAAGATACTTTTAAAAACTATGAAACATTTTGCATTATTCAAGGAATTGTTACAGCAAGCAATAACCATTTTTGATAGACAGATTTCAGGTATCAAAATGACAAATGGGTAAAGATGTGTTAAATAATCAATTTTAATTTCATATTGGTTAATTAAACTATTTATATATCAATTCTTTTTTTATATATATTTTTTAAATAATGCTACTGTTTTAAAATTTTTGAATATTCAAAAATTGTCATTAAAAAGTCCACAATAAATGAAATAAAATTTCAAAAAATGAAGTTAATTTAAAAAAATTGAAGTTAATTTTAAAAAATATGATTATATTATATGCACAAGATGCATGTTTATAAATAGGTATCTATATAAACACACACACACATAGAAGTGTTACCAATAAGCACACTTCATGTTCGCATCAGTGATTCTTTCTTAAACACAACTACTCGGTACACCAATAGTAGAAAAAATAATAAAATCTGCCAGTGGCAGGTTTGTTTATATACCTTAGCTATTAAATTAAAATTAATGCATTATTAATCAGTAATTAAATTTCAAATCTTCATCTTGACGGAGTTTCTGTGTATTCAAGTTAAAAAATGTAATTAATGAATAAACAATTGGAATAATAATACACAAATAAAATAAAATTAAATAAAAATATTTTATTCTTCAACATTTTTCGAAAACACATGAAAGTAACTATATATATATATATGTTAAAATTTATTCAACCCATATGACTTAAAATAGTTAAACACTTAGAAAGAGAGCAGTTATATTTGAATGTAATTTTTTTGAAATTATTTATTATAATAATCATCATTCGTTTATTGCCCCTGGATTTTGCACAAATGATACCAATGCTATCAGAATATCCTAGATACTTCTAATTATTTTTAAAATATCTTAACAAATATTAAACATTAATATAAAACACAAATATTAAACAAATAAATATTTCAACTAAACTGCTTGTTATCTCCAAGATTAAATTGAAGGTTGCAAGAAACATTAAAAATCTGGGTACTTCTCTATTATCCCGTCGACCACTTTTCATAATAAAAAACTATCGCCAAACTGCAAGATTAAACGCCAAAAACGCAGTCCCATTTACTTGATGTCAGAAGCATTATACGTGTTTGTTATGTCATCAAGTGGTTTTTAATTCGACATGTGTGTGTATTTTTCAGTTTTACTGATTTATGAGTTATTTCATTCATTAAAATAACAATTGTGTCCTTAAATTCCTATATTTATTTATTTATTTTGATATTCCAACGGCAACACTCTAAAGTTTATTTGGCATTACAGTTTGACGATAGTTTCTTGTTATGTAAAGTGGTCGATGGGATAATAGAGAAGTACCAAAATCTGTACACTACTAACATAACATATTATAAAGCTGTTAAGTAAATTGTAATACTCAAGTAATCATGACATTCATATAATCTTTTCACAACTAAAAATAATTCATTAAGATATGTTATTTAATTCCTTCAATTAATATTTATCTACTCTAAATGGATACCAAAACTTTTATCTTCAAACATGTGTCTTTATAAACATACACAATTTTTATTTGATAAATATATGATCTTTTAATTCCAGCAATCCATGGTTCATATTAATCTACCTTTAAAATCACATTCACCTGTCTTTAAAAAAGTACAAGCAGTTTTTACAATGTATGTAGTTTATTTAATAATTAAATTTAAAAAAAAAATATTCTCAAAATTCAGATAATTGCTTGCAAAATATCAGCAAAAGCTGAAAAGTAATAAATACTTTATTTTTTAAGCAAAATATTAACCAAATATACTATAATATTCATCACAAATGCAATAAAAGAGTCTTAATATTGAAAAATACTAGAAATTTTCTTATTAAAATGACCTATCAAATGTATACAATCATAAAAGTTGTGTACGAAAAGAGCTTTTCATCTACTTTGAGAAGGATGAAATCAATATTCGAGATAATATTTTGCATAGTAACTTTTCACCATGTATGAAAAGAAGGGCCCCAGAATAGACATTCATTAGCTCTCCCCCCCTTTCCAAAATAAATTTATACACAGAATTTTCGATCCATTGCTTTTATTTTTATTTTAAATATGAAATAATTGGTAGAAAGTACATTATCTTAATATTTTTGTTTTTTTAAATTTCAAATCAAATTGGAAAAGTAAATTGATTTGCAATTAGATGAGTTTGTTAATAAAATGTGTAGCTCTCATAGTTCATTTACAGGGACACACAAAAGTAAAAAAACATGCAAAACTTATCATCATGATAACATCAGAAATGGTGAATAAATTCGGGTCTAATTGGGACAGTGTATTGACCTTGCAAGTATCTTTGATGTATTCAATTCATTATTCAAATATCCCAGGTCACCTAATGTAAAAACCAGCCATGTTCAAAGCAAGGTATATAAAATTAACTGGTACTATTTTACTTTGGGATGTCCGATTGCATGACTTTTTGCCCTAATTTCATTATTTCTTTTTTCTACCGAAAGATGAATTAAATCTTTTCGTGCTCCCCTTCTATACTGGCACCTGGGGCAAAAAATGAAAGAAAGAAAATACCATTGTATAAGTTGTGTAGTAACTTAATTTTAATAAAATTGTAATTAATTTAAAAATCATATTGAAAATTTGTTAAGATGAATTGCATTCGATTATAACTATATACAGTGACCTCTCCCTTACTAAACAAATAAATATTTCAACTAAACTGCTTGTTATCTTCAAGATTAAATTGAAGGTTGCAAGAAACATTAAAAATCTGGGTACTTCTCTATTATCCCGTCGACCACTTTTCATAATACTTTCAGGGGACTGTAGAAAAAGTCGTATAACTGAGAGATCATCTCATTATACAAGTTTCAAACTTTACATGTATTAATTATTTTACCTATATTAAAAATTATAAGTTTTGAGTACTAAGAACAGATTTTAACAAAATTTAGAAAAATAATAATAAAAAATAAAACATAGTTTAAAAAGTTCACAAAATAATTCACTCACCACTATGTTTATTTTGAAGATTAACAGATCAGATTTTCTCAAAAAATGAAGTGATATTAGTTTGCCTCTGTCGTCGACTAAAAGAGAAAATGTTTTTTTCTAAGTCTATTAAAGTTTTTAAGCTATTTTAGGAATATTCATTTTGGTGGACATAATTCTTTAATGTATTTATAGCGGCACTTGCTTCTGAAAAAATTACAACAGCAGAAACATTTCCATCTTTGTCACCCTCTGCTCTCACGTCTTCATTACTGATATCTTCAAAGATTTCTCATTAAAGAATTCCCATAAGCTCTTAAAATCGGGTTTATCTGTTGACCTAGCAGTTTGGTCTTGTGAAAAACCACATTTCCTAAAACAATTCTTAACTGTCTCCAATGTCACATTTTCCATGCAGATGCTGTAAGATGCGTGGCATCTAAAATGGAAATTGCTTTAGCTTCCTTTTTGTTTTCCAAATCAAACTCCTTCTGTAGTTTACTTGAAATTCTTTATAATCCCTAAATCTAATAGCTTTAATCTGTTTGTAGAATCTGCTGGTAAAAATATAACTTTAATTTGTTGCAGAAATGGTACATCTTTTATATCTGGATGTGATGGACACTGATCCAGGAAAGTGCATTTTGCACTAACCCTGATTACTCACTCAGTACTATACAGAGACATGATCTGCAGGTGGTCATTTGGCTTTTGTTAATCGGTTTTCTTAAATAGCAGGCACAAGAAAATTCCATACAACCACCTTCCCACCATAGATTTCATCGTTAATAACACACCAAGGTAGATAAGAAATGTTATTCATTATTTATAAACATTTTAACAATAGTCAAAAGGATAAAGATAAGAAGCGTTAATGATTTGTACTTTGATTATAAAAATGAATTCTTGAATGGGAAATGTAAACTCGCTTGAAATGTTTAAAGCGTCATATAAGTGAGAGAAGTTTAGCATTATTTCCTATAAAGCATGGATGGGACCGAGAGAATTCGGGGTATAACCGAGAGTCATATAAGTGAGAGGTCACTGTAAATAATATTTGTGAGATTTGCAAAATGTGTTTTTTTTTCTTATACAGGGTATCTCTTCTTATCGTTTACTAATTAGCTAATTTCTAAACCATTAGTTTTAGAAATATAGTTCCAATTGCAAAAATGTCTCAAACTTTGTTTTGCATCACATAAAAATCGATTACGTAAAAATTATTACTTTTTAAATAGTTAAGGAATTAAAAATTGTATAGAATGCCTGGGTCCAATAAGTTTTATTTAGAAAATTTTTAAGTGTTCTAACAAGTATAACAGTAAAAATTTATTCTTCAATGACTAAAACTTACTGAGTTATACTTAGAACTTCATGAATTTTCAGTGCTTGAATCTAGAGATCTGCACGGGCCGGGCCAAGGCCCGAAGCCCGTACTCGGCCCGGCCCTATTTTTCTTCACGGCACTCGGGGCGGGCCATATTTTTTTCTGAAGGCCCGGGCCAAGTGATTACTCTTTACGGGCCAGGCCGGGCCCTACTTTTTTCCTGAAGAATAAGGCCGTGCCTTAAATTATTTTTTCCGTACAGAGCCGGGACTGGTTTCATTCTTCCTAGTCTTCATGCCTTAAAATTTTTAGTCCTGGTTTTGACTCGTATGAAAATCATTGTCTCGGCGTACCTGGTCCGTTCGAAGGTCAGTAAAATAAGATCTGGCATAAAAATCTTTTCAAAACATGCATACATTTTTAAATCGCCATTATTTTATAATTAAACATTAAAATTTATTCTTTTTAAAGAATAGTAGATTTATACACTTATTAAAATATAGCTAAATTAAAATATAGTAAAACGTGTGAAAAAGAACCTGCTTATGATGGAATCCTGTCTTAAATTGAAAAATGTGTTGATCCATTAAAAATGAATATACTAATATGTAAGAAAAGAATATATAATACACTAGCCGCCACTGGCGACCAGTTTGGTCTCCCTTAAATGTATGTTAAACATTGCAACACGTTACATTTATTCATAATTTAATTTTCCCTTAATCCTTCGCCAAATCGGAAGATTCTAATAGACAAATCATGAACTTTTGCGATCATGGTAGCATTTCGCATATTTTTTGGGCACAAATGTCACATACGCACGTTGGCGCGATTCCCCCCCCCCCCCCCCTCCCCCGCCAATTTGGCGAAAACTTTGTTATGGAAATTGTTGTTTATTTTTTATTTTAATTCTATAAATTATTTTTGATATGTATATCAATATTTATTTACAACAAACTATCATTTATTTATTTTTATTCTTTTTTTTAATTATGAGTATTTTTGTTAGCCGGGAGCAGATGATAATTCGCCAAATATCGTTCCCATCACCGTCATTCATACTACAATTAATTTAATTTTAAATTATAAACCTGTCACTCATTTCATTTAAAATACTTAACTTTAATCTAAAATGCTTATATTACATAAATTTAAAATACGTCACACTTTTCATTTAAAAGAGAAAATAAATAAATAAATAAGAAATAATATCATAAATCAAAACATTTGATTTCAAAATCAAAGTATCATTTCTAATTTGTACACGCGATAAATAAAAGCTGTATTAGCGATTTTAAAAATGCTAAAAATCTGATTCATTAAATATGAATCATGAACATGAATGAAATATGAACATGAGTTCAATTTACGTCAAGAAAAGGTCCGCAAGTTGAGTTGTATAGCACATAATTATGGTAAACTTTGATTGTCTCACTGGTGCGAATTATTTTTTTGACGCGAGGCAGCGGTCCAAAAATTCATTCGCGGAGAACTTGCTTTGCGAATGATTACCTCCATGATTTAATATTTTAAATGTTCACGACGAATCAATCTTTTTTTTGTTTACTTTTATGAATAGAGAATTTGAACTGCGAATCTTTCGACTGAAGTTATTGCAGAATATATACATAATTGAACGCAAGTCATCTCTCAAATATTAATTTATTTTGAACGATCTTTCTTAAAATGTAACTTTTATGCAGTTTATTCGAAAAAATAATTTTGAATAAAAATGGCCGCTTGGCATATGAAAAAGCGATGCGGCATCCCGGAACTGTTGAGGACAGTCACATGACTTACAGTTTTATTATAGAGATTTACACCTGCTAAGAAGGCAAATTGTCTATAACTCATTTTTTTTTCTTCCCTATGAAATTCCATCTTAGATTTTACCGTATAGCATTTTTCTGATTTTTAACACTTCAATAAATGGAATATGGATTAACAATATTGATGATAACTTAAACACATACATACAACAAATAGAGATTTATTAAAAAAATAAATATTCCAGCTTGCGGCACCTCTATAAAAATGAAGATTATACACATGAAAAAAAAAAGGCTGAGATAGGAATTTTTGGTTAGATCTCCTCCTATGGGGCAAATTTTTAACCAAATCGACATAAAAATTATGTTTTGTAGAAATTCACTCGGGCCGAGATTTTAACTTTTTTCCGGGCCGGGCTAATATTTTTTTTGTTCGGGCCGGGCCAAATTATTTTTTGTATGGGTCGGGCCCGGGCCTGGAAATTTCGGCCCGTGCAGACCTCTACTTGAATCACTAAAAATGGAAAAGTGTCTTTTTTTGTACTAGAAAATCTGACAATGCATGAAATTCAAAGTATCATAACTAGCTAAGTTTTTATAAGTTACAAGCAAAAATTGAGTTTAACCATGCAAATTTATTTTAATGATGTGGATTCATCTCAACAGAAAACAGTGTCAAAATTGTTTCAAACATTCTGTTTAAAAGACGTTTAATTAAAATGTCCATTGGCAGCATACAAAGAGATTAGTTACATGTTATAAAAATAATAGGTTGTTGGAACCTGTTGTCTATCCAACTGTAAGATTGGAGGGGGGGGGGGGGGGGGGATGATGCTATCGGTTAACCAAAAGTAACTATTTCCCATCCATAGAGCTCACCAATGTTGTCATTTCTTTGAATGGCACTAGCAGTTTCACCGAGAATATAAGAAGACTTCAAATGTAATTACAAGCTCTGTTTATTGATAATCCAGGTTCTTTACAAGGTACACAATACAACGCCTGTAATCAAATGCCGGAGAGGAGGTAAATGCAATTACATGTTGATACTATGCAGAGCAAAAGCTGAGTATCTCTAGAAAACTGTCATAACTTTCACAGATTGTATAAGGCATTGGCAAAACAATAGATATTTAATTAGCCAAAAATATATATTCTGGCGATACAGGAGTCTGAACAGACAGACACATGTGGTTTTATCTGTTAAAGTGAATGAGATTAAGTCAAAGAGCAATTATGAATTTTAACGCCGGCCTGATTAAAACCGCATAATGGAGCCTTGTGAATTTTTGCAAGAAACCACCCTAAAATATTACTATGTAAAAAGTGGAAGATGAGAGCTAAAAATATGACTAATGGGTGCTGATGTACCATAATATGGCAAGTAAAAGGCTGCGTGAATAAGAAACAAAAGAAATAATTTTTATATGCCGTGAGAATTGACAGCATATACACTAACCGTCGAAATATAGATGTACTACATCTGTGAACAAAGATTTCTCATTGTTTCCAGGCACAAGACTTCTTTTCTTTTCTTTTTTTAAATAGATGAAAATGCAGTCAGAGTGTAATAACGAGCAAAATAAAATGATAAATTAATTTTTAGGAAAAGGAACTGGGAATAAATAATTTGTAAGCTGGCAATTAAGTTTCGCCTTAAGATAAAATTTAGAAACCTTATACTTTTTTTTTGGGGGGGGGGGGGGGGGCAATCCAAACACATAAATTACATTGTAATATATCAAGTTAAATCTCCCTCCTTCATATCCTTAAGCTCACTTCATGTGCACATCAGTGATTCTTTCATATACACAACTACTCGTTAGTTACTTGGCTGAGTACTCAATATTTGGTTAAAGTACTACTCTATACACCGCTAATAAAAACAAAACAGCCAACAGCAAAAAAGAGAAAAATCTCTCTCCCTCTTCCCACTCCCAGAATTCAACTTAATTATACTTCTCTGGGTATCAGAAGCAGAAGTGAGAATTTCAGGGATTGGGGGGGGGGGGGGGGACTGGGGACTTAGATGATTGATTATGTTTTGTTACAATAATGCAGAAAATTTGAAAAAATGTTTTTTTTTTTTTTTTTTAGGATTTTAAATTTTGTGGGCTCGGGAAGAAAGAAGGATTTAGATGAATTTTATTTTATTAAAGCAGAAATTCACTAAAATGTGGAAGAAGCTTTTCTCCCCTGTATTTACCTTTTTACTTCTAAATTAATGATAAAACAGTGTTTTAACAAATTAAAAAAAAAAACTCGATCATAAGCCCTCACTGTCAGCCCCTAAATTTAACTGGTTTTGCTTTTGAAAACGGGGGAGGGGGGGGAATTACATTTGGGTTTTACAGTAATTATTATAAATAATAGTTGAAATTTCAGTAATATCTGTCTAAGTTGGACTTTGTGTAAGACGAAAATCTCCTTAACATGGAAAGATTTTCAAGCCCTAAGAAACACAAGTGGTACTTGAAACTAGTGAGGGGGTCCAGCCCTATACCCCCCCATCCCCCATATCGAGGTCAAAATTTAATTGTCATTTGGAAAAAATATTTTGATAGAAGTAGAGTTCTACACTGGTCAGGTAATACAATTTCACTCGAACCGCATCCAACCGATGGGTCTGGTTTAAAAAACAATTTTGGAAAAACAAACACAGGCACAAGAAAATATTTGAGACAAACTTCTTACTATTTATAATTAAATGCAAAAAAATGCACGAGGATTTCTGTGAAAAATGTATATGACACATTTATAAATATTGTTAAAAACTTGTGTAAAAAGCTAACCTTAAAAATCTAATAATATATGTTGAACAGAATCATTACATAGAACCATAATTAGAGTACTGAAGACAGCATAAATTCTTAACATACCTCAATTGAATAGTGTGGTTTTCCTTCAAATGTATACTCAATCTTTTCCACCTTCATTCACAATTTTGTCTCCTGCATCAAAAAGCTTTGATTTTGAGAGCCCTATTTAAATGAAATTTAGCTGGAGCAATGTTACCAAGGAATATGAAGTGAAAAACACACATATGCACTTGGTAACACTTCTACAGCCTGTGTGTCTTCATCTTGAGTTATCGTGTTCCATTCATTCCAGGAAAATCTTAAGATTCTGAAAAGAAAAGACATCTTATGTACTTAAAGGTCAACAGAAATGTATTAACATATCCATATATGTATAAAACAAGGCCGAAACTAGCTTTTTTTCACAGAGGGCAAACATGGATTTTGGCATCTACACCCCCCCCCCCCCCCCCCTCACTTTTTTGCAAAGTAAATTTACAAAGAGAATTTTACAAGTTAATAATAACTGATTTATTTTAAAATTAAAAATGGGCAATCACACTTTTGTCCAATATTTATAAAACCTGTGAAACTGGAATCAAAATTAACTAGAAAAATTCTGGTTTATACAGGTTTTCCTATTAGCAAATAAAATTGCTGGTTTTCTTTCTGTTGAAACCATGTAAAGTTTTCATTAAAGACAAGATTCTGTTGCACACAGATTTTACTGTAGTTGTATTACATTGCAATTAAGCAGGCGTTTAAAGTCATATGAGTCACAATGTCTTAAGAACTGAAAAACCAGGATTTTCTGTAGATATAACAATGAATTCCATTTCAATACCGTAAAATATATGTGTGCTATATACAGCCAATTTCACAGAAGTATCTCTTCCTATTAATAGACTGTTATGTCTAGATTCTTTCCTAAACCTAACATAAATTATCAAAATTATAATAGTGACCTAGTAGAACAAAAACAAACAATTTTTAACTAAGTATTATATTTTGTGAATTTTCCAACCCATAGTGTTTAGTGTCCCAATCACCTCAATTCTTCTTTTGGATTTTCCAACTGAAAAACATTTTTACTCAAATTTCATATCTATATATTTTGTATCAAACAACAAACCAAATGTTCATATTTGGCATCCTCGGCACACCCTCTTAGTTTCGGCTCTGGTATAAAATAAGAGATTAGTGTTAGTTCTTTACAGAAGGGCCTGATTATCACAACGGAAAACAGGGCGGCCTTGTATTTTTCTTAAAGTGAGTACAAATAGTGGTTAAAAACATGTTACAAGGGCCCAATAGTGGATCTTTGTACTAAGGCCTCATGTAAGGTTAGTTAGGCCCTACTTTAGATCATGTATTCATAAAAATCATGCATTTTATAAAAAACAAATCATGCTTGTTACTCTAAAGACACTCAATCTGAACAACAATTTAGTTACATTAAGCTTTAAAATGAAATTAAAATATAAAATAATATAAGAATCTTACACTTGCAAACACTGCAAATCAAACAATAAATTCGGCAAATCATTATTGAGAAAATAAATATTAACTTTATGGTACTGCCCTACAAAATATTAAAATTAATAAAAGCATATAAACTGCACGACTGCGTGGACAAAGATTAATAAATAAAAAAACATCGATTTTGAATAGAACGCGTATAACTTATACAATAACATTTAATTGCAAGACAAAAATAATAATGATAATAAAGGGTACAGATTGTACTAGTTGTTAAAAAAGGGATTGTTAAGAGATATAGCTGCTCAGTTACAATGACTTTAAATAAAAGTGCATGAATACATACTTTCCCAGTTGTGTGTATAAAATTAGACAAATCTTATTTTTACAAAGCAAACTTTTTTTTTTTTTTTTTTTTGCCTAAGATACGAACTTTTCATCCCCACCCACTTAATTATTATATTAAATTCGTAAAATAACACCGATCAAAAATAGTTGAAATAACATGATCAGATCCTAACATTACAGAAATTGTAACACTGACATAACCAAAAAAGACAGAAAACACTAACCTGATATATTTTTTCCAGTTTACATAATTTTTTTCTGTATGCTAGACATTTTAAACGCAACACACGTCTTGATTTTTATCAAAACAAAACAAATTTTAAAATATAACAGAAAAGAAGTACTTGGCAATCAAATAAAGTGAGATAAAGAAGCCAATGTGGTAAACATGAACTCGCTCTAAGCGCGTCAGAGTATGTGCAGTAGATTGCGCAGATTGAAGATTCTGGGTTCCATGTTTTTGACGTCATACTGGAATGATCTATGCCATAGTGTAAACGCAATTTTTTCTACTCTTGGAGCAGAAAGACCCAACAGCTAGACCAACATATGATCCTAAAAGACCCGACCATTCGCCGATTTTCTGCGTGCTAGTTTCGGAATGCGGCGTTTGCCGTTTCGTGGTCAGCACTAGAACAACAAACTGCAGTTTATAGAACACGTGAATGTTATAGTTATGTGATTTTTTTTTTTATTCTGGTTGCTATATCCTTATAAATATGAGGTGTTGTGTGCCTTTCTGTAGTATTGACAGTCGGGCAGACTATTTTGACCCTGATGATAATAAAATTTCGATGCATTATTTTCCAAAAGAGGAAAAAATAAACAAGCATGGATTCAAGCAATCGGCAGGCAAGGTATGCTTATTTAACTTTTACTATTTTATTTAAGTTTATTAAATGTTAATTATGCATTTAATCTAATAATATGGCTCATAATTTTACTATAAAAAGGAACAGAAACTTATAGAATAATAAAATATCTGTTCTAAACATTATGGCTATTAAAATAAAACTGCTTTTTTTTTTTCATCACAAGCACGCCATACCTAGACCCACATGTGTGGCTAGCGCTATACATTTGTAAAATCATAAATCTTTAAAACATTCTAAAATTAAGAATTTATACAATCAAACTTTTCTTTTATCTATCACTGTAGCCAAGGGATGTGCATAGAAAATTATCCTGATTTCTGTATTTTTTGGCTTTTGTATTTCAGGAATTTTTTTTATTAATTTTAAGTGACGTTTATAATAATTCACCCATGTGTAACATAATCTTTTGAATTAAAAACTTTTATTGCGATGACGTTTTAAATTAATCTTTTTGCAACTTGAATCATTCAAAGATAATCAATATTTTATATTTTAATGAGTAAATTTTGAATTTTCTCAGCATTTTTAATTTATTTTGTACAATTGAAACTTTTGAAAACCAATGATAGAAAACAAAAAATTTTAGAATAGCTTTAATATCACAATATTACTTGCATAATACTGCGTTAATTTTCTTTTACATGTCTATTAATAATGCAAGCATATATTCAGTATTTAGGATTGTCAGCATCTGATAACGTATTCCCAAAGAAACATTATTTGCCTGATTCCTATCACTTTAATTCTTTAAGGAAATGTCCATTTTTTGTCTTTCTTTCTTTATTTATTTATTTTTGTGTGTGTGCAGGGGTCGATGCAGGTTTTTTTTCTTGGGGCCTATTTTGTGAAAAGTAAAGGTTATTTTTGTGAAATTTTATTATATTTTTGTGAAAAATAACATTTTGTAATGAAAGTCAAAATCCAACTACTCAAATTCGAACCAAGCGTTTATTAACAAAAACTTTTTAAAATACTTTTGCTTAAGTTTTCCTCTCTGGTGAACTTGTTTGTTTACAAATTACACATTTTAAAAGTCAAAGAATAATAAATAAATAATAAATAGCAAGTTTTTATGAAATGGAATTTTGTGAAGGGACCTATTTTGTTAAAAGGAATTTTGTGAAGGGGCCCATTTTATCAAATTGATTTTTATGAAGGGCCCCATTTTATTATATTGATTTTTGTGAAGGAGCCCTAAAAAGGCCCCAAATTTTGTCTGGATCGACCCTTGGTATGTAAGTTGTAATGCTGTTAGTCGATTTTTTAGTGAAAGATTTTTTTTTTATTGTTGCACTGTTTTGTTTTAATGAAGTTATTTTTGTGAAAGTTTTCTTTTATATAATGAACTTTTTAAATTACAAGTTATATATTTAAAATCTTATGGAGATGAAATATTTATGAAGTGTTTACTTTCAAGGGATGAAATTTTGTCAGGGGCATCAAAGCGGGGACCCAGTTTTTTCTCAAATTCATACAGAAGATGTAAAGCAAACTTTCCCTTAAAAGTTGAAAATAGTTTTTAAGGTGCTTAAAAGTGATTACTTTTTTCTGTAAAGTTCATATTTAAAAAAAAAAACGTTTCAAGGATATTTACTGGTCAAAATATGATGAAAGGGGTAAATACTATTGGCCTTCAATGAATGTTAGCTTATTGTTTTTCAATCAGCGCCTGAAGGAAACATGGGCTGAGGCTCTAGGGCACTTCCAATTTTAGTGCACAATTTTCATAAACCTGATGTTTTAAATCCATTTTGATTTTGCACTGTTTACAATAAATGTTTTCAAGGGTCGATCCATACAAAATTTGGGGTCTATTTAGGGCCCCTTCACAAAAATAAATTTAATAAAAGGGTTTCCTTCACAAAAATAAATTTGATAAAATGGGCCCCTTCACAAAATTCCTTTTAACAAAATCGGTACTATTACAAAATTCCATTTCATAAAAACTTACTATTTATTATTTTTTGACTTTTAAAATGTATAATTTGTAAACAAACAAAATCACAAGAGATGTCCCTTCAGTAATTTACATTTCATATGCACTAAAAAATAATAAACATGTTTATTAAAATAGCACATCTGCAAAGAATTCTAATAATTGACTCATATCCAGTGCCATTAGTTTTTGGATAGAATAAGCAATTGCATATCATTTAAAAAAAGACTTTAAATAAGGGGAATATATTGAAACATCTTAATAGATTGGGGTGGGGGGGGGGGGGAGTTGGTAAAACTGATATAATCGATCTTTAAATAAGGGAAATTTTTTTTATAAAATAACATATCAATGTTAGTAATGTTAAAAATGAATTTTATAAATTGCAACTGGGCCATAGGCACACCTGTTAAAAAACTTTGCCCCTCCCTAGATTTTATTTTGCCGGTGCTCATATTTTTTAGTATTTGTCCCCAACAAAATTAACTCTCAAATCATTGTGTATTATATATGTAAGCAATAATTTAAATATGTAAAATCGAAGCAATTATAGAATAGTCGTGAAATTACTTTTATCCTAAAATAAAGGAGGAAATTATAAAAGGATATATAATAGAACCACGCCAAAACGCAATTTCTGAGATGGATCTTTAAATTATTGATATATTGTATTTGTCTCAAAAATGAAAATCCTAGATATTGTTGAAATATTTAAAAACTTATCTTAATTGAACTCTTACATCATATCTAGTAGTTTACTAATCAGATATTCTTTTTACACAATATGAAAATTTTATTAATAAATAAACACTTTTTGCAATGAGACTTTAATTCTCGACTTTAAATATGTTCTTTTCACCAGTTTCATCCATCCTGAATAGAAATATATGCTAAAAATATTAATAAACAGATAACATTACTAACGTATTTAAAGGGAAAAACGCGGAATGTTGTTCTATTATTCTACGCTATCTGCTAGCAGACGACGGAGAAACGGGCACGTTTTTATGAATGGAAAGTCGGCGAATGGGCAGGTCTTTAGGATCGTATGTTGGTCTAGCCCAACAGACTTGAAAGACCATATAGTGTAAACCATGGAGATAGAAATAAGATCTTTCTATCTCCCTGGTGTAAACGCAGCATAACTTGGCGATATTTTCGGCTTGGCTAGCGAAAATACAAAGCTTGCGTTGCGTATAATCATATTACTGCTTCACGTTGCATCTGGTAGGTTAGCTTTTGATTCATTATTATTGATTTTAATTAATGTATGTTCATAATATCTGTTTTATTTATTGTCAGGTAAGAATGATTGTTTGCATAAGTATCTCATTGTTTAATATGGATTAATAATATACGTTTTGTTATTTTTTTTTTTATCCCTCTTGCACGTGCTATTGTACACTGATTTCTTAATATACTTTGAATATACCTTTTGGTTTTTATTGATAATTATATTATTTTCTGTGGATGAAGGAGGACTTTATTTAATTAGTTATTAATAATCGTAAACACAAATGCATCGCCTGTTTTCGGGCATGGAAAATTAATGTTTCACTGAAATTAGCTTTTTTTAAATGCCATTTTGGTTATTTTTAAGATTGGTGCAAACAGGGGTGTTAAAATCTGGGCTGGGCAGATTGCCAGCACTCAATTTTTAGTATTCTTCGTCTAATAATATTACTAATACAATTTAGACGAAGTATAGAATAAAATTTAGGCAAGAATACTGATAAAATTTAGTGGTGACAATCGGCTCATTGGCTCCCAGTTTATGCACCCCTCGGTGCAAAACTCAATACCATATAGAAGGTGGGTGAGGGTAAAATAGGTAAAACTATAAGTGTGTGTAAATTCTGTGCTTTTAAATTTTCCTGTTAATGCAGCATTATTTATTTAATATAAGATAGTCATATGAAACTAATATTATAAGTTTCAAAATTTATAATAATATGAGCAGGGTTCTCACTGTTTTAAAGTGAGAATAATATTTAAAAGATAAAATCTTTTTTTACTTTTCACCAGCCATAAAACTCTTTAAAGAGGGGAAAAAAATCTGTCACATTTGTTGCTTTTGAGTATAAATAGATAATTTGCCACCTAAATTATCTCTCTACTTTGAAAATATCTTCTTCTCCTCTTTGCACCCTCCCCTTCACATACAAAATTGAACTATTTTTCAAAAAAAAAATCTTCTACCGTATTTGTTGATTTCTAGTACAGGGGTCGATGCAGGTTTTTTTTCTTGGGGCCCATTTTGTGAAATTTATTATATTTTTGTGAAAAATAACATTTTGTAACGGAAGTTGAAATCCAGTTATTCAAATTCGAACCAAGCATTTATAAACAAACTTTTCAAAATCCTTTTGGTGAAGTTTTCTTCTCTGGTGAACTTGTTTGTTTACAAATTACACATTTTAAAGCATCACAAAACAATAAATAAATAATAAATACTAGCAAGTTTTTATGGAATGGAACTTTGTGAAAGGGCCTATTTTAGTAAAAGGAATTTTGTGAAGGGGCCCATTTTGTCAAATTGATTTTTGTGAAGGGGCCCATTTTGTTAAATTGATTTTTGTGAAGGGTCCCTAAATAGGCCCCAAATTTTGCCTGGATCGACCCCTGTAGTATAATAAATAAATAATCTGTTTTACCCTCCTCTTCACCAAAATATACTTCACTCTCTGTCCCTTCCCTAGTAAACAGTTTTAAATCTTTAATCCCAATTTTAAAAAAATTCTGCCATGTTTTTAGGTAGATTTATATACTACCTATGTTTGAATTTCTGAAAACATTTTGCAGATCTTCACTGATCATGACCCCTAGAACCCCCACCCCCCGTTTAAAACTTTATTTATCTATCTATATATATCACTTTTTTATGGACACAATAACTTCCATAATTCTGCACAAATCTCTTCCAAACTGCATTACTACAAAGTGTATACACTTTCAGCACTCTTGTTGCCAATTAGAGAAATCTGCAAAATCAGAAATATCACCAATGGCAAACTGCACATCTTATATTGAATATTACAACTCTAGCAGTTCGCTGATTTTTTTCATTTATGACTTACTTATGATGTGTTTTTTATCCGTTGTTTCGAAGTGATGGGGGATAAATTTATCCATTTGAGAAATGTAAAGATATCGATCTTTATATTTTCTGAATTACTTTCTTTTATTAATTTCACAGATCTGTTACATGTTACATAGTGGTGTATTGAGTACTTGGTCTCGGCCAGTAAAATATTTTCTAGAATTTATTAAAACAAAATAATTTGCATCTATTTTTAAAATATTCAAAATGTAGGTGCATGAAAGATCCAAATAAAATAGTTATAGAAAGAGTAGGTAATTTTTTTTGTTCAGTACTTAGTTTACAAGAGATATAAACTATTTCAACTTTAAAAAAAATGTTGGTTGCATTAAATTATATGTTTAAATGATCCAATTGGTAAGAAATGGAATTATAGAGTAGATGTGCCAATAGTGGACATCCTATAAAGTTAAAATAATAAAATAAAATAACCAATAAAAATTTAGCTCTTTTTTTCCATTTATAACTTCTCCTTGCATGTTTTTAATCTGGGTTTTTGTTGGCACTCTTAATCAAACCAGTCAGGAAGCAAAAAAATGTTTATAAATAGCTGCTTTTATTAATTTCTCATAATTAATAAAAATTTTAAGATTGTAATCACTTTTTTTTAAAAACTGTGCCATGCATATTTTATAATCTGGCAATCCACCAAACCAATTAGAAGCAGAGTAGGCCATAGTGAAAGGGGGAATTCAGGGGTCTCGACCCCTTCTTGTTTAAATTAAAAAAAATTAAGTTGCACAAGTTGTTAAAAATTATTATTTTCTGTCTTAAATGTTTGATTATTCATCTCTGGCAAAACACTACATATATATATATAAAACTAATATCAATTAAATTTGCAGTAGTAATAAAACTAGTTAATCTGCAGATCAGAGGCCTCAAATGTCAATTCTGTAGTTTTATTTTGAAATAATTTTATTTGGTATTTAAAACATTCAACCCACAGTTTCATATTTTTAATGCTAATTACTACGAGTGCTATACCAAGTAGTGTCAGGAAGTTTAACTGTTAAGAGTAATAGGAAATAAGATTCCATTCACTAGTACTCCAAGGCATTTACTTTTTTTATTTTATTAACTTCTAACACCCTCCCACCCCATTGTCACAATACTTTGATAAAGTTTATTCTTTAAAATTTAGTATTTCAAATCTTCTATTTAAGTTAGTTTAGTTAAAATATTGATCTTGTGATAATAACAAAATTAATTTACACAATGAATTATTCTCATAAATATTTTATTATTGATATTCAAATTATTAAATTTATTTGAAAATGACTTTAATTTTGTTTCATTAGTATGTTCTCATTAAATTCTGATTCTAAATACAATCATAAAACAATTATCTGTACTTTTTGCTGGATGTCCATTACTGGCATTTTGATTTATTTTTGTTATTTACAATTAAATTTTTATTCACATTAAGATGTGTGATTAAATGAATGGTTAAATGTTGATAGATTAATATAATAATTAAAAAAAAAATCTGGAATATAATAATTTTAACTATCAATTAAAAAATATCTTTTAAAGAAATTCCTGTAGGGTGTCCATTACTGATACTGACACATCTACCATAATTTTTGTTGTTGTTGTTTGTTTGTTAAGCCTAGCTGTCTAATTCTTTTACCCTATTTGGTCTTGTTTCTAAGAAAAGTATGTAATTTTTACATTATTTTGAAAAAAAGTGTAGAAAATTTATTCAGAATAATTATTGCATGCAATATGCTGAATTAAAACTCACCTCTTATTTGAATAATCCAAACTTTCTTACTATCATAACCAAACTACATCATCAAGAAATTTCAAAATGGCTACTAAGCATAACAGTGCAGCAGTAAATATTTTATTCTTGAAGAAATGACTGGCCCATAAAACTGCCAAAAGTTGATAAAATTACCATTTGTATTAATTCCTTTTTGAGTAATTCAACCTAATATAAATTAATAACTAAATGCCTCTGTTTTGAATACCAGCGATAGCTTGCTTTTATAGCCAGTGGTTAAAGCAATCAAATTTTCACCATTTAATCACATTATTTTACTCCATCTGAGTTTCTAGTTTGTGTACTAGATGTAGATCTGGCACATAATATTTTTTATAGTGTGTGCGATAATTTGTAAGGTACATTTTGATTGAAGAAGATAATTATTTCTCACTTTACATATGGGCTGTGGAACTGTGTGTGTGTGTATTACACATTACTTTCATGGGTTGATGCAAGTTGTTTTTCTTGGGGCCCATTTTGTAAAAAATAAATATTTTTGTTACAAAAAAGGAAATCTAGTTACTCAAATTCAAACCAAACACTTAAATAACTTCTTTAAGTCCTTCTGCTAAAGTTTTCCTTCCTGGTGAACTTCTTAACTTTGCAAATTACTAATTTAAAAACCTAACAACAAAATAAAAATAATTTATGGAGAGTAGGTATGTTTTTATGGAATAGAATTTTTTGAAGGGAGGAATTTTTATCAAGAGAAATTTTGTGAAGGGACCTGTTTTATTAAGAGGAATTTTGTAAAGAGCCTGTTTTATTGCCGAAACGTCGGTGAAGGCTTACTGTTGAGACCCGAAAAGTTTTTGGTTTCTGTCTGTTTGTTTGTTTGTCTGTCTGTTCCGCGATAACTGCCGCAAAAAGGGTCCGATTAGGTTGATTTTTGGTGGGTATGTTGGCGAGGTACCCGGAATTAGCTGTATAGTTTTGGGTTAAATTTGGTTCATTCGTTCGAAAAATATAGAACATTTTATTTTAAGTCATAATGCTTTTCAATAGGAAGTCAGACGATTTTTTTATTTTAACATTCCGCGAAAATAAAATCACGCATTGGGATAATTGTAAATGCTAAATTATGGATATTAAATTTACGAAATGGATATCTTAATTTAATTTGATAGGTTTGAAAATTTCCCAATATATTTATTGGAATTTCTAAATTAATTGTATAAATTATTGGGAAATTATACGCATTAATTTGAAAGATATGAAAATTTTAATTTCTCATTTTTTACAAAAATTTCCAATGCATTTACTTTTTCTCTTTCATTAAATGGTTGCTAAGCAACTGTATTTCAAAGAATATCAACAAAGGAAAATTCAAGTGAGTTATTTTGACGCAAAATGTTATTAACAAAATAGCGAATTTTCGGGTGATTTAATTTTTTAATATGCTTTTTCTAATGAAATAGATGAAAATTTATTTTAACTACTAAAGAAAGATGACCAAATCGGCTTTCCAAACAAAAAATATAAAAACGTTGAATGTGAAAATGGAATATAAGTCTCATAAGAGAAATTTACATTTGTATAAGCATCTTTTAATACACTGAATTTTATTCAATTTTAGCAACATATGATATTTAGTGATTGAAAAATAAGTATTCTTTTAAGGATAGGAAAAAACCTCCTGTATAAAGAGATGGTTAATTTTAATGAAATTAAAATAGTAAATGCACTCAGACATACACTCGATTAATGAAAGCGCACAATTACTGGAAATTGATAATATAAAATTAAAGTGACAACGGGGAGGGGGGATTTCAGGGGGGCCGTCCCCCTGAAGATATGTAATCTTATTCTGAAAAAATACAGCAATAAGTAGTTTATCTGATCATTTATCCGACATAAAATTGTGTTTAATGTGAAACTTCTAAAATTTTTGGACCTTTCAATAAATCTTATATTCTTATAAATGTATAAATAACGTTAAAAAATTTTAATTTTAAGCTATCAAATATTATGCAGATTATATTAAAAATTAGTGATATTAATGAACAATGATTTGTAGAGCTGACGTTGAGGCCTCTGATCTGTAGATTTACTAGTTAAGAGGAATTTTGTAAAGGGCCTGTTTTATTAAATGGATATTTGTGAAGGAGCCCTAAATAGACCCCTGACTTTTCAGCCCAGGATCTTTATTCTTTGTCCATCTGAACAATATATTTATTTAAAAAGTTCTAATATATGTTTACAATGTCAGGACTCATTCATGATATGAATTTTAAATATTCAATATCAACCAAACAGTTAGCTTTTTTTTTTTTTTTTCGGTTATGTAAGTCAATCATAAGTGGCGTGAACTGATCCACTGTAATTTATGTATTCTTAAAGATAATCAAGTATAGGTGTAGTAATAGATAAGAAAACAATTTTATGAGTATTTTGAAATAAATGAAAATGTATGAAAAGTGTGTAAATATTTTTTTATTAAATTTTAATTTAATGAACAATATTTTAGAGCGATCCTGAAATGATTATCTGCTTCATATGTAATATATTTGAGTATTGTTTTTAAAGGAAAATTTTATAATCTATTTCTGTTTTAAACTTTTTTTTAAACAAATTTTTTTAGATCCAAATTTGTTGTTAATTGATGTACCTTGGAGGATGTAGACATAGACCAGGTTCTGAAGGCATTGAGTTTGCCCAGTTGTGCAGCTTCCATTTGACAAGACATTACATGGGCAGCAGTCTGACCTATTGTGGCATGTCTCCTTCCAAGTGAGAATACTCTCTGCATCACTGATTTTGTGTGCCAGGAGCCATCGTCTAAAGTATTAACCACAGCTGATACTGCTGTTCTCTGATGGGAACTACCTCTGTACAGCATTGTGGCAAGTTGAATAAATATTGCTGTTGTGTATTGGTCCATTTGAATTATACACACAAGCAATATTTTTTCGACTACTTGGGCACACCAGCGAGTAAATCAGAGAAAGCTCTGTTCAGCAACTCATCTAGCAGGGAGAAAGCTTTGCCAAAAGTATGTGTTTATTGTTTTTGTATAATTTATCACACTTCTATTACTATTGCATAAGACTTTTATGATACTTAATTCAAAATTGTTGCATAACTCTTGAGGCACTGTTGCCCTTTCTTATATCTGGTCCAAGTAGAATGTAAATATATGTTCTATCATATGCGTGTTACATTTATTTATTTCTTTGATTTTAAAACTAGTCGTTGGGGGCTACCTTAATACTTACCCATCATGGGTATGCATAATATAAAATATGAAAATCAAATATGTGTAAAATATTTATAAAATGCATTGCAATTCGAATAAAATCGTGGCTTGATGATGTCATAAACTTTAAATGCTCTATTACTGAATTGTGTAAAATAAACATCCTTATTTATAACTCCAAAATTGTTAATCATATTACTGTTCAACCACGCTTCTAAGAACCCCGGTTGGCAGAATGCCAAGCCGATTCCATTCACACTGTAGGGAGAATAGCCGCTGCAAAAGAAGCTGAAATCATCACTTTTTATCTTGGGCAGCGTACTTACGGATTTCCCCATTTTCGATATAGACTAGCCATTTTCACCCATGCGCAGTTCGCTCCAGGTTTCTATCAAGCGTGGTGCATCTGTAACTAACGGTTTACTGCATCAGATGAAGCGTAAGAGTCCGAAACAAAATAGTTCCAGATAATCGAGGTTACTGAAATTCAATAAGCTTTTTTCATTATTACATACTAAGTACACACCGAATTTAAAGTCTCTATCTCAATTTATTTAGGAGATAGAACGTTTACAGATGGACAGCAAATTTTTTTTCTAAAAATATGTTTTTCGGAATCTCCAGTGTCTGAAACATGTAAATCCGTCAAAAAATATTTTTTGATTTTCAAAACGATTACAAGACTTACCCCTATACTACGTATCAGGGCTGCGGAGTCTGAGTCGGGCCTATTTTTGGACAAAAGAGTTGGGAGTCACTAAAAAACAGGCCGACTCTGACTCCAGCTTGTTTTTTAGACAGTTTGAAGTGAAATTAAACCAATTTTATGTAATTTTAAATTTATAAACTGAATTATTATTTTTATATTTGGACTATATATACAAGGAAATCCAGATTAAACAGGTCCAGTATACTGTCCAGTTTACAGTGTATATGAAAACTGCTTTTAATTGAAATCTCTAGTTTATATTTTATATTAGTATGCAGTACTTTCTTTCGGTTTTTGGGGTTTGCAGAACCCGAGGTAATGCGAAAATTGGAAGTTTCTGCTCTTTTTAGAGTCCACAGAATCCAAAATATCTTTGTAATAGAAAAATTTTCCCTTTTGTTTTCTTGTTCCTTGTTTCAGGTCTGTAGGACCAGGAGTAATGCTGAAATTGTAGTAAATTGTCTCCCCTTTTTTTCGTGTGCATAGAATTCCCCCCCCCCCCCCCCCAAAAAAAAAAAAAGTGAAATTACAATTTTTTTTTCCTGAGTCTGCAGTACTCAAAATAATGATGAAATAGGGAAATTTCAGTTATTTTTCTCTTTTCGATATTCAGGTTTTGCAGACCCGAAATAAAGACAAAATTATAAAGTTAATGCAGGAAATACAAAATTTTCCTCTTTATTTTTCTTCCCTTACATCAGAATTTTTCGGGTCTGGAAGACACAATAACTCCAAAATTACAACATTTTGTATTTTCTTTTTCAAGTCAGCGGGATCTGAAATAGTAAAATTTCCTTTTTATTTACTTCTTTAGATTTCAATATTTAGATTTTTCGGGTCTGCAGGACCCAAAATGCCGAAAATATAAAAATTCTTCCCCTTTTTTTATGAAACCGTGAGAACAGAATAAATCTAAAATAGTAAAATTTTTATTTTTCTTGCATTCCCCCATAATTTTTCGGGTTCTGGAGACCCCAAAATGATGCTTAAATTGTAAAATTTTATTCTGCAGGAATAGATATAAAACCAAAATTAAACATCCTTTCCCCCATATTTTTGTGAAAAAAGGTGAAACTTTTTATGCTAAAATACTGTCAGAAGTTTGCTGCTGCAATAAATGAGTCCTCGTCTTGACTATCTATTACAGCTTATACCCATAATTCATTCAAAAATATACATATCATATACTTCAATTTTAAACAGGTCATGTAACAGCAGGTTGCAGTGTTGCCAGTTGAGTTTTTTTTAATTCTGATTGCTTGATTGCTGCCATTTTTTTTTAAATACAGTAGAAAGCCGCTAATCCGCAAAGCTTGGTTCCAAGTGTTGTGCGGATTGGAGGCCATGTCTATTTAATATTTGTTTACATTTTTTTAAATTCATATTTTGGACAAATTTAGATTGCTAATTACTAAAAAATAAGTAAATTACACATTTTAATATATAGATAAAATAATAACTATGTAAAAAATAAATTTATTATTTTTTAAATTTCTTAAATATGGCATCAATTGTTGTCTGTTTTAAGACATTTGGTTTATAGTGTTGAATTTTATCTTTAAGTAAAAGTTCAAAAGCAATATATATGTATTCTTTTATGTGTTTTTCAATTTTATAATTATGATTTAATGAAAAAATGAATAAATTATAAAATATATTGTCTAAGTAAGGATTTTTTATCATAAAAAAAAAAAAATCACAAAAGCTCAAATTGTAATTTACAAGTATTGTATGAAGAAATGAATATATAAAATAATATACTAATTAAATGTGCTTTCATTTTAAACTATAAAAAAGAATGTTATATAAAGATAAGAAAAATGTTAAAATTGGTGAAAAAAAATTTCGAAATTCAAAATTTTGTCACCATTGAAGCATTTTTCAAGAATGAAATTTCTTTGTTTACATTCATAAATTGATTGCGGATTACAGGTTTGCGGATTAGCGGCGCTCTACTGTAGTAATATTTTCTTTATTTAATGACAAATTTAATAAAGCGACTATTACTATTTCAAAACAAATGACAGCAATAAAGCAATCTGAATAATAGGAATCAACAGGCAATACTAGTACTTTAGACGTCCCGGAGTAAAAAGTCGGTTCCTTTAAAATTTCAGGAGTCGGAGTCTGTCATTTTTCCCACCGACTCCGTAGCCCTGCTACGTATGATGGGTAAGTAAAAGTATGCTTGACATAAACTTTTTTAAAAAACTTTTTCTTAATTGTACTGTTGTAGATTTTACAATAATTGCAATATTTCTTATACTATATACAGTATATTCTCTCAAATCCCATGACCTTAAAATCATCTACAAATGCCTAAAATTTGCACATTGTTGCAGATGTAAACAGTGAAACTTGGTCAAAATGTAGGGGGAAAATTCAAGATTTGTTTTATTTTTATATTCTGTATCCTTTTTAATATGTAATTTCTGGTTAATATGACAACTCATGTGTTCTCATATAGGAAGTTTAAATTTATTTCCAAGAAAATTATTCACGATAGAGTGCTGATATCAGTGGTGATCATGATCTTTTTACCAAATACATTTATGTATTAATAAAGCTTTTTTAGTTAAGTCTGATTAAACATGAAATAAAACTTAATTATTTTAAGATGTTGATGTAAATTATTTGTGCACCTTTATGAGGTAAATCTCATTGAATATTTCAAGAAAACTTTATCTCATCATTATTAAATTATGCATTATTAATTATGTACTTTTAATATTTATTTAAATTTTCTTAATTTTTACTACTTTATACATTATTATTTTAATATTTTAAGTTATTGTAAGCATTCATTATAATTTTGAGTGCATTATTACATTCAAATTACTGATTTAAAAATATAACCAAAACAGTGACCAGAAATCTGTATAACCTCTGGTCCCAAATGACACAGATTTGAGGAAGTGTATGGTATTCACAGTTGTATAATGTTCCTTTATTCTTCTGTTCTAATAAAAGAATAGTTCTCATCTTCCAAACTCTCTGAAATTGTAATCGGTTATAAATATAAATGTATCGAAGCTCTCTTTATATTTAGTGATGAAACATGAGTCGAAGCAGAGAGAAGCCATTCCAAAGTCCTGCTTTTTCACCTTTTTTTTTTTAATTCCTGAGAGATTTTTTTAAATACCTGTATATGTCTTAAACATTTGGAAATTTTGTATGTAATCAGGGATCTGTTTAGGAAAAAATTGGGTCCTTTAAAGGACTCTTCACAAAATTTCTCATTTCAAAACAGGACCCTTCACAAAATTATTTTCCCTAAAACAGGACCCTTCACAAAATTATTTGTCTTAAAAATAGGTTTTTCACAAAATTTTTCCATCTTTAAACCGAACATTTCACAAATTAATCATTTAAAAGTAAAATCTGACCTATTACTTTTACATATATATAGAAAATATATGTATTTTACATCCATATATCTTCTTAAAAATGTATATATAAGAACCTGACTATAACGATCATTTCAAATTCACAAAATTATTATTAGATTTTTCACAAATATAAAAAGCTGTTCACAATTTCACAAAAACAGGACCCTGGGAAAAAAGGCTGGACAGACCCCTGGTAATGTAAATCTGGTCGTTTGAAATGTAAAGGGCAAAACTGGGAAATTTCATTAGTGGCCAGTAGTAGCAGTTTTATAAGTGGCCACTTTCTTATTTAAATGTTCTAAACAGCAAAATTTTGTTAATTTCAATTAGTATTCATCTAAAATTAAATAGCCCAAATAAAATAACCAAAATAATACAACCAAACAATATAACCAAATAAATGTTAATATAAACCGGGGAGATAAATAGATTAGGAGGGCCCAATATGACTCAAATTCCTTATATATACTTTTTTCATGGATTTTTATTTCTTTTTTCTTTTTTTTTATGTTAAAATTTTCCTAATACAATAGAAATTCCACATTATTTCAGGAAACGTATCTAACCGGAAAATCTGAATTTGATCGATATGCTGTTTACCAATCACATAGCATGCTGGTTTGCTGGTTAGAAATAATTAACAACTATATATACCACAAATAAACTATATCTACATTATATACAGGGGCATAATGAAAAAAAGCTGCTTGATGAAATATCTGAACATGGGAATAATTATTTGTCACATTAAAAAGTTTCCATGAATGTAGAATTTAGAAAGCTTTTCTCGGTTAAAGGGGGGCCCCAAAATGATTCTGTGCTTCCCCTACAATCAGAGGTTAATCGGGCCCTGGGTCTGTACCAGCATCAAATTAACATTGTTTGCTATACGAGTGTGTTATTATTTCCTTTATAAATTATTTTTACATTATATTTTCATATGGCTCTTCATCTCTACTTGTGAGGGCTTAATTTGAAATCTTTAGCTACTATTTCATGTTTTGAGTGTCTTTATGTTGATATTGTGTTGTGGTTCAAAAAGGATAAGGGGTTAAAAATTGGAATTCTGAAGATAAATGCATCTAACATTGGTAACTAGCATAAGGATATAACTAATGAATAAAAGTAAAAATATTTTGAAATGGGTTTATGTGGGAAGGGGTATGTATAAATAAAAAACCTAAGCAAAAGGTATGTGTGAGAAAAAAGTTCAGGAAGGGGGGGGGGGGGGGTCATTTTAGGAAAATGATCCCTTTTAAAAAAAATATGAAAGGTTTAACAATGATATATATTTTTTAATTGATTGCAGTATTTGAGATGTAAGAGTACGATTCTTCTGATATGTCTTCCAATTTTAACTGTACAGAATTGTTTGGTCGATTTATGTTAAAATACGAAGTATCACAAAAAACTGTGGGGTCAGTTCTTCAGACTTCTAGCTGCGCTAAATTGTGCTAGCCATTGCCCACACACAGCAAAACTTTCTTTTATTAATATAAATTTTTTATTTTATAAAAGTTCTGTATTGTTTCAATATTTTACTTTTGTAACCTTTTATTCTGTATTTTCAGCTGCTAAGACTGACATTACTTTCCCCCGTCTCACAATTTGAGTCATCTCAACAAATGTGTGCTATTTTTGCCAAGTTCAGCTATATTTTAATTTTCATTGTATGTTATGTAAAAAGTCATGTTTTGAATACATTTTTGCTCACTTGATATTTAAAAAGCAAAAATTAAATTAAAAAAAGCTATGTAAATCAAATGTTTTAAAAATCAGTTTCTGAATTAATATTATGTTTTTCATATCAAAATACATAATGGTCACCTATGTATCGCATAACAACATTCATCTATTATCTATTTAAAAAGCTTAAAAAAGTGATTAATGTGTTACTTTAAAAATCGATTCATATTTTTGAAACAAAAGTGTGAAATATACTTCCTTTGCATGACATTTGGTCATTTTCAAAACTTGGAATGTAACGCCAGTCCCAAGCCCAGGAAGAGGGGATTTTATTTTTATTTATTTATTATTGCAATGCTATTTTTTTTATCTCTCTTTTTTTTTCAGATGCTGCTAGTAGAAAAAATTTTCAGCAGAGTCATAATTGAACAAAATATGTACAATTTTATTGATAAAATATTACTCTGTATTTTGTAACATTAAAATGCTGAAATGTATTTTCAAAGATAAAATAAAAAGTATAAATTGTATTTGCTGTTTTATAGCTTGGAAAACAAATTCATGTTTTTATGGGTTAATTTAGAATGAATGAGTATGAAAAATGCAGACATTTTATAACAAAACATTCAAGTGATGGTAAAAATATTTTTGAAATCAAACACCTCAATTATTACAGAACCATTTATACAGAATGGGTGGTGTCAGATGTATTCCAGATAATTGGATTTTCTGGATAATTGATTGGACATTAAAGCAACATCCATTTGACATTTGACCACATTTGTAGAATATGTGTGACTGTGGCATTATTTCCGATTTGAAATTAATTATTAGATTACTCAGATTAAGAATCAAGATCAAAGATTAATTAGAGTTTGAAAGAAGGCAATTTATGGGAATCAATTGCAAATAGCAATTCCTCTGCATAAAAATCAAAACGCCTAATATGTAGCTGAATATACTTCAATTTCAATTCTTAGATGTTGGCATCAAGTTATACCATGAATGTTGTAATGTTTCAAGCAATGAACATGTCAAACTAGGTTTTTAGATAAACGGATCCATACTGTATATTATATACATTCCTGGCTGATACAAGTAAATTTTAAAATGGAAGAATGATAGATGGCAACACTATACATATTAAGAAAAAGAGAAAATTGAAAAAAAAAAAAGCTGATAAAAACTAAACAACATATTTTTAAATATGCTCACTTAAATTTAAGATGTTCCATGTTGTCTTTACTTTTCTGAATTTAAAGATGACAACACACATCACCACTGTAAATAACCTATAAAAGGTTCTAGGGAGGGTTGAGGGTGTTATTATAATTGTTCTTCTTAAAATTAAAACTTTTGAAAATAATTTTATAAGAAAATCCCTTAGTATCATTAAAATATACATATATATATTCTAAAAGTGATAACAGTACACCAAAAAGCCTTATAAATACCGTTTAATAAACAGATCTACTAGTTTCGTACAACATTCTCAAGATTAATAATTATAAATTAACTATTTTCCCAAACATTTGAAAAAACTTTTTGCTAAAATAGTTTATTATTGATCTGGAGAATGATTGTGTGTACGAAACTAGTAGATCTGTTTATTAAAAGTGTTTAAGTGTATTGTTATACATATTTATTTTTATTTTCTAAAATGGTAAATGAATAGAATTTATGTTAATTAGTTTTATTGATTTATTAATTTAATTATCTTGGGTACACAAATAACATGAAATATGCCTTTTTTTTTCTCTTTGAAATGAATTCAAGTATAGTAATATATTACTTTTTCTTTGCTTTAAACATTGTGAACTTCTTTAAAATGAAATAACACATTTCTGTTAGGGAATGTCTGTTTGTTTTACAAAAAGGGAATGTTATGAAACACTAAAGTTATGGGGTAAGGGGCTCGGTACCCTTTTAATTTTTATTTGAATATTTTATACCTTTTGACATATTAAGTGGTTTTATGAAGGAAAATGATTTTTAAAAAAAAGTTCTTAAGTTAAAATTTTAAAACAACGTTCAACTTTTTTCAAAAATATTTTTTTTTCTTCTTTTTTTCATATTTCTTTTGTAAGAGATTCAGAAAAGTTAATTAGTTTAAGAAAAAATATATAAAATGCTATAATATATGAAAAACAATGAGTATTTACATAAATACTTTATTTAAAAAAATAATGAACTATAGTAGAAAACCACTAATCTGTACACCTTGGTTCGAAGGATTGTGTGAATTTGGAACTTTTTATTAAGATAAATAGTAATACACTATTAAATAATAATCCATGTTAAAATATAATAAATATAATATTTTTAAATGTTTTTAATTTTAAAACTACGATTTAAGGATAAAAAGATAAATGATTAAATATATTGGCTAAGTAAGCATCATTATTCATTTAAGGTGGTTCTCAAATTCCCTGCTCAACTAAGCAAAACTTTCTGACTCAATTGTAAACGTAAAGGGATAAAATTGTCTGGCCTGACTATCGAAGTGATTTGGAATCTAAACACGTTTTCCATTTTTTTTTTATTTATAAATAAATTATTGATTTATAAGTGACTCTTGTCACATAACAAGTTTTTTCCCTTTCTCGTGCTGCTGCGTTGGAAATTCCATTCATAACGCCGATTTTGACAGTGTTTTCTGAAATATATTCTACCTTTACAAAAAAATAAATAATGGCTTTCAATTGAGGGTGTCGGGGCAAGAAAGTACCAAGCCACATTTTTAATGAAATAAATCTAACACTGTAATCGGTTGCTTAATATTGTAAATTATAATATCCAACATATAATTTATTTCTAATGTCCAGGGCCGAAACTAAGGGGGGGGGGGGGGGGGGCAGAGGGGCCATGTGCCCCAGGCGCCAAATGAAGATTTCGTTTGTCGTTTAATACAAAAATGTATATATGTGAAATTTGTATAAAAATGTCTCGTAGCCGGAAAAAAAAAAATAAATAAATAAAAACAACCAAATGCATTAAAATTGACAAATAGATAAAAAGGTTTGTCTAAAATACTAGATAGCAAATGAATAAGAAGAAAGAACTGTTCTCTTAGGCTATTTTTAACCTATTCCAAATACACCATGTCTATGTCTTCTATCTATCATACACTACACTTCCAGTGTAGGTAAGAATCTCTAACATTTTCACGGTCAGTCTTCTGTCTCTGTGCCACTATCCGGTGTCTAACAAGAATAATTGCCAAGCGATTCCCTGCGAAAAAAATCCAAATACAAATTCTGGCTATGGTCCTTGTTTGACAATAACTTAATACATTGCTTTGGACAATTTCAAATAAAAATTTTGTTTTTCATATTTTTTTCTATTTTTGTATCAATATGCAGTTTAGTGTGTTAGGGACACACAAACTTCCCTCTATAAGTGCTACACACTCCATTTTCATAGGAGCCTTCTACAGAGTGGCCAAGATAAAAGAGGCCCAATATACAGAAGTACAAATACTTACTAATTATTATTTAAAAGTAGTAAATACAGAGTATTATGAATAACAACATACTGAATATTCAATTATTCACAGGAGGTGTTATTCATAATATTTTGTATTTACTACTTTTAAATAAAAATTAGTAAGTATTTGTGCTTCTGTGTACCGGGCCTCTTTTATCTTGGCCACTCTGTATAATATAAATGATATGATGTAAAAATGGATGTTAGCTTCATATTTTTGTTTTAAAAAAATAAACTACTTACATTATTGCAAATCGGATCTTTAATTTTATACAATACACCATAAGGAAAGTCAATAAAAAATATCAAGTAAGTAGTATTGAGAAACATATGTTGAAGCTTTAGCATTTTGAACATACTGATGTGATATACTGAAATAAAAAAAGAAAACTGCCCAGTTAAACTGAGGGCATTGAGCTCACAGGCTATTCACACTAATTGTATATTATACTCTTATTTCAAAGAATTTGAAATATGCCCCTCGAAAAATAAAGAAATCAACAATATATTAAGGGTCATCCCCAAGTTACCCCCCTCATAGTTAACTAATGAACCCCTTAAACTAATCAGAGAAGTCTCTAATTACAATGAATATATATACAAAATTTGAAGAAAATGGGATAATTCTGCATGAAAAACCCATTTATCTAAATTATGGGGGGTTAGCCCCCCGTTTCCCCCCTTTATGCTTAACCAATGAACCTCCAAAACTAATCAGGGAAGCGCCTTATCACAAGGAACCTATAAACAAAATTTAAAGTAAAACGGTTAGTTCTATCAAGAGTTATCGCGTTACGTACATACAGAACCGGCGGGCACATAAGCTCTCAGGCTTTGATAGCCTGTGAGCTAAAAACATAAACTGAGCACTCTGAATCCTTTGAAGGAAAATGGGTGCAGTAAAAAATCTTTTTCGCATATATCCTAATTATCTGATGTTTATGCAAGAACATACTGGCGATGTTTAAATACTTTTTATTAAAAAGTGGTAATTTCGTCATTTCTCATCAAAATGAATGCTAGCATTCATTTTGATTCACCTTCTGAATTCACCTTTACAGGACTGCGTCACCATCCCCCTACCCCAAACGCACACTCTATAGCGAAATCGCATGTTAACCTATGGGAAAATTGAATTACTAGGTGGTAACTCATTACGTAATATAATTATCGAAATACGATTTCCCCCATCAGAAAGTACATGGCTGATGCCGACGTGGTGCTTTTTTAAAATTGCCTAGTATTTTTAAGATGATAAATTTTGAAAATTTTCTACAAGTAGAAATTTCAGTTTTTGAAATACTTAAAATTTAAGGAGACTTTAAAAAAACGCACTACTTATAGGCAACAGAAGTCTACTTTTTGGTGGTGAAAACCGTATTTCGATAGTTAGGTAATAAGTCACCACCTAATTCAATTTCTTCATAGATGATGAACATGAGATTTTGAGACTAGCTATTTGAAAACCTGTATTGGTGAATCATCCCTTTACACTGTAATCTTCAGCCCTTTACACTGTAATCTTCAGGAATAATAAACAGAACCCAAATTTCCTCTGAGAAATGTTCATTTAAATAAAAAATTGTTCACATGTGATTTTTTTCATTTTTCTTATCGAATTTCGATTGCTTAAATGCAGGAACCAGTTAGCATTCGTTAATTAGATATTTGTTGATTTTGGACATAATAATGTTATTAATACATAAATTTGTTGTGTGCCCTGTTTGTACGTATTTGTGCGTTAAAACGTTGTAAAAGGTTTTAATTTATGTATTAAAAATTCGCACAAAGTGTTTCATTTATGCTTATAATGTTATGCTATTGAAACGCTGACTTTCAGCAGAACTAAGATTTTGAATAAAAATGATCTCCGAACTCTAAAGCAAATCAAGAGAATCTTTTCCTTTTTTTTTAAGGGAAGGGGACGGGGGGGGGGGATACATAGTTTCATATAATCGACACAGTATTAAACAGTAAATGGAACATTTTCCTGGTCTTGCCGGAAGGAACACCTGCTAAGACAAAAACTTGCCTAAAACGAAACTTTTTTTTTATCCCTAGTGATTCTGTTTTCAGATTTTATTGTATGTAAAACGATTTAATATAATAAATTATTGCTTAATATTATATAGGAACATGTCACTGCGTGAATGTTACTTCTGACAGATCGGGTTTACAAATAGGGACCGGGTGTAAACACATTCCAGCGTCCTATTGTACGTAACGCTAGTTGTCAGTACTTGTGATTTAGAAAGCGAAATTTATTAAGAGCGTTACAGATCTAGGGGGCTAGTCCGTGTTATTTTCAGAATTTGGACGATTTTATTAGATCTTTTACTTGTGGGAGCATAGGATAGAACTGGTGCAACGCTTTGACGCGCCGCACCCGGAGGTCTCCAGTCGTGGTCCGGGAGACAGAACGTGTTGGGGCCAAGCTTGACCAGTTGTCTCAGTTTCCGAGAAACCGGAATTAATTGAATATCAGTTATTTCAGTCGGGTTAGAACTATCCACAAAAAAGAATTGAATTATTAATGGCACAATCAGATGAGGGAGCCATTGACTTTAATAAGTCAACGTTGTCCGACTTGGGTGTCCCCAAAGTCGATGACGATGGGAAGGAGGACAAACGAGTACCAGCACAATACATAGTGAATAAAGCGAATGTCGTGTTGCAAGGGAAAGCCAAACAAAAATGAAAAAGATGTGATGGTGACACTGACACATCTGGAAGAGCTTTATGCACTGTTCGTACAGCAAGCTCTGGAGTCGCTAGAACTGTAATAAACAACTTGACATTGAAGGTGACTGAGTCGGAATTTAATAAAAGATATGCAGGACGCCTGCACCGGAAGAAGGTTCCAAAGTGGAGAAGAAAATTAAGCGTCCAGCGGGGAAAAGAGGGAAGACCTGTGCTGCAAGTGCCACCACAGACCATGTCCTTCTCGTATATCTCACGTATAGGGAAGTAGCAATCAGCTGATCAACCATTGTACTTCATTTGGAGGTCAGGGTAGTTAAACCAATCAGAACTGCCTATTTGTAGTCTGTGACTTCCAACATAACGTCTATTGCAACTGCCCTATAAGAAGGAGGATACCAGGTCTTTGGAGAAAAGGTTGACAGAGGCGATAGAGCCGGATGGACTCCAGGTGGGAGTCACGGGTAAGGGGCCTCTTTAGTCCGGGGGTTTGTTAGTGCGCCTCTCTACGAAGAAGTATGCCGAAATTCTATAAAAAACGATATAGGAACATGAGAAGGTGAAGGATTAAGGCAGGGCTACACTACATACCGGGCTTGCTCATTCATTATGATGACGTCACAAAAGGTGGCTGACTAGGAGGAAAGACATACAGCGATTGGCACAAAACGATGAGCGCGTTGCTTTGAACCAATCGCTGGTCGCGGTCAGCCACCATTTGTGACGTTTTGAGAGTGAATGAGCAAGCCCGGTATCTAGTGTTGCCTTGATTAAGGTCAAGTGCACTGTTCCTAGGCTTCGAAGTCCTCGTATCATCGCATACGACATACATAACGAATCGTCGAAGCTGCAATAAAGAAGTCGGGTGCTAAGGCAGGGTCGGTTAAGATCAAGTTTCCTATTAAAGGACGAGACTTGACCAACTGGGTCCTGGAAATCACTCAAAGAGCCTTCCATGTCTTAGCGAATCTACGAAGGCTGATGATCGGCTGGACAAGAGCTAAACTGGCTGAGCACATCCGACCGACTCAGTGTTATAGATCTAGGAATTATGGCCACATAAGCAAGTCGTGCAAGAATAAGGAAGCCTGTTTGGAGTGTGGGAGCTCCAAGCAAAAGTCGGACAAGCATTGTAAAAATCCCAAATGTGGAGAGGGGGAAAAGAAATGTTTGAATTGTGTCACGGTGAACAAGTTGTACCCTGTCAACCAGAGGGTGAATGGGAATCATTTATCCCTCCACCCCCATTGTCCTACCCGAGCTCTTGAGGTAAGCACACGTTAAATCAAATAACAGACTATAGTTAATCTTAGCACAGGACAGCAGAATGCAGGCAAATCTATGACGGCAGTGATTAAGGTGAGTGTGGATATCGACGACTACGAGATACTCTGTGTTCAGGAACCTTATGTGTTCGCTGAAGGTAAAGTTGGTGGGATTCCAGATGGGGCAACAGCGTTCTACTCTCAGGCCCAAAAGAGATCTGTGGTCTACGTCTTGAAAAAAACCATTCCGACGAGGAGGTCATGACGGACAGAGACATTGTTACGGAGCAGTTTGATTTGAGTGTAGATGTAAAAATTCTTGTAGTTTCGGTCTATTTGCCGCCACAAAGAGATGGCGTCGATATCACTTTACAGATAACTGCTTATATACAGCTACATACTTATTATATACTTCATATATATATATATATATATACAGGTGTCCATAATTAAACGACCCTACTTTAAAGTTGTCTACAGACGAAGCTATTGGTCAGAAAGTTGTGAAATTTTGTGTAGAACATAATGAAGGGATGGGAATTTGTTTGAGCGAAAAGAAAATTAGTTCAAAATTTCGCCATCAGAGGGCGTTTTTTAAATGAATTACACATTTAGCATATACTTGCGATAGTTTACAAATTTTATTACAGCAAAAGATGTTCAACAAAACTTTTTTTGCGACATGTTCTTAGCATTTCCCAAAACACACTCCGGACGGCTGTAGAACATGCTATCTTACGATTCCAGATGGTAGCTGAAAAGGATAGCCGTCATGTGGAATATGATATGTTGTAATAAAATTTTTAAACTATAGTAAATGTATGTTAAATGTTATGCTAAATTATCGATAAAATTATCTATAAAACGCCATCTGGTGGCGAAATTTTGAACTATTTTTTTCGCTCAAACAAATTCCCATCCCTTCATTATGTTCTCCATAAAATTTCACAACTTTCTGACCAATAGATTCGTCTGTAGACAACTTTAAAGTAGAGTCGTTTAATTATGGACATCCTGTATATATATATATCTCTATCTCTATAAAAGAGTAAGTGTCTGTCTGCCTGCCTGCCCGCGAATTTCTCCGTAATTATAACACCTAGGACTCAGAAATTTTTGCCATGTGTAGATGTTGTCACCGGACAGTATACCTCGCGGCCGGATTTTTAGATTTTTTAAAAAAAATTAAAACGTGTATATGGAATTTTGGATTCGAGGCTATTTCAAGCTCCTCCCATGAAATAGCCTCGGCAACGCCATCCGTGGCAACGAAGCAGCCAGCCAATGAGAGCAGTGTAACGACCGAAGAAATCTATGGCGTGAGTTGCTGGCCTAGAGTTGTCCAGTTTTTGTCCATGGTTTTGTCGCCTAGCTTCGGAGGTTGACTGCCGTGTAATCGAATCGAAAGGACAGTTTTCGATATGCTAAGAGACTGCAAGAGATGTTAGTTGGCAGGTCAAAAAGAAGTGAACCGAGCTACGCTAAGAGAGATGCAGAGAGAGTTGAACAGACGATGGTGAGCGGAAAATGATGTGTGCGCGTGAACAGTATATGATGGTTGTGTACGCTGGGGTTTTGATGGCAGAGTGTAATGTTTTTTAATTGTTCATCTTATTTTAACTTGTGTATCAACGATGCCTAATAAAAAGTGCTGGACGTTAATCATCACCTTGGATCACTGGAGTTCGTTAAGTCATTACAGTATGGCTCTTTCCACCCGACATCAATAGAGCTTACTGATTTTAGTTCGGATTTTCACCACAGGGGGCGCTTTCGTATCTTTGGTTCTATGGGCTGGATCATGACGTGGTATGCCTCATTCGACTCGACATCGATAACCTTAATGAATTCAGTTATGTTCGTATAGAACATATTGTGCCCCCTGCCGGTGGAAGGTGTAACTAAAGGATTTTGCAGCTAACTCGGGTTCTATGGGTCACATCACGACACGGTTTGGCTCATTCGACACAACATCAATAGAGCTTACCTATTTTAGTTCTGAATTTCACCACCAAGGGGTGCTTTCTTATCTCTGTTTCTATGGGCTGGATCACAATGGGGTATGGCTCTTTCCACTTGACATCGATAGAGCTGACTGATTTTAGTTCGGATTTTCACCACAAGGGGTGCTTTCCTATATCTGGTTCTATAGGCTGGATCACGACGGGGTATGGCTCATTCGACTCTACATAGATAGAGCTTTTCGATTTTCACCACCAGGGGTGCTTTTCTATCTCTGGTTCTATGGGCTGGATCATGAAGGGGTATGGCTCTTTCGACTCGACTTACGGTAATATATGGGATTGTGTATGGCACGCCCAGTGTTTGCTGTCTAAGGTAGTGGGCTCCCAACATTAGATTTGTTTAAAAATAATAAAAATGTTCAACACTGATTTCAGGTACATTTAAGGTTGTTGGCACGGGCAACGCCGGGCGGGTAAGCTAGTACTTCATATATATATATTTCATATATTATATTCTTCATATATATATTCATACATACTTATTATATACTTCACTTTACAGATAACTGCTTATACACTTAACAGCTTCAGGGTCTGTTTGACAGTCACATGGACAAGTCTATTGTAATAGTTGGCGATATTAATGCCAAGAGCTCGGTTTGAGGGAACCCTCTTCACAAGTTCGACGATCATGGCGACCTTATTCGGGAGTTTTGTGCTCAGATTGATTTAGAGGTCTGGGGCGACTCCACTAGTGAAGCCACATTCATCAGGTCCCAAGGAAAAAGTTGGATAGATTTAGCTTTGAGCAGACTTTGAAGACCAGCTCGTTTGGTCAGAGGGGAGCTCGAACCTCGTGAGACGGCTACCGACCATTGACGTATTGTTTCGGTAATTTCTTCAGACATGCCAATTCCATAGCCTAAATACAGGGTGAGAATTAAAGACTTGGATCTGCCAAAGTTCCGAGTGGCCCTGTCCGAAAAGATAGGAAGCATGGATCTGGCCTGACTAGATGGGAAATCAGTCAACGAGAGTGTCGCTCAATTAACAGAAATTTTGCAGGATATGTGTGCAGATGTCAAGAGAAATAAAAGACCTCGCGTTAAAATTGTTCCTTGATGAAGTGAAAGTCAAGCGATCGTGAGAAGACTTGTTCTAGCGGCAAAGACGCCGCCTCCAGCGTTGCAACGACAACCTGGATCAAAGAAAGGGGGAAGTAATACTTTTTTATAAACTCCGGGACCGTTTTTGAAAATCGATCCGCCGGGCCTAGTGGGATCATTACCGGTCGATTCTTGAGGAAATTGACCAACGTAAACCATTTAGTTCTCTTTTTGATTGTGCTAGGGTAAATCCTCGAACCCTTTAAAAGTTAGTGCAGTTCTCTATAAGGATGGGAGCCGAACCAAGGACTTTAACTCAACATCAGAAGATCTGATGGATTATCACTTTCCAAGTGATAATGAGCACCGCTCTGATCAGGAATACGCTATAGGGGACGACGACCCGGAATTCACCCTGAAGAAGGTTGAGACGGTTTTCAGGTCTCTGAATCGTGGCAAAGTTTCGGGGATGGATAGAATACCTCTAGAGATTATAGAACAAATTCTTTTTAGGACAAATAAAGTACTTTTCATAGCGTTAATGAACAATTGTCTGGCAGATAGTGTCTATCCAAGTCAATTGAAAATAGTAGACCTTGTTCTGTTTAATAAAATGGGCAAGGATCGTGGGCTGGCCAGCTTCTATCGTCCAATATGTTTATTGCCCATCTGGTATAAAGTTGTAGACAAGTTTGTGACCAATAGATTGGTTTACTATTCTAGGTCACATGGGCTCAGGAATCCACTCCAGTTTGCTTTTACTCCGGGTATGGGAACGGAAGACGCTCTCTAGGAGCTACGTACAACAATAGAACAGTGTTAGACACTTTTCTCCGGGAGGGATTTCTGTGGCACTGGGGGAGGGGGGGGGACATTACAGAGTTCCGTTGGGGAAATCGCAGTTTTTAACCATTAAAAGCATGAAATCGCAAATCTTACGGGGGGGAGGTGTTGTTCCCCCGCCCCCCCTGAATTCAACACTGCAATAGAACGTTGTCAAAATCCAGACAACGATTGTTGTCTCGACCTGTTGGATATCAAAGAAGCCTTTAACAGCTTGTGGTGGCCTCGATCTTTGCTGGTCTGAGTAAAATGAAGTACCTTAGAAACCTATTCAACCTGGTTAGCAGTTTTTTCTGAGAGGAAGGTAGTTTACCGAACAGAAATCTCATCGATGGAACGGAAATACAACGTCGGTTGTCCGCAGGGCTCGAACTCTTGTGTTTTTTACTGAAAATTAGTAGCAAATACACTCTTGGAGTTGGATCTTGGCGAATTTGTTCGGATTACTGCCTATACGAATGATTTCGGTCAGTTGATAGATGCGCCTGATGCTTACCAGTACAGTTGCCAAGCTAATTCAGCTTTGGCAAAAATAGCAGAGTGGGCAACTGAGCACAAGCTCGCATTCAGTGCAGACAAAACAGTCGCAGTCCACTTCCGGCAGACTCGTATATTGGGCAGAAGGAGGGGTCCTTCGACTCTCCCTCGCATGCATTTTCTCGGGGTTCCCGTTAAAACGAAGAATTCCGTGAGGTACCTTGGTGTAATGGTGGATGCGAAGCTCAACGGCATAGTTCACGTGGCGTATGGAAGGGAATCAATAGCCCATTACATCAGATCGGTCCGCTCCTTCAGTCGGAGGGACTGCGGTTTGAGTGGGGAGATACTTAAACAGCTTTCTAAATTGGGAATGGAAAGGCTCGCTACTTACGCCTGTAGTTTCTGGTGGACAGGGACAGGCACCGAGCGGATGAGAGACAAGCTGGTTTCGGCTCAGAGACCAGCTCTCCTCCATATAACAAGGTGCTTCTGTACTACCAGTATGGCAGCTGTTCAAATACTGGCAGGTGCAATGGCCCTAGATCTGCAGGTGGAGAATGAATTCCCTCTCACAAGAGTCCTCCGTATGAATAGCGACCTAGAAATAGGCTCAGTCTGTATTCGTGCACA
This sequence comes from Maratus michaelseni, assembly GCA_963931845.1. Classification (NCBI taxonomy): domain Eukaryota; kingdom Metazoa; phylum Arthropoda; class Arachnida; order Araneae; family Salticidae; genus Maratus; species Maratus michaelseni. Next base: position 141,548,566 of record OZ007591.1, on the reverse strand, counting down.
GGGCCATCGCTAAGACTTTTTATTGAGGGGGGAGAGGACCTTAAATTGCCAAGTTAAATTTCAGTATTTGCCAACTCATTGAGAAGTAAAAATAAATAGTTTTCGCCAATTCAACAAGTTTGCCAATTAGTTTTATAATTTTGCCAAGTTACCACAATTAGAAAATGTAATATAGTTCTTATTTGTAAAAAGTATAATAATATTCCCAATTAGATTTGTAACTTTTGCCAAGTCTATCAGAAATAGAAAGTATATTATAGTTTTTATTAAAGTTTTAAACAAATTTGCCAACTAAAAGTTTTTAAATTTTCCAAGTGTAACAGCATTCGGGAACGTTTAGTGGGGGAGACTCCCTCCCCGTTCCCCCCTTAGCGGGGGCCCTGTTCGTGCAGACGAAATTCAACGTAAAGCAGAACGCTGGTAGGTACACCCTGCAAGAGTCCCACCATGGATTGGGAGGAGGCACCTCAGTTCACTGGGGATTCCCCAGACCATCAAGGAGTTGGGGACCATCAAGGAGGACCACAAAACGATGGGCGCGCACTTTGTACCAATCCACTCTGTATGATTTTTAAAATGCCATGATTCGGCTGTGTATTCCGTTGGTCGTGTCTGCTCTATATTTTATGGCTTTGGCAACTTCTTCACTCTCTTTTCGGTTCTGACAAGGCTCCTACACTTAAGCTTAAATAAAGGCGCCCTTATAGAAAGTGCATATGCATAGAACTAGAGGATAAATCCACCCTTAATAGTAAAAACAGAAGAAACCACAAAAAATTAGAAAGAAAATAAAAGAGCCCAAAGCAGGAACTGTATCTCAAAAGACCTATAGAACTGAATAACGTAAATGGGAACTACATTAGATAAACAAGGAGGTGAATTCAAGCGTAAAAATGAAAGTAGCATGAAGATCCGTAAGTAGAATATGAAAAAATATGTGCAGATTTAGTTTTAATCTGTAAAAGTTTATAAATGTAGTCTTTTAGTAGGGCGTGTGATATAAATCCATTAGTCCAAAAAGACGAAAACATATTTGGGGGACGAGTGTAGAGTGGTCTACTACAAAAGCGACGCCCAGCGTAATGTCGCACGGGACCCTGGCAAAGCAGTTAGTGGGACGCAACGTATACTTCAATATTGGACTAATAAATATGTATTTTTAAACTAGCTGACCTTCCCGGCGTTGTCCGGGCTCGTGATAATAAATTAAAACAAACCCCAAGTTTCTTTAATTTTATATCTTTAACCTGATTTTGTATGAAATTATTTTTTTAAAGTGCTGCACACGTGCCGGAAAATCTTTTAATTGCACCTTCCGGCGACAAGGCGTGCATTCTGATCTAAACGAACCTCCGACACGCGTTCCCACTGCCTGCGGCACAGTATAGCAGGCGTGCATCGCACACGATTAAATATCTTTTAGTTATACCATCTGCCGCCAGGAGGCGCACTCTGTTCTAAACAAACCACCTTCCGAACGATTCCACCTTTCGACGCGTGTCCACGCTGCCTCCGGCACCGTATAGCAGGCGTGAAACGTACACTCTGCAAAATCCTTATTTTCACCTTTCACCGGCAGGGGGCGCAATCTGTTACATTCGAACATCCGACAAGAGTACCCGTTGTATCAAGGGAGTTGAATAAACCAATTCCAGTCGAAATCGGACTTGTAGGACCCGAGAAAAAAGCGTCCCTAGCGGTGGAAGGCCGAACTAAAATCTGTAACACAATCGAAAACCAAGTTGAATGAGCCAAATCCCGTTTTGATCGGGCCCATAGAACTCGAGATAAGAATGCGCCCCCTCGCGGTGAAAGGAGGTACTAAAATCTGTAAGGAGATCGAAAACCAAGTTGAATGAGCCAAATCCCGTTTTGATTGGGCCCAATAGATCCCGAGATAAGAATGCGCCCACTGGCGGTGAAAGGAGGTACTAAAGTCTGTAAGACGATCGAAAACAAAACTGAATGAGCCAAATCCCGTTTTGATCGGGCCCATAGAACCCGAGATAAGAATGCGCCCCTCGCGGTGAAAGGAGGTACTAAAATCTGTAAAGAGATCGAAAATCTAGTTGAATGAGATAAACACGGTCGTGATCGGGCCTATAGAAACTGAAAAAATAAATTCCTCACCCCCTGGAGATTAATATTCTGAAATAGTGGTAACAGAGGCGGATTACCAAATAGGCTGAAGCCTAGGGGCCCGACAAACTAAGGGCCCAGCGCTAAGTTTGTGACCTTTTTTTGTCCTAAAAAATATGTATGTATATCTGTGTGTGCGTATGTATATTTGTATATATATATATATGTTGTATGTCAATGTATATACATATAGAGCAGGAGGGGGGCCCCCAATGTATTAAGCCTAGGGTCCGGTAGGGGGTTAATCCGCCTCTGAGTGGTAACCAAGGACTGAAGATGTAAAAATTAAAATGTCAGTTTACTTCCGACCCTGCCGCCCCTTTTAAGGTTTGTGGATTCAAGATACGATAAAAGCACAATAAATTTCTTTTCCCATGAAAAAATCAGATTTAAAATGAAAATTTACCAGTCGAATTTCTTAAATATAATATATGATTTTGCGGATATATACCAATTTTCAAATCCCTATCATATATAGTTTTAAAAATTTGAACATACATTGAATTTTGAGTGTGGTTTTTAATTTTTTTAAGCATTGTTTATTTTTATCTTTTGTATCTGAAAGTAAATGAATTTTTTTTTATATAAAATAAAAACTTACTGGCCAATTTTTTCACTACTCTTAATCAGCATATGATTTTGTGTATATATATACCAATTTTCAAATCTGTATCTTATATAGTTTTAAAAATTAGTACAAACCTTAAAATTTCTAACTAGAATCTTTAGCTGGTAAACCATTGTGGCAACCTCTTTCATATCTCAGTGAAACATCTACACCTGCATTCATTTATTATTTTGTGGTTAGTGCCAATTTCAGATAAAAAGATTGCATTTTTGCGATGTTTAATAAATTTTGATTAATATATCGACTAATTATTAAAATTCTGAGTCTCAGGTGCATCAGGACAGACCTTGGACTATCCTCACCTAAATTTTCAGACTTTTAGGTGTGCTAGATTTCGCTAACACACACACACACACATTCACACAGAGTAAAACTTTATTTTATTGGTATAGATTGTATATATCTTAGAATCTATATATTTAAAACGAAAAGTGCATTCTGCTAAATTTTCCACACGAACATCGTCTCTTTGTGCATGCGCCAACATTTTTTGAAGGCTTATTCCTCTCAGAAAGGGGAAACCTGATGGATTAGCCCTCACCTGTTTAGCCTAAGGGGATTGAAAATGGATAGAGTCACCATTGCATTGAAAGACCTAATATATTTTTAATCTGAAATTGAAAGCTAAAGCTTTTTTTTTTTAAGAACTCATGTTTCCACTACTAAGTATACATATTTTTTCGCAAAATTTTAAAGAGAGCTTGGATACAGCTATATATTTATAACAGATTGAAATGTCAAAGAGTTTGGAAAATAAGAACAATTCTTTTATTGCTATGTTAAAAGAGCCAACGCAAAAACAAACAAAAAAGTGAGAAGAAAACATCTTTTACAAATAGATAACAATATTTTTCAGGAAATTTTTACACGGGCTGCAAAATTGTTTTATTTATCACCAATAAAGATATCAAAGAGTTTGGACAAAAAGAACTTTTTATTCTAAAACTATGAAACAACCCTACGTAAACAAGAAAACAAGTAGGTAAGTGTGATCGAAGATCGCACAAAGGGTTTCGTTTAATATTCCTTTCAAAACACTTTATCCTTTCTTTAATAAATCCAAATAAATTTCATTTAGCAACCAAAAAAGGTAATGTTTTTTATAATGTAAAAATTGACCGGTCTATTTTTAAAAATATCTAAACCAGCCCGATAGCAGGCGAAGCCCGCTATTATACTCTGTCATAATAATATCTGTCATGTGGACTAAATGCGATATTTAAAAAATATAATTTCAAAATTAAATACATTGTACACCTTCAAAATGTTAAAATATGTTAATATTTCCATAATCGGGTTTTTATCATGATTCAATACATTCCTCAAACTCATATATTTACTATTCTCTATTACTCATATTGGTACTTGCGCTGTGTTATTCTCAAACATTTGAGAAATCCATTAAACTTCCAATATGACATCAGATTAATCTGCTTTCTGTACATACACATACTCATACTCCTTGTATTATTGAGAAATCTTTGAAAATTTCCGTTTTATTACCCATATGATGTCATTTTTTTTTTTTTCAAATTGGTGAAACTTTTTATTTCATTTTCATTTTTCACGTGAAAATTTTTCAATAGAAAATTAATTATTGTAGAAAGAATTTTATTGTGGATTTTTAATTGTTGACAGCTGCTATAACGAAAAATGTTCAAATTTAATAGGAAAAGGCTGTTAGAATTTTGGTTTTTTATCTCTATTTATTAAAATATGATTTTTTCAAATTTTAATATTTTGAGCTTCATAGCAGGTATTCAGTTATATATACACAAAGTTTCAACTCTGTAAGTTATATAAGTTTTGAGAACGGCTCTCTGACAGACAGACAACGAAGCGGGAGTAATAAGGTTTCGTGAGGTGAACGAAACCCTTATGAACACTTTTATCACTAAATAATATTTTTTTGCAAATTTTTCATTTTAAATGTAATTTCATACAAAATTTTAAAGCGAGCTTGGATACAGTTATATTTATAACCAATTGAAATGTGAGAGAGTTTGGAACAGTGGTGAATTCAGATACATTTCTCCAGGAGGGATTTCTGTGGTTCCGGAGGGGACATTGTAGAGTTCCGGGGGAGAAATTGCATTTTTTAACCATTAAAAATTTAAAGTCTCAAATCTTCCTGGGGGGGGGGATACACTTCAATGCTCTGGGGGGAATGTCCCCCCCCCCCCAGACCGCCGCTGAATTCAACACTGGGTCAGAAGATGAGATCTAATTTTTAATTGCAATATTAAAGGAGCCGATGAGAAAAACAAACAAACAAACAAAAAAGCGAGAAGAAAACATTTCTTTTACAACTGGATAACAATATTTTTTTCACGAAATTTTGACACGGGATGTAAAAACTGTTTTATTTAACACCCATTAAGATTTCAAAGAGTTTGGGCAAAAAAGAACTTTTTATTTTAAAACTATGAAACGACCCTCTGTAATAAACAAGAAAATGAGCTCTTTTATCACTAAATATCAATATTTTTTTGTGAATTTTTCATTTTAAAATATAGTTTCATACAAAATCCGGTTAAAGATATAAAATAATAAACTTGATGTTTCTTTTTAAATTTATTATCATGGGTATGGGCAACGTCAGCTGCTCATACCCATGTCAGCTAGTAATATATAATAAAGATAATACAATGTATGAAAAATGCTACTGCTTTCACATTTAATGTGCATAATTATTTTTTTAATTTCGTAAAATCTTAAATATTTATTTGTTTGCATTCACAGTTTCTTTCAGGATTATTAAATTTATAGAGTCATCGACAATATATCAACTTTGCCTTTAACAAATAATTTAATACTCACTTTTTTCTCATGAATGAACATTTAAAAACAAATCTACAGCAAAAATATTATTATTTTATATAGAGGAATGGTATTTCGAATTTTGTAGAGAGAGTCAAGGCTCCTAACAAGACCCAAATTGATGCAGGACACCAGCTGCCCTGTCTGTCTGATGGTAGCGCTAGTCCTGCCTGGTGCAAGAACTTTTAGGACGCCTTTCCTTTTCCAGACTAGTTTTTAGTAGCACCAACTTTTCAAAAATATTGGGTGGGATCAAACATTTTGGGGTCAAATTACACGGCCTGCTCTTTTTTAATTTGGGAAGTGGGGACGGCTGGGAAAAGATGATTGATTATTCATGGTATTGTAATAAATATTAGTGTCTTTATAAGAATGAATTCACGCAAATATAATTTAATAAAATTATAACTTTATACTTCTGTACTATACTTTGTTTTAAAAAAATAAGAACATAACTTGACTTAGATTATAAACATATATATAGTATAGAAGTATAAAATTGGAATTTTATTAAATTATATTTGCATGTGTATTTCCTAATAAAGACACTAATATTTACTATAATTCTATGACTACAAGTTCAATGCCTAAAAAAGCTAAACATTTCAGTGTAAGTGTTTTATGGATGTCAAAGCATTAAAACAGATGATCATTGACTTACATTTAGTGATAAAATATACAGAAAAGGTTTATTTTTATAGAATAATATAATTATATGTTTTCTGAAAATATTTTCCATGTTCCTATGTGTCTGTTACTACTGTCCTTAGGATTTTCACACAAAATAATTTTGCGAACATCAACAGAACAAAATTTTCTTTTAGTGATAAAAAAAAATAGTATTAAAATATAACAGAATAGAAAATTCAGGAGAACAAATTATTAGGTAGGCTCGAGCCCCCTGAGTCCATATAAGTTGAGGTACCACTGCTAGTTTTTCTAACATTTTTTATCATAATGCAATCATATTAAAAAAAAAAAAAAAACCACTGAATGTATGTATGTATGTATGTGTGTGGACAGGAACAGGGATTTTCGCATCATCAACTTAATTTCAATGAATTTATTTCAATTTTGTTTTAAAAATACTTAAAAAAAATTCATATAACAAATACTCTTGTTTATAAAATTGAAGTCATTTTGAGTACAAGAAATATTTTTAATTTTTGATGTTCAATGTTTTTTCACATTATTTTTTTTCTCATTTAATTGTATATATCTTTTCATACTGTCAGTCTTTGATAAAAAAAATATTTTTCTAAGAAAATATGGATTTTTTACAAGCAGAAAGCCTCATGAAAATGCCATATTTAAGAAATGACATAGTGTAAACAAATGTTAAAACATATTTTTTTATTTTTTGTTTTTATATATGCCTTATCTAACAACAATCTTTTATGTATTAAATTCTTTGTAAACTTTATAAAAAAATAAGCACCTTTGAAAAAACAAATTTAAGAAAATCGTCAGAACAGATGCTTTACACTCACGCAAACATATAAACATAAGTTTGGCGACTTTTTGGTTGGCGCGATTTTCAAGACCGCACCAAACGAATAACTTAATACAATGGCTAGGTTGCCATTAAAGGAAAAAATCCCCTAAATTTGGCGACTTTTTTCCTTTTTATAACAGATTAAAAAAAAAAAAAAAAAATTGTGCGAGTGTATGACATTATAGCCAAATAGTCTTATAAAATAAAAAAAATTTATTCACTTTCACAGGCCATATGGACATGGACACTATGAATATGAACATTTTGTTGCTGCAGCAGACCTGCAATATTTGCTTGGGAGCAGCACATACCTTGTATGCCAAGTTAGGTTAAAAAATTTTGTAAATGGTTCGCAGTTCTAAAGAAACAGCAAGTGTTCATATTATTGTCATATTGCTTTTTAGCTGATGCTCCAGATTTTTTTTTTTTTTTAATTGCATGTTGTATTTTTTTCTTCTCCTTAACCCTTTAACGTTCATTGGTTTCCCTAGGAAACCACAAAACTTCAATTACGAAATTGCACAATGACAGCAGAAATTTAATAGAAATGTTTTCCATTTATTATATTGGTGAAATATCGCTTTTTTCTTATATACAAATAAATTTGTTTATAATTCCCGGTGTCAATCATTTATTTCAACATTTTAGCAATTGAAGTGCTTCATCCGTTAAAGGGTTAAATCACCTGTATTTTTTTTTTTTAGTAAATACAAAAACAATCTTTGATTTACCAAGTACTGACATTGATACAATCTCATTATAAAAAGTTGAAAAAAAAAAGGATAAAAAGTTATATAGTGTTAGGGTGTTAGGCAGAAGAAATAAAATTCTGAAAAAAAGTATATAGGGGAGAGTGGGGAGGTGCAAATATGCTTAAATAAAGCACTTCAATTTATTTCCAGTTTTTCCATCATATGAATTAGCTATAGCATCATATTTATATGCAGGAATTATTTTAGTTGCATGTTAAATTGGAAAAAGCTTATTTTGCTACATCAAAAGTAATTAATTATCTCAAGTTTCAATATAATTTATCAATTCATTTAAAGTAAAAAACTTATATATAATAAATGTTTTGTAAATCCAGTGATATAACTTTGATGAAGCAGCAATTAAATTAAGCCTAAAAGCAACATGGTTTTAGTTACAAGTTTTTTTATTGAAATGTTATGTGATGGTATGGATGAGACATCATGGATCAGGGAGGGATGGGACATGTCACATCTAACCCTTTGATCCATTTAAGGAAATTATTATGTAAACTATACACATACATAATTATCAATGCTTTATAAGTATTTTATCTTGGTATTGAATCATGTAATAAACAATAAATTTGGAAAACTGAAGAAGGAATTTTAATTTCTTAAAACTTTGTTCTAGCTAAAATAATTTGATTATGTTGTAGGCTAAACAATAGTAGCATGGTTAATATAGAATAATTTACTAAACCATGAATTATTATTCAATATTATTAATATGCTATGCAAAAAGAGGGAATTGAAAGAGAAACATTTGAGAGAATGCAACTAAAAAGATAAAACCGAAAAAAAAAGGGGGAAAATGCAGCTTTTAGACGAGTCTAGTGATAAGGGATCATCTTTAATTTCTTTGCACCTAAATGTGACGTGATGTACAAGATGATGGGGGTTATAGTATCCAGAATAACGAGGAAACCATACTAAGTAATCTTCAAACGGAGGAAGTTAAAAAAGTCTCCATTGGATGTTGGGTAGTTGTCAGATTCCCACATGAAAGTTGTTCTTGGATAAAAGATATGTCGGTCAAGTAACCAATGTAATAAATGACTTTACATCAGTTGTAACATTTACAAATAAAAGTGGATACAATGCTCATTTTTCCAGAAAATGAAGATAATACACATATAGATATTAATTCAATTGTTGGATTTTTAGATGAATCCATTAAACTCCAGATATCAGAATAAGCTTTTTCCAAATTGTCTCAGCACATATAATCTCTTAATAATAATACTATTTCATTCATTATTACAGCTGTCAATTCAATAAAATCTACTATGATCACCATAGCTTAAACTATATCATGGTAAAAGTCAAATTTTATGAAAAACTTATTTCAGAACTCCCTCTGAGTGAAAATACATTCTTACTACTATAATAAATTGTATATTATTTTATAAGTACATAGAAAAAATTCAGGTATCTGAAAAATTTCAAAGTATGTCCCATCCTTCCCACATATGTGAGTGGGATGGGGCAATTTTCTTGTCATTTTAATTACTTTAAAAAACTAACATTATGATATTTTTTTCATTTTTTATATTTTAAATATGTAAAAATGTTTTATGTTGATATTCAGAAAGTTTTACTGCTGTATCAGCAGAAAATAATAATAAATAAAAAATGTTTTTGGGAAAAAAGGGTCACATTCCACCCCTCTCCCCCCTAGGTGAAAATGCAACAATTGACTGTAACAGTTACATGAGATAAGTGTGCTTCCTACACTTTAATACATGGATTTAATGGCCAAATTGGCAGTGCAAATAAAATTGATAAGACATTGTATATTGTACGTTGAGATATTGTACATTGAAAAAAAAACAAAAAAAACAACAACAACAGAAGTACACAACATTACCATTACCTTAATCGGTATGATAGTCTTATTTAATAAGATTACTGTATTAAGATATGGTAGCCTACCATTTTAAACATTAAGATGTTTGATGAATATATATCTAGTATTGTGTGTTTATTCAAATAGAAATGAGATTAAAAGCAAATATTAAGTATTTCTGCCTAGAAATAATAAAGTAATTTTTAGTTTTATGTGTGCAGTTTATGATAATCATACAGATGTACAGAATTTATATTAAAAAACTTTTTATGTTTTAGAAAATGGTTATTTTCTATGAAGTATTTTTAGTATTAGCTGTGTTTTCTGTCATCAGTGAATTTATTACTTAATAATGCAATTTCTGTGCACATAAATATGTTCCACATGTGTCCAGTTTTTAAAATTTCCTTTTTATTAATTGGATAAAAATTTAATATTTTATAGCTCTTCTTTCAGCCACATTTATATAAGTAGATTAACTTTTCTTTTGCAAGTAGCAATAATAATGACTATCTAACCCCACCCCCTTTTTTTTCATATTAATAATTTTGAATATGTGGAAAAAAAATTGCACAATTATAAATTTGTTTTCTTCATATAACTATAAGTTATTTTTATATTATCCAGGAAAAAATTGAGGCCTATTTAGGGCACCTTCACTAAAATCCATTTAATAAAACAGGCCCATTCACAAAATTCCTCTTAATAAAACACAAAATTACTCATGATAAGATATAAATAAATTCATTTAATTAAATTCACAAAATTCCATTCTATAAAAACATACTCTCCATTAATTATTTTTATTTTGTTAGGTTTTAAAATGTGTAATTTGCAAAGAAAACAAATTCACCAGAAAGGAAAACTTTAGCAGAAGGACTTAAAGAAATTATTAGTATTAAATACTTGGTTTGAATTTGAGTAGCTGGCTTTCATCTTTCGTAACAAAATGTTATTTTTCACAAAAATGTAATAAATTTCACAAAAATAACTTTTATTTTTCTCAAAATGGGTTCCAAGATACAAACAAACAAAAAAAAAAAAAAAACAAAAAAAAAAAACCTACATCGACACCTGATTATTAACGTTTAGCCAAAATATCCATTAAAACTATTAAATTTCGTCAAACTAAAACAAAATATATATATATACGTATATTGATACCCCCTTACTTAAAAAGCTTAAACATAAAAAGCAACTTGAGTTTCATGTAAAACATTCATTTAGATAATTTATTAAAATACAATATTATCAGAATATGAAAACAATATTTGTTCCTTAAAATAATTTTCCAGCTATTGTTTTACATAAAGTATCAAGGCATCATATATTAAACATTAACTATTTCTACTTTATACACGCAGTTCAAAAAACTTTTATTATCATTTGATAAGAGTTTACTGCTATTAAATTTGTGTCTCCTTCTAATATGAGCATGGTGATATATCTTTATCTAAGTAATTAAAATAAAGCTACAAAAATGTACTTAACAACATAATAATACATAAATAAAGCACAATTAAATAAATATCCATGTGATTAAATATTAGTTTTCTTTACAGTTTTAAATTTATTTATTGAACGTAAAAGGAGTTTTAATTAAAAAAAAAAATAAACATGGATGACGTAAACAAAAACATCTCGGTTTTATCTCTTAAAAAAAAAAAAAAAAACATAAACATAAAATACTTTTGCGTCAAAATAAGGATAGACCACGACCACAATAAATAACTATCAATCCTATCCCTCCTTTGCTGCTTCAATTTGCATAATCTAACGAGGTAACTAACCTAGAAAAGTAGTCTTTTTATTTCACATAAACATAAAATACTTTTGCGCCAAAATAATGATAGACCACAATAACTATCAACCCTATCCCTCCTTTCTGCTTCAAGTTGCCATAATCTAACGAGGTAACTAACCTAGAAAAGGCATGGATATACCTTCAATGTACCAGACTCCAAGCATCATGGCAAAGCTGTCATTATCGCTACAGCATAGATTAACATACAAGATAGGACAGTTATAGCAAAATGTGTAACGGCAGCAAAAATAGCGTCACTAGTGACAAGGGGGAAAAACTAAGAAGCTTCCGAAATTTACCCATGTATATGAAATCGGTTTATGCTCTATATGTTTAATATCTATTCTTTTCGCTTCGAAGCAGACGATTCTCTTCAAATTGGCCGCTGGTGTGTTAAGTTTCTTTTTAAAGGACTCCATTTTATTTTTTATTTTATTATTATTGAAACAACAGTTCGTCTCAGAATTTTTTTAGTATGGCTAAAGATGTTAAAATATATGTCAAGTAGATTTATATCTGCATACAAAGCGGAATTTTAAAACTTTTTTCGCTTTTCCTACGAAGTTGAAAATGTAAACATGTAGCATTTAAAAAAACAAAGATCATAATAAGATAGGCGTTCAAAAGGAGAGATATTCCGTCTATAAGACATTTCTTCCCTCTTGTCACTACAGGCGCTGCGATCGTCATCTCGTTACCATTACACCCTATGATAGTGTCCTATCTTGTATATTAATCTATGCGCTACAGTGCCTAGAAGTAGACTTCTAGGCACTGTATTATCGCCAAGCTAATGCTTCTTGTCAGATTAAAGAAATACCCTGTACACATCGGACATTTAAGATATCTTAGACCGCCATTTTTGAGGTGGTACCTCCCCGGAATTGAATACCTGTTCACACCGCCAAACACATTTAAGATAACTCCCTCAACGCTCAACATCACCGTGTCCAGTACGCATGCGCATATGTTAAAAGCAAACTCAACAGCCAATCGGCCTCCAGAGCCAATCAGAGTGAGCGGTACTGACTGTATCTAGCAATGGAAAGTTCGAACTCACTACTCACTAAAAGTGAGTTTCTGGAACTCACTTAGTGAGTTCAGCGGTCTACGATATCTTAACTATCCGATCTGAATGTAGTATTATTATTATTTAGTCTGAATGCTTCTTAATTTATCTCACTGGTATAACCGAACTCGTCTAGGCGAGTAACCTCCTCTATGATTCGCCAAGTTTGAACTACAGGTTTGTCATAGTTTAGACTGCGTGTCTACTCAACTTAACGTAGGCAAAAAGTTTTGCTAAAATGCTTGTAATTTTCATCGGAGTAAGACAGCTAAACAGAAATAGAAAGCTGCTCACCGAGTCTATAGAATGGACCAAATCAACAGCAACAACGTAATTTCCACGTAGTTATAATATATCATACGTCAAGAAATAATGTATTAATTCTGCGATAATTGTTACTTTCTGCCTACACACAGATCGTCTTTACTTGGGTGCGTAATATGACATGATTCTATGTTAGGAAATAATTTATTTTTAGACGGGATCAAGTTAATGCTTTGTTCCTGTATGTAAAGCAGTTTATGAAAGTGGCACACATAAAAAGAAAAAACGAGGGAATAAAGAATTTGAGTTTGTTTTGGGCTCCTCAAGTTATCCCCTCACTCCTCTCCCTTTGTTAGAAAATTAGTAAATACAGGGCTACACTAGATACCGGGCTTGCTCATTCATTATCATGACGTCACAAATGGCAGAGCCGAGGCTAACGAAAAAGAAAGGCTACCGCGGTGCTTTACGCGTATCTTTTTTTACAGACCGCCGAAGTCACGTGATGCTCCAATGCACCATTGCAGGTGTACGAATATGAGTATCACGTCACTCTAGCGGTCTGTAAAAAAAGATAAGTGGAATGCACCGCGGTAGCCTGTCTTTTTCGTTAGCCTCGTGGTCGTGGCAGAGCGACTAGAGCTCCTATAGTACAGGCTGAATCATACCGCCATTTAATAACCCAACGGACCAAACACCAAGCTAAAACCGGTTAGCTTACTGGTTAGGGGGAGGGGGGGGCGTGATTGAAATGATTATATATTTCTTGTTTGAAAAAAGTAACAAACACATAAAAAAAAAATTAGAGATATGCAATTTTTTTTTTTTTTTTGGCGGAAAGGGGATTTTTTGACGATTTATTATGTATTTACTGTTATTATAAAATTACAAATATAGCAGAAAAAATTTAAAATGTAGGAGTTTTGTTTAAGGTTGTTTTCAAGGGCGCGTCCCATACACCTAACCAAAGTAACCAGTGTGACCGGTTTCTAACCGGTCGACAGATCTACTGGACGAAAATGGTATTTACTTGTAGCGCCATCTTTTGGTAATTACATCTGTATCACATCATCGTAAATTTTCATGTAACCGATCACGTGACCCAAGTAACCGAGATTTTTCTTCGGTTAGTTCGGTCCCTTACCGGTCACTTCGGTTACTTCCACTGAACGACGTTGGTTGCGTACCGGTTAGCAGCACTGAACGCTTTGGTAACTAACCGACCTGGCCGGTTACGTACCGGTGACATTACTGGACGCGCTCCAAATTCCCTGCTCAAGAGCGCAAAACTTTTTGACATATTTTCTAACTCATTTTTAAACGAAAAGGAATAAAATTGGCAGAACTGACTATTGAAGCGATTTGGAATCGAATAGCGTTTTCTAGTTTTTCGCATATAAATTACTTATCAAGTAATAAGCTTTTGTTCTCATGTGACGACAAGCTTCTCCTCTTTCTCGCGCTGCCGTGTCGAGAATTCGATTCAAACCGACCACTTTGACAGTATTTTCTTAAAGATCTTAAGAGACTACATCACTCAGGCGAAAACACCCGCTCTCTAATGTTAATCCTATGGAGAAAATATTTTAAGATATCTCGTTCGCATTTCAATATTTTTAAATGATTTTTTTTTTGCATTGGATAGCTGAGGTCAATCTCTACACTGTTAAAAATCTTCAGCTTTTGCTGCAGACACACTCTACCGCTTTTAAAGAAAACGGTTACTTTACTATGGCCGGGTATATCATGGAGCATTTTCATTGGTCAAATTAGAGATATTCTATAAAAGCGGTGGAGTGACTTTGCAGCAAACGCTAAAGATTTTTTACAGTGTATGCACGCTCCTTTGTACTTTTTCGATTTTGGTTGCAGGTTTTTTTTATTGAGGATACTTTCACTCTCGAAACCAGTTCCAAAAGTGAAAGTATCTTAATAAAAAAAACTCGTAATCAAAATCAAAAAAGTACAAAGGAGCGTGCATAGAGATTGACCTCAGCCAAGGCTACACTAGATACCGGGTTTGCTCATTCATTATCATGACGTCACAATAGGTGGCTGGCCGTGACCAGCGATTGGTGCAAAGCGAGGAGCCTGTCGTTTTGTGCCAATCGCTGTATGTCTTTCATTTTGTCGTTTCGCTTTGTACCAATCACTAGTAGCGGCTAGAACTCCTATAATACAGGCTGAATCATACCGCCATTTAATGACCCAGCGGACCAAAAACCAAGCTAAAACCGGTTTGCTTACCGTACTAGTGGAAAGCTAGTGACAGTATAACAGGTACGGGAAACACCTGCTCAGGCGGTTTCCTAATGCTGAGCTAGGTCACAATATGGTGGTTATTTTGGGCAACATAATGGATATGCGTCAGCTCCCTTTATAGGAACCTTAAGCGGCCAGCCACCATCGAGGCTAACGAAAAAGACAGGCTACCGCGGTGCATTCCACTTATCTTTTTTTTACAGACCGCTAGAGTGACGTGTGCTCTTTTCGTACACCTGCATTGGTGGATTCGAGCATCACGTGACTCCCGCGGTCTGTAAAAAATGATACGCGTAAAGCACCGCGGTAGCCTTTCTTTTTCGTTAGCCTCGGCCACCATTTGTGACGTCATGATAATGAATGAGCAAGCCCGGTATCTAGTCTCAGCTATCCAATGCAAAAAAAAATCATTTAAAAATATTGAAATGTGAACGAGATATCTTAAAATATTTCCTCCACAGAATTAACATTAGCGAGCGGGTGTTTTTGTCTGAGTGAAGTAGCCTCTTAAGAAGACCTGCTAATTTCATGTGTTTTTGAACAAAAATGAATTCAGAAATATGTCAGAAAGTAGTTTCTTTGGAATTGCCTTAACAATTTAAAACTTTGAATGCTGAGTTCGAGAAGGTTAAGTGAGATCGGTAATTTCGAAAAGGGGGAATTTAAATAATTGGTTATTTATTGTTGCAATAAAGTAATAAATGAGTAGACAAAAAAAATAGGTTTTACAAATTTTAAACTTTTATGTGCTTTG
Organism: Maratus michaelseni; assembly: GCA_963931845.1. Classification (NCBI taxonomy): domain Eukaryota; kingdom Metazoa; phylum Arthropoda; class Arachnida; order Araneae; family Salticidae; genus Maratus; species Maratus michaelseni. The sequence continues at coordinate 141,532,733 of OZ007591.1, read as the reverse complement.
TTGGTTGAAATTTTAGATTGTAAGGGGGTGGGGGAGATTGAGATAAAATGAAAAGAAAACAGAAATCATTCGAAAAGCGGAAGGTTCTCATTCTTCATCACTAAATTTTTTTTGTTAGTTTGTTTTTTAAATAAGGATTATTTTACATGCAATTAAATTGTAAAAACTGAATATTTAACTTACGAAATTTATTCCATAGAATATTAGCATTTTAAGACTCTTTTATTAATAACAAATTATATCACAACTTAACTTCATACTGAAAGTAATAAAAATATAAGAGTCAAATGCATGTGAATATATATTTTCACATTAAATCAAATTTAGAATTTGTTAAATTTATATTGTCATTCTTAATTATTCATGTAAAGCATAGCAATAACTATTAATTGATGAAAATGAATTTTTAATTTTAATATAGTAATATACAAAAGCATAATTACACATATTTTTTTTTTTGTTTTTGTTTTTTACTTTTTAATATATCGTGCTATTAAATATCTTAGCTATTTTTCCTTATAATTTTGCATGTGATTAAGTAACTAAATTCACTCGCCATCTACGCGATAAGTCGCCAAGTCAGGCGTCCGCTTGAGCAATTAAATGGAGGCATGAGTCAGCCCGAGTTGGAGCCTTAGCTGCGACCAACGACATACAGCGATTGGCACAAAACTATGAACGTGCCGCTTTGTACCAATCGCTAGTCGCGGCCAGCCACTATTTGTGACCTCATGAGAATGAATGAGCAAGCCCGGTATCTAGTGTTGCCCTGGTAAATAACAAATGTATTTCGTTTGATATAGGAAAGTTGCAATCAGCTGAGCGACCACTGTACTTCAGTTGGAGGTCAGGGTGGTTAAACCAATCAGAACTGCCGATTTGTAGTGTGTGACCTCCAACATGACGCCTATTGCAACTGCAGATTTTATCAATAATTTAAGAACACATTAATTCAGACAATTAAATACATTAACCCAACATGAGTGAGAAATTGACCAGGGCCAGGGTCAATTTTTCACTCATGTTGTATTAATGTATTTGTCTAAATTAATATATATGTTCCTAAATTATAAATAAAGTAATCAGACGTATTGTGTATAGGTGCTTTAATAAAAAGATCTGATCAAGTTTTAGCGTTTGATCAACTTCATTTAATGAAGTTATAATAAAGAATACCCGAAAAATCGATATTTATAAGAGCAGACTATTAAAAGTCACAGAGTAAAGAGAAACAATAGAGAGGCAGTAAACTGTAAAAACGGCTTGCAATATAAAGCCGGTTATTGCTCAAATCATTAGGCCTAAGCACATGGCCAAGTGCTGACTTCAATGGACAGAGAGAGGCTGCACATGGAATAAGGACTAGATTCATTGGATGGAGAGAGGTTTTCAAAGCAAGACGCCAGTTGTTTGGCCCGACTTTAGAGTTGCATTTTAAGCTTCACGCCAAATGTAAACATTTTACCTCTATTTTCCTCTTTACTCTGTGATTAAAAGTTAACCACCTCTTGATGGACATTTGGGACAAAACTGGTGTCATCGGAAATAGAACCCATAGATCCGATTTGAAGTTTAACCGAAAGAAGCCAAAAAGCATTTTCCATTTATCAATAAAAGCAAACCATTAAAGAAGTGAATATAAAACATCACATATTTTACTGAATGGTGTATACAAATTTAAAATTTTATACATACATTAATATTAAAAATATCGACGTTTCGACCACCATCTATGGTCATCTTCAGGAAAATTTTCTTATATTGCTTTTAAAGTTTCAAATGCGAAAACAATCCGCCCGTTGCCACAATATTATTGCCGTCCACAAATTAAAAATTCACAAGGGTAACACTCAACCATCGTACCAACCAACCACAAGTAGAAACGATGCAGAAGCATCTCCTAACGGACAAAAATCTAACTGCAGTAAATGTATTATTAATGAAGAATATTAAAATAAAGAAAAGCGGAATAAACTATTTCAAGATGTTCATCCAAATTTTAGGGATATTAAATGAAATGCTATCATTACAAACCTCATTTTTCCTAATCATAATTTCAATGGACTCCTTTCGCAGACCCTCAAAGACGTTATTACATGGAATTTTAATTTTAGCGTTATCAAAATCTATGTGGCTGTCAGGATTATTAAAATAGAACTTAGCCAGGGCTGTCGTCTGTTGATGTTGTGAAATATTCCTTTTATGTTCTTTTAGACATTCAATAAATTTTCGTTTTGTAACCCCAATGTAAAACTTTTTAGTGCCATCTTTCAAAACAATAGGTATTTCATAAACACCCGCACATTCGTGCAATGGTGTAGGATCCAGGTTACTACATAATAAATTAGTGAGGTAAGGAGGGGGAATAGCAATAAGCGGAATATTAAACCCATGAACTATACTCCTTAACTTTTCAAAAATAACGGGAACATATCCAAACCGACAATATCTTGGCCTCTGTTGGTTATTAGGCAAGCTATGAGGGGGTGGACAAAGATGCTTGTGAATGATGTTATAAATGTACTTAAGGGGAAACCCATGATTAGTGGCTATTTGCTTTATAAAATTAAGCTCTTGTTTTAATTGCATACCCGAACAAATTAAGAAAGCTCTTTGAATGAATGATTTAAAAGCAGAAATCCTAGCTAAATCATTCATTCAAAGAGCTTTCTTAATTTGTTCAGGTATGCAATTAAAACAAGAGCTTAATTTTATAAAGCAAATAGCCACTAATCATGGGTTTCCCCTTAAGTACATTTATAACATCATTCACAAGCATCATTGTCCACCCCCTCATAGCTTGCCTAATAACCAACAGAGGCCAACATATTGTCGGTTTGGATATGTTCCCGTTATTTTTGAAAAGTTAAGGAATATAGTTCGTGGGTTTAATATTCAGCTTATTGCTATTCCCCCTCCTTACCTCACTAATTTATTATGTAGTAACCTGGATCCTACACCGTTGCACGAATGTGCGGGTGTTTATGAAATACCTATTGTTTTGAAAGATGGCACTAAAAAGTTTTACATTGGGGTTACAAAACGAAAATTTATTGAACATCTAAAAGAACATAAAAGGAATATTTCACAATATCAACAGACGACAGCCCTGGCTAAGTTCTATTTTAATAATCCTGACAGCCACATAGATTTTGATAACGCTAAAATTAAAATTCCATGTAATAACGTCTTTGAGGGTCTGCGAAAGGAGTCCATTGAAATTATGATTAGGAAAAATGAGGTTTGTAATGATAGCATTTCATTTAATATCCCTAAAATTTGGATGAACATCTTGAAATAGTTTATTCCGCTTTTCTTTATTTTAATATTCTTCATTAATAATACATTTACTGCAGTTAGATTTTTGTCCATTAGGAGATGCTTCTGCATCGTTTCTACTTGTGGTTGGTTGGTACGATGGTTGAGTTGCCCTTGTTAATTTTTAATTTGTGGACGGCAATAATATTGTGGCAACGGGCAGATTGTTTTTCGCATTTGAAACTTTAAAAGCAATATAAGAAAATTTTCCTGAAGATGACCATAGATGGTGGTCGAAACGTCGATATTTTTAATATTAATGTATGTATAAAATTTTAAATTTGTATACACCATTCAATAAAATATGTGATGTTTTATATTCACTTCTTTAATGTTGTAATATTTCATGGTGTAATCGTCCAGCATTTATATTAAAAGCAAACCATATTTCAGAAAATGGAAAATGTCAAATTCAGCATTTTGAACCAAATTTCCGGTACGACAGCACATAAGAAGTCATCATGAGACAACAATAATAGCCTATAACTCAAGATGTAATTCAATCATCGAAAAATGAAAAACACTATTCAAGTCCAAACTAATAGTTTTGTATGCATATTGGATCTATTCCATTTAAAAATGAATTCATGAATGTATCACACAATTTTGCATTGTGTCAATAAGCTTATATTTATCTTTAATACAACGTTTTAAACATTCCATTTCAAATTTATGATTAAAGAGCAGGAAAATGTCTATTGGCAAAGCTATTCTTACTTGTGATGAATCTTGGGATAACTTTTAACTGGTTACACCTCTTTAAGAAATATAAATTACACAATTCCCAGTCAAGCTTCAAACGCTCATATGTTTAAAACGTTGTATTAAAGATAAATATAAGCTTATTGACACGATTTCCATTAGAGTTTACCGTTTGTATAGTTCATTAGTACAGGCTTTATCTGACTCTGATTTTGATCATACATTAAAAGTTATTGAACATTACAGAGCATTTCAGCGTAGGACTAAACTAGTTACCATGAAGAAGAAAATTGCCTGTTTGAAATCTACTAAAGCTAAGCACGCAAAACCGAAGCCGGATACTTTTATTAATATTTCAAACAAGAAGTTATCAAAAAAAGAGAAATTAGTCCTCAATCTGGGTCCAAAATTCATGTTTGATTCACAATGGAATAACAAGATGATTATTTCTGACTGTGAGAAGGCCGTGCAGGCTGCTGATCCAATGCAAAAAGAGGTAGTTAGGAGTGTTTTACATAGTAAGATGAGATCATTTGCTTACAGACCAAACCCTCAACATGAAAAGTTTAAGAAAATAGCAGGAAAACTGAGGAAGGATAAGGACATTGTTATTATCCAGACTGATAAAACTAACCGTATTGCTATTTTAAACAGACAGGATTATCGCCTAAAGATGAAAGTTTGCATTGATAATATGGACTGTGTGCCGTTAAATAAAGACCCCAATTTGAAAATAGAAAATAAAGTTAAAGAACTTATCGGAAAAGGAGTTTGGCCAGGATTTATGAAAAGTAAACTAAGACTTAATAAGACTGCAACCACTCCCTCCCTCATAGGTAGACTAAAGGATCATAAAACGGACTTACCAATCCGCCCAATCGTTACAAAATGCTCCTCTCCAACATATTTTATGGAAAAAACCTACATGCATCTTTTGAAGCGATATTTACAGCCATCTGATTTTGTTATTGAATCAACTTCGAATTTTATTGAGAAAATTAAATATAAAAAGCTTGAAAATTCCAGTTTTATGGCTAGTTTAGACGTGGTATCTTTATACCCGTCTATCGATATAAAAGAAGTTACTAACATCATAGAGAGTCTAATCGATTCTGATTCTACGTTTACAGAAAATATTAAAAATACAGTCAAGTCAGGTTTAAATTTAATTATCAACAACAACGTTTTTGTTTTCAACAATCAAGTTTATAGACAAGTCAATGGGTTCCCCCATTTCAGGTTTGCTTGCAGAGTTTAAACTATGTCCTCTTGAAAATATAATCATGGAGACCATAAAACCGGGTCCGGATTGCTGGTTAAGATATGTGGATGATATTTACATTATATGGAATCACGGAAAAGATGAGTTATACTCTTTTCTAGATAAAATCAATAGCCTAGGCAATAAAATAAAATTCACACTAGAAATAGAACAAAGTCAAAAGCTTGCTTTTTTGGATGTACAACTAATCAGAAATATGGATAAACAGAATCTTGATTGCACGGTGTTTAGGAAAATTAACAGATCTAACTCCACCATCCCGTTTAATTGCAGTTCACCCATTAGTTACAAGTTAGCACCTTTCAATTTTTATGTAAAAAGAGTGTTTGATGTTTGTTCATGTCTTTTCCTTAATGAAGAATTAGATGTAATTAGAAAAATAGCAGCTGAGAATTCGGTTCCATCCCGTTTCATTGATTTTATGAAAAAATCATAAATAAATTTAAAGTGAAAGATGAAGAAAAACAAAATACAAGTACAATTAAAAGTTTGAAGTTTTGTAAAGTTAACTACATCCCAAGGTTTTTTGAAAGTATGAGACATTCCCTCTTTAAATTTGGCATTATATTAATCGCAGTCCCTCCCCCAAAGTTGCGGGTTTTGTTAAACAGAAAAATGGACCCAATCCAGGCTATCAATAGATCAGGGGTATATATTATACCATTCAAGAAATATAACAAAGATTTTATGTACATAGGTATGACACTGAGAAAATTTCGTGATAGAATAAAAGAACATGAAGCAGATCTGAGATTAAATAGACCCCACACTGCATTAGCAAGATTAGCACAAACTGAACCTATAAAAGTTGATTTCAATAGATCCAAAATTATATTCCGCACAAATAATCACCTGGAAGCTATCATAAGGGAGTCTCTAGAAATAATGTCTAAAAAAGAAATAGTCTGTAACTACGTATTATCATATGATATCCATGCAGTCTGGAATGATTTAATGCATCATTGATTACCTTTAGCATCCCACCTTATATTCCAAACCCTTGAAGTAAAATAGTTTATCCCGAGCAAGCAAGAAAACGCGAAAAGATAACAACTCAACTCAACAATTTAGTTTTTCCACTGATGATGACTGAGTAATGGTTGAAAACGTTTTGGAATTTTTAAAAGGACTTTAATGTGATTTTAAATGTTTTATGTATGTTTTTACGGACCTTCAAGCAATATATTTACATTTAGTTGTATCTTAATGAATTTTAGTTATTAAACAAGGTGAATTTGCACTGAAATTTTAACTTTTATTGAACAAAGACAGGAATGTTTCAAATCAACACAAACTATTGCGTTAGAGCTGGACATTTGCCAAAAAACAATAGTTAATGCTCTGAAACACATAAATCTAACATTTAAGTTCAACTGCTGGGTGCCTCACGAATTGCTGAAGACAAGTGCAAGAGAAAAGAGTCTTATTTGGCTCTGCTCAGAAATCAAAGGAAAGAGAACATTCTGGACAGAATTGTGACCTCAGATAAAAAATGGGTGTACTACAACAATACAAGCCATAAAGGAGGGTGGTCAGCACCTGTGGAATCAGCAGGCTTGTTTGCAAGATGTGCCTTAACTAACAAGAAGGTGCTTCTCTGCATTTGGAGGGATTGTCGTAGAATTCTATACAAAGAGTATCTGAAAAGCAGACAGACTATCAACAGTGCAATATACAGCAGCAAGCTAATCTAAGTTTATGATGCCATTCATGAAAAATGAAGAAACGAGTTCAGAAGAGGTGGTTCTCTTTCATCAAGATAATGCCCGGGACGCTCTACAAGGTGGAGTGGGATTTGATGCAACATCCACCACACATCCCAGATATGGCCACTTCAGATTTCTATCTCTTTTCATATCTGTAGCTGCATCTTGATGGCACAATCTTCAATTCAAATGAGGAGGTCATAAATGAGGTCTATTTCTTTCTGGACTCGCACACGCCAAAATTCTTTGCAGAAGGTATTGAAAAGTTGCCAAAGCATTGGCAGATGATTGTAGATTTGAACGTAGATTATTATCCTCATTAGCTTTGCTGTTTTCAAATGTATATATCATTTCACAATAACTTTTTTTTTTTTGGCAGAAAACTTTTTACGCAACGTAAGATATGGAGCTCAATGCTCCTGGCAAGATGTCTGCTAAAACTGTGCTGTAGCATTTTTGGTGACAGACAGAAAAAAGCTTTGCAACCTGTGTGATATTTCAACGTTGATGCTGTACCAGATACGAACTACATGTATGATAGCTACATGGACATACACTCGATCAAGTGTTTTAATTTAGCCCAAAATTCTATATTTTTAATAGTTTCTCTTTATTATTTATTTAATTCACCATTCCTATATTTCAGTATATTTAGTTCCTTGTTTGATCACAGGTACACAGAGGAGGCTGCAAGCAGTGTGCATTTATAACTCACATTCACTTGGCACATTGTCATGGAAAAGGATTGGTCTTTTTTGATTGATAAATGTTGCTGTTTTGATATATTTTTTTAATTTCATGGCAATACTTTTCTGATGTGATAGTTTTGACATGATTCAAAATGCAGTGAATAACTCTACTTGTTGTTCACCAAAAAGTTATAATAACTTTATTTTGTTGTATCTTCAGTTTAGTTTTTATGCTTTATCTGTATTCAGCCACTGCATGGAATGTCATCAATTGTTATATAGAAGCTATTTCTTGTTGTAAGATGTAACGCAATCAAGAAATGGATAATTTTTTGTTCCTAAGAAGACTATAAAGCAGACTTTGTATCAGTGATAAATTTGTTTTTTATTCAACTCATGAAGTGCCCTTTTATTAAGCTTTGTTTTTTCCCATGTGATGTGCCAGAAAATTATTGAATAGACAATATTTAGCTTTAATGAAACCTTTCAAGTTTTTTTGTGTGTTATTCCATAATGACCTTGATTTATTTTAATTTATTAATTAAATAAATTAATTTAATATTAATTTTTTTGTGTCAATTGTGTAAAAAATTATCACTGTATTAAATTCTTTAATCCCAATAAGCTGTACATTTGATTATGTTCCCTTGCACAAGTGCTTCATTGCCAACACTGGCGCTGACAAGATATTTTGCAAGAATGGGCACAAATTTGAAGTCCTGAAAAAAAAAATTCTAAGGTTTTTAAATTAACTTAACCTTTTGTGACAAACAGCACATATACGTGCCACATAAATAGTGCAAAATCTTTTAATTTGAATATCAATATTTTTGAACAGAAGCTTTTGTCTTATTATTGAGATAATTGTTGAATTTTAGAGATTAAACAAGACAAAATTACTTTTCAGAAAAAGAGGTGTCTAAAAATTAAAAGAGATGTAAGGGACGCTCGCCATAAAGGGGTTAAACCATGCAAATTGGGATAATTTTTTTTTTATTCAAGAAAATTAAATTATAGTGAAAAAAAAATCCACTTTTATGCTTTTTTATATACAGTATATAGTATTACTCCAAAAAGAATGACACTTTCAAGGATGACAATCTTGGAAAATAACATATTCAACACAAGAGATAAACCATTATAAAAACAATTCTACATTCGACTATTCAATGTCCATAGCTGCCCTTTTCACTTCTATGTCATTTACGCTGATATAAAACACAGACATAATGGTCGGTTCAATCATACACCTTGTTCAAGATTTAAGGATATTAATAAGAGAGAAAAGAAACATGAGAAGATTGAATGGCATAAGATTTAGCTCTAAAGCTGTACATTTTATGAACAATTGATAATAATTTACTAAGAAAATTTTCAATTTTTTGTCTATCATGTTGATTTATTATTTATTTATTTTTTTAATTATTAGGTTGCTTTCCAAAATTATAATGAAAGAACATACTAAAAGAGATTTATCATTCTGTGTAACTTTAATCTCAATGATTAAGTTTTTTACTATTTTTCTTTTTGTAATGTCACAAAAAGATAAGTAAATAATGGAATTCACACTTTTTTAAAATCAGTTTTATGTTTTCTTCCCTTTTTGAATGAACATTTGCCTGCACCTGGTGGCACCCATGATTCAAAATTAAAACAGTGTCTGGTGCTTTATATCTCATTTTGAATTCATAAAATTAAACCACCAGAAATTTGCTGTGCATCACCACTGATAAAATAAAATAAATAAGAATAAATTGACAACACCACCATTACCATAAATCAGTAAAGTGAAATTTGCTATTCAAGATGGTATATTACATGAACAAATAATTTATTTAAATAAAAGTTTATTCTGAAATAAGCATCAAAGACAAAAATAACAAAAACTGCATTTTTTTTAAAAATCAATCTAATATCTATCTAATGAAAAAATGTACAACCACATATTTTTTATGGTAAGGTACAGTGCTAACTCATTAATTATAAAAGTCAAATTCATCACTATCTTCATCTTTTTTATTTTCAAAAGGTTTGAGAGCAGTTTCTATTTCAGAGCCTGAAGAAGAGTCTATCCCTAAAACTGCAATATAAGTAATTAAATATCATACATAATATAGACAGTAATTATATTTAAGTGACAATAATATTAAACATGTATTTTTAAAACACTGTAAAAGTAAGGCTTAATTACAGAAAAATAACCTCATTCATCTTATCATTTTGGATTTAAAAAAATAAAAAATTATACTTGAATAGTAAGACAAATCAAACAATACCTCATTTGAGAAAATTAGTCTAATAGGTAACAATTTCAGTATGATAGAACATATTAAATTTGTCTACAAGCATAGATACCACATACAAAGGACTAACCTCAAACTAACCTATAAACAAACCTTTCTTAAAACTTCGATTTTTTTTTCTTTTTCTTTTTACCGGCAGCAAATTATTACATTTATATTTAAAATGTTTTACCTTAAACTTGATTAAATTTCATATACAGTAAAAATTAAACAGGTTAAATGAAAAACTAATGCAATCAAAATAGTTTTAAATATAATTTTATTTCAGCATATAATAATACTAAACTTACAATTTATAAGAAAAAAGTTATTTAAGATTTTTCACCTCCTTTCTCCTAGGTAGCTAAATTAACATCTTGTTACAAGTTTTGTACATAAAAAAACTGTAAATTTCAGAATTGAAAATGCAACACAGTCAAATACCATTATATAATGTGCTCTCTAAAATTAAACATTCACTTTAAGATGAAACAATGAAAATCGAGCTAACATTTAAACTCAGGGGAAAAAATAATATGATAGTGATTTTATCAATTATCAATTTTTCAAGATTTTTTTAAGTTTTGATGCATTTTACATAGTAATTTTTTTTTCATTAAAGTAATTATATACATATACAATATTTTATAGCAAATTTTTGTTTTAGAAAATAAAACAGACAAAATTATGCTTAGAAAAAATGAGTTTCTATTCTATTTTTTCATGACAGAAATATAAAGAATAAAGGCAAGAAAGTCTATAACCTTATTACAATAATATTAATTTAAAAAGTAGTTGCCAAGTTTATATTTTATTCTATACTTTACAACTGATTTTAATTTTAGTTTTAGAATGTGATTATTCTGCATAATTTTATCAACAGCAACATTTTCTAACAGATGCAGCTGATAAATCAATTTCACTATATTTAAAAGTTTTGATTTTAAAATATGGTTTGATTTGTTGGGGATGCTACCATCATCTTTTGCACATGAGAATTTAACAGACTTGGGCCTCCATTTAAAGTGGAATCCTACCCATTACAAACATCCATGCCTGATTTGGGATTCTAATCTAGCACCTTTTATCCAGTAGCCAATGCCTAATCATTAGAGGAGCAGGTGGGAGTTTAAAAAATGGACATTAATTATTCATTTCAAAAGAAACAAAGAAATGCAATCATCTCATTTATACTATTTATTTTATTTTATTTTTTTTTTTTTGTCAGAAAAATTTGGTCAAAAAATTGAAAACTCCAACACAGGGGTTTCCAACTTCTGCATATTCACAGTCACAAGGCACTTCATACGTAGCATATAAAAATAAATAAATGAAAAAAATAATACATTTTACAATTTATTAGTACCATATTATGTTAAAAAAAAAAATTTGACAAATTTCCATTGAAACCAAAAATTATTTTTCTGTTTGTGTAAAATTTCACTTTGTAATGAAATATAGTCCTTTACTTGTCTTTGCTTTCTTTTGGTAGTTTGAAATAAGATTTGCTTAAAAAACTAGGTATTGATGATCTTGAGATAAGTGTAGTTCTTATAAAATCAACCCTGGAATTGGAACTGAGGACTTTTTGTGACGCCTTGGTTACCAGCTTCACGCATCGTTCTACTGCTTGGGTGTAACATGGGAATTGATCAAAATTCCACTCAGCCACTGTTCCACCTGATTCGACCTTAGACCAAATCTCTTGATCGGTGATTCTTAGCAGCAAAGGTGGTAGTGAAAGTGTAGTAGTGTTCCAGTGAATCATTTCGATGTAGTCTGTAGCTAGGAAATTGATTTTGGGTGGTTCAAAACTACTGATTGACTTTCTTTTAGAAGCTAAGTTTCTAGCCTTTATAATTCTTCTGAAACTTAACTCTCTTATATGATTCCTTTTATCTACTATCATACTCAAAAGCAAGTTTTCTGGATTGGCAAAAAATGTGTTTCTCTCAATTACTGGGTCAATGACTTTCAGCAATTTTTCGGGCAGGAATCCTGAAGATTTTATAACTTCAAATACATGTTCTGGTCCATGTGAAGTGTTTACTTTTTTTGTGATGTAAAAACCATACAGGTATATATAACTTTAGAAGAAGATAAACTAAGATCTTGTGTTTGTCTGTTGGGTTTTCATTACTTAAATATAATGGCTCTGTTCGCTGTTGTTAATCACTTTGAGTGGGAAGGTGTGCCAGGATCACAAACAGATAAATCTTCAAAACAGCTGACTGATTTAGTAGAACTTATGTCCAGCATGTACTGTTGATCTGTGTATGTTTGTCATATTTTACACTCTCTGGGTTTGCTCAAAACATTGCCAGTAGCGTTTTTTCTTATTTGACTGAAGCTGGATTTTCACTTCATGAACTGGACGTAATTTGATGTGAAGGCACCATTACTAATATGAAAATGTGGAAAACCAGTGTTAATCGCACAATTGAAAAACAAGTTAAAAGACAACTAGTGTGTGTGTGGGAGGGGAAGCCTCTTACATTTCGATGAATTGTCATTCCCGTATTTGTTTCAAACTTTAGATGGTGAAACGATTGGTCCAAATCATTTTGTGGTCAGACTGACACAGAACTCAGTAAATGTCAGAAACTCCCAGTGATAAATTTTGACAGTGTTGTATGTGAGATTCCAGAAATTAACAAGCAAATTTTAAGCAAAGATCAGGTGTACTTGCTGGACATAAGTTCTGCTATAAAATCAGACAGCTGTCCTGAAGATTTATCTGTTAATGAGTGTTGCATGCTTTCTCACTCAAGGTGGTTAACTGAGGCATCACAAAAAGTCGTTAGCTCTAATTCCAGAGATGGTTTTATAAGAGCTACACTAATGTCAAGATCATCAATGCTTAGTTTTTCAAGCAAATCTTATTTCAAACTACCAAAAGGAAGCAAAGACAAGTAAAGGACTACATTTCATTACAAATTGAAAGTTTACACGATCAGAAAAATAATTTTTGTTTCCAATGAAAATTTGTCAATTTAAAAAAATAATGTTTTTTTAATGTAATATGCTACTAACAAATTGTAAAATGGTTTTTTTTTTTTTTTTTTTTTTTTTCATTTATTTATCATTTCTATACTTTGTTCTACTGAAATATGTCTATACCTACTTGTTATAGAAGTTATTTGATTTATTTTCATTTATTAGAAAAATGATAAAAATCTTATATTTTCATCATTTTTAGGGCCGATGTGCTAGCCAGACGCAAAAAATTATTTATTTTGTTTTTGCATTTTACTAAGCTACCCTAGATGCAAGTTTTCCGTGGTATAGTAAATAAAAAAAGAAAAAAAAATTTCGGGCAACCCTAGAAAAATGATAAAAATCTTATATTTTCTCAAATTTTAGGGCTGATGCACTACCGCCTGACATAAAAATTTATTTATTTTGTTTTTCATTTTACTAAACTACCCACCCTAGAGGCAAGTTTTCTGCTATTTAGCAAATAAAAAAAAATAATAATAATTCGGCCCACCCTAGTGTACGGGCTGTTTGAGATTTGAAGAAGAAAGCATTCACTCTTTTCCCGGCATATGCCTTTAAATATTCACTGTTGTGGGAGTACCTGCCGCTGTTGTTTTTGCAACCTATGAAGAAATTTTAGTTGATCTCAACAATTTTATTGGAACCACCAATTCGGTCATTAAATCCTTCTATTAGGTGTAGGGCCACTTATCTCATGTAACTATTTCAATCGTCGCATTTTCACCCATATTTACTTGCTTCTTACACGATTTTATGGATGTTAATTCCTCTGTCCAACAATACATAGATCTTAAAGCAGTTTCAAATGGTATTCTTGAAACAATAAACCAATTTTTTAAAAAAACTTTTTACACTGCATCTCTATCTAATTCCATCATTAATAACATACAGTTTCATATCATGACCAGATGTTTTTTGGATAAAAGCCCTCACTTTTGAAAAAATGAAATTTCATCCATCCCAGTACTAGGTAAATCAAAGATTCTTTCCATATTTATAAAAATAAAATAAAGGCGATTTAAAAAAAACAATACAGCATAAAAAATATATATGTATATAAAACCATATGAAACACATTTTAAAAAACCATATGAAATATGAGCTGTAATTTTCCAACTGGACGAAAAATGTCCTGGCCAGGATTCGAACCTGGATCTCTTGGCTGAAACCGCCACGCTCTACCAACTGAGCTATCCCGGTCGAATCTGGAGGGCATAATTCATCCAGTTAACTTTATTGATCATAGCATCTGGTCTGATATTTATGAAATATGTTCTGGAACATCAATGAAAACGCAATATGATGATAAAATAAACACATGCCGTTTCTTTGCGATTGCAAACCATTTGACGAGATTTTACAACCTAATTTGACTATCTCTGTGACTTAGTGATTCAGATTGATCCTTGGGGATTGATCCTCCCTTTTTAACAGACTGACACTTCAATCTTTATTTTAAATTAATAGAGCATAACCCTAATCAAACTAACAAAATCAAGATAAATTTATAAAATCAAAATTTAATTACCTTTCTTTGTACTTTTAGATAACTTAGACTGTGGTTTATTCATTGAAACTGGTTTTGGTCGGCTGTAAATTAAAAGATACAACATTTCATTCTTAGCTGTTAACATACATCCAATAACAATTATAACAACTTTTTATGAAATAAACTACAATTCTAGTAATATTTTATTTCTTCAGTAGAGTGAATCTCTAATTATCTGAATTCCAGTCATTCGGAATGCCAAATATTCAAATCTGTGTCAGCAAATAAAAAATTACATTTTTCATAAACCTTATTAAAATTCTAACTGTATATATATTTTTTCACAAAAATATAATTTCCTTGAAGTTTTTATTTAAACCAATGTTAAAAGTTATGACTGGAAATTCCAATGATCATATTAAGATAATTCTAAGTCAGTAATTCTCCAATTTCAGGGGTATTATATTTTTCTATTCTTATATTTGAATATTATTATTTATTACTAATTATTACTTAAAGTATTTTAGAAATTGTAATTGGACTTTTATGTGAAAAGCAGGGAGTGTTGAACATTGTTAACAGATGTGATCAAAGTTAGAAAAATTGTGAAAACAATAGGAATGTGATTGTTTACCCTCTCCCTCACCGTTAAACAGCTTAAAGGGTTGAAAAAACAATGAACTTTTGTGGGCATGTTCAACTAACACCTCTAAATGTACACAAGTACTGTATGTACTTTTAAAAAAGTAGTTTGTAGTAAAAATGATCATATTTTTAACATATATCAGGTCTACATTTTTATTAATCAAAAGCAATTTTTGAGAAACATTTATGTCTCCACATAACATTTTTTTTTTTTATGATTGCTTCAGTTATCTAGATTTCTGCATATCCAGATTACATTTCAAATCAGGGCCGAAACTAAGGGGGGGGCAGAGGGGGCATGTGCCCCGGGCGCCAGCCGAAGGGGGCGCCAAATGAAGATTTCGTTTGTAACAAAAATGTACATATATGTTAAATTTGTATAAAAATGTCTCGTAGCCGGGGAAAAAAAAAAAAAAAAAAAAAAACCTGAACCAAATGCATTAAAATTGACAAATAGACAAAAAGATTCGTCTAAAATACTAGATAGCAAATGAATAAGAAAGAGCTGTTCTCTTAGGCTATTTTTATTCTATTCCAAATACATCATGTCTATGTTTTCTATCTATCACACACTACACTTCTCGTGCAGTAAGAATCACTAACATTTTTCAAGGTCAGTCTCATGTCTCTGTGCCACTGTCCGGTGTCCAACAAGGATAATTGCCAAGCGATTCCCTGCGTAAAAATTCCAAGGAGGGTGTTCTATTTCTTTTTCGCTGAGCAGCATGGGACTTTCTTTTATCCCGTCTTACTGTGAGGCGAGGTCGGGCCGTCGGGCGACTGCTGGGACAATAAAAACAAAGAGGAATGCATAAAGTAAAATAATTTTCTGAAAGGAGTATATCATTTGTTAGAGGTACAGTAAACAATTTCGCAGAGGGCGCCATGGCTAGTAAAGCCTTTATCCTCCAAAATTATTTTCTCCTCTTTTTACCATTTCTATGTGTTTTACTGCCTTAGGCGACAACTAGAAAATTCCACCCCATTATTTTTGCTGCAATTATTTTTTAGCATCCTGATCCAACCTTGGAAGCTTAGAGGTAGATGAGATCAGATGACTGCTCGGGATACTAAAAACAAAGGTGTGGATAATATACGCAAAATAAAATAGTAAAACCTTTTTTTCTTATTTTTTAATATATCATTCGTAGGGGTGCACACACACAAAAAAAAATCCCGCCCAGGGTGCCATGGCTAGTAAATCAGCCCTGCCTTTATCCTTCCAAATTATTATTATCATTATCCTTTTGCCATTTCTAACAGGTGACAACTGAAAAATGCTGCCCATGTCTTTTACTACAATTACTTTTTACATACAGATCCTGAAAGGGCACAAGGTCGGACAACTGCCAACGACACTAAAAACTAAGAGGTGAAATAAATGCAAAATAAATAATAAAACTCTTTTTTTTTGTTAAGAATATACCATTAGTAGAGATGCAGAAAAGAAGCTCGCACAGGGCGCCATGGCTAGTAAAGCCACCTCTACCTTTATCTCCCAAAATTATCTTTTCTCGTCTTTTTGTCATTTCTATGTGTTTTGCCACCCTAAGCGACAACTAAAAAATGTCGCCCCATTCCTTTTGCTACAATTATTTTTTTGCAACCAGATCCTGACTTAGAGAAGAAGTCGGACGACTGCTCGAGATACTAAAAACAAAGCAGTTAAAATATGCGCAAAATAAAATACTTAGTAAAACCTTTTTATTATTATTTTTTTATATCATTTGTAGGGGTGCAGAAAAAAATGTCGCCCAGGGGGACATGGTTAGTAAAGCTGCCATTGTTATGCTTGCAGAAAATCCTGGTTTTGAGTTCTTAAGAGCCTACACTATAGTCACGTGAAGAAACTCGCAAGCTAATGTTAAACCTATGGGAGCGTTCTTTTCAAATTTCTCGCTTGCATTTTTTTATTTTTAAATAATTTTTTTTTCTTAAAATAGCTGCGGTTGATCTCTAACCTGGTTAGTGTTTACTCTTTCGATTTTTGTTGCAGGTTTATATATATATATATATATATATATAAAGTTACTTTCACTTTCGGAACATCAACCTCAGCTATCCTAAGATAAAAATATTAAAATGCTCTTAAGAGCCTACATTAGTTACGCGAAAACACTCGCACGCTAATGTTAAACCTATGGGAGTGGTTTTTTTATTACGGAATTCTCGCTTGCATTTAAATATTTTTAAATAATATGTTTTTTTCATATCATACCTGATCTCGATATCTAATGTTGTGCGTTTTTACTTTTCCGATTTTGGTTGCAGTTTTTTTTTTATATGAGGAAACTTTCAATTTCAGAACCGTTTCCAACCAATTTCACAAAAGTAAAAATGTCCAAAAAAAAAAAAAAATCTAACAAAACTTGAAAAAGTACAAATGCACAACATTATGTATCGACCGCAAGTATCCCATGAAAAAAAATTTAAAGTATTAAGAACGCTCCCACAGATTTAACATTAGCTTCCGAATGTCTTTGCATGATTAGTGTGAACTCTTAAGATAATGTGATTCATATCACTGGACTTTAAACGCCTCATTTGTAATGATATACATACCGTAAAATTTGTGAAAATGAAATCTGTCTATAACGGAATCCGGTTTAAATTTTAAAATCGCATGTTCTCAACAGAAAGAATACCAACAAGTACACCTGCTAAGACAAAATCCTGTATAAAGTGGAATATTTTCCTGTTCCTTTCTGTTCCGTTTTGAAGGTTTTATTGAATCAATATTTGACAAAGCTGATTACATAATTCAGTATTATGTATTTTGTGATTACATATTTTTAATTTAAAACAAGTCGAGTCGGCTGTTAGAAATTTGGTAAAATTATCTTTGCAGGTTTATTTGGCAGGTGGTGGTGGGGGGGGGCAAAATCCATGTTTGCTCCGGGCGCAAAAAAGGCTAGTTTCGGCCCTGTTTCAAATATATTAGTCCAAATAATTAGAGCTCCACAGTATTATTAAATCAATAACAGAAGAAAAAAAATAATACTTCTTTTAAAGCATTAATTTAGTAATTAATAAAACTCACTTGCTAATAGGTTTAGGATCAACAGATTGGGGAACACTTTTATCTTTCTTCGGCTGAACAGAAGATTTTGCTTTTCTAGAACATAAAATTGTAAATCTAACTAAAATATTAATAAAATACAATGATCAATAGTTATAAAAATAGATTGTTTAAAAGAGTTTAAATTTCAAAAACAAATACAAAAGTATTTTAAATCAATCAATTTTTCAGCTTTCAATAATCAGCTCACTGCTTTGCAGAATAAAGATGAATAAGTAAAACTATATTAAATAAAATAAACTTAAAAAAAATACTTTTACCAACTTAAAAAAAAGCACTAAAAAGAATTAAATAATTTTTTAAAAATTATCTAATGACACAATGTTATCCAGTAACCACAAATTAAACCTATCCTGTGTTGACATAAAAACGATAAATTTAATATTCACAAAACATGGCTTTTCTTACTACACTTAAGGTAGTTTGGCAAACTTCAAAAAGTAATTGATTACTTTTTATATGTATACATTTATAAATTAAATCATAAGTCGGTAAATTCACCTATTGTAAAAAATATTCTTTCAAAATTCCATGTTTGGTGGGTATTGTACATATTAAATTTATCGTTTTTATGCCAACACATGATATCGGATTTGTGGTTATTGAATAACATTTTGTCATAAGAGAATTTTAAAGAATTATTTAATTCTCTTTAGTGTTTTTTTTTTAAGTTGGTTAATATAGATTTTTTAAAGTTTCCTTTTTTAATTCCTACTTTTTAGTTATTAATACAGCAATACATAACTATCCTGATTTCAGTATCTGCTGAATAAATAAATAATGGGTACACCAACAAAGCACTTCGCCCACAGGAGAAAGAAGAGGTGTTCAAAAGAGTCAGATAGTGATAAAAGATTGTGTCTTCCGAAAGATAGTTTGAGATATATCGTTAAACGTAAATCATAATCTCTAGACAATCTTGAGTTAAAGCTCTCTAAAAAATGGACATATTCGAAGTTCAAATTGTCCTGGGAATTGACATATGGAAAACAACATAGACTTAATATATTCCACGAATATTTGACCAATGAAACTCCAAAGGAACGCTCAAAACGACTGGCTACTATGCAAATGCAACAGCGTAAGCGTCATTTAAATGAGAGTAAGGAGAAATATTCTGAATGACTTTCTAAAATGTGAATACAGTACAGTGAATGCAATTTAAATGGGAGTGAGAAAAAGCATTTTCAAAGACTTTCTAAAATGTGAATACAACATAGTGGATGTCTTTTAAATGAGGCTAAGAGGGGCACTCTCATCAGCTATCTCAAATGCAAGATGCTGCACAAAATTGCAGGAAAAATTTGATAAATATGATTTTGAATCGGCAGTTAATGTATACACTGATAATCCTTGCAAAATATACAATAAAGTACTTTACCCACAGCAATGTATGATTTTATGTACACAAAGCTTGCCCTGTTTACTTCCTGATCATGTAAGGACTGTGTCCTAGAAATCCGAACAAAGTTTGCAGTTATGCAAAATAGCAAAGGGATACAAATCAAGTGTAAACTGTGCATGAAGTATTGCGTTATTGTATATAAGGGTTCACCTGTAAGCCGAGAGTTCATTAAGTAAGTCGTGTTTTCCAAGAATTGAGCTGAAAGAGGAGTGTCTACATACCTATGTGTACAAGTTTTACGAAGGCAATATTCATCACGGAAAGAAGTTCACTC
Organism: Maratus michaelseni; assembly: GCA_963931845.1. Taxonomy (NCBI): domain Eukaryota; kingdom Metazoa; phylum Arthropoda; class Arachnida; order Araneae; family Salticidae; genus Maratus; species Maratus michaelseni. The sequence goes on along the minus strand of OZ007591.1, from coordinate 141,512,862 downwards.
TGAACCATTTTTTCACCGAAAATATCCCCAAACAAACAATATACGATATTTTACAACATTACGAGAATGGCCTTCTGCACAAAAGATAACCGGGATTGGGTCGGAAGGCCTCAAAACTCACCAAGAAAAAATTACGGCAATTGAGGGGATTGTTTTACAAGAACGACCGAGTAACAATACATCCAACGGCTGCCAAATTCAGTGTTTCACACAGCTATCTACATCAGACAATTCTCAAGAAGTATAACATAAAATATTACAAGAAAAGGGTCATACCAAAACGAACAGAAAAGCAAATAGTTACCATGAAAATGAAGTGTGGTCACTTGTTCAGAAAATTCTCTGACCGAGCATTCATCTTTCATGACGAGACATACTTCACACTCACTCACTCCACTATTAATGGTAATGATGGCTACTACACATTTGGCGTCTCCACGACACAACCTATCATCAAATTTGCTACTAAAGCGAAATTCAAAGACAAGGTCCTCGTTTGGATTGCGATGGGTCTGAAAGTTTTGAGTCATCTGTTCATCCGAAAGTCTGGGTTCGTTGCCAATGGACAACGATATTTGAACGAGTGCATTCGCTGTAATATCATCATGTACATATGTGCCAATTACAATGATGGTGATTACGTCTTCTGGCCAGACTTGGATAGCAGTCATTACTGTAAAATCGTTCTCAACCACTTGCATCAGCAAAACATCACTTTCATAAACAATTCTGACAACCCAGCCAACGTTCCTGAAATTCAACCAATCGAGCAGTTCTGGGCATATCTTAAGTCTAAAGTATATGCTAAAGTCTGGAAACCAGATAACCCTCCAGAAATTGATGAACTAAATCAAGTACTGTCTCAAAATTATGGACCTAAGTTTTATACAATGTCTAGCAAGTGCCACCAAATGTAAAATTGATAATGTCCAACAAAACTGTTTGATTGAAACCCAATAACTGTTTTACAAAGAATTGTGGTTATTAAAGTTACCTTACAGTGCCCATTTGTGTTCTTTGTCTCATTGTTTCATAGTTTTCACATCAAGAAAAGTTTGTGCAGATTTCTAGGAAACAATCCTTACTCATTTTAGGAGATATTGTAGCATGTACCTGATGTGTGAATAACTTAAAAAAACAAAAAATTCCTTCTGAGGCTTCATGGAATAAAATGAACGTAATGAGAATTCTTCTGGAATTATCAGATCTAACAGATATTGAACAACGATTATTAAGCAGAGTTACTCCTTTTTGAAAAATAATTAAAGTTCAAAATTGCACATGCATCATTGTGCCGACTTGCACAAGATATCAGAGTTGGCTGAGCAACTTCCAAATCAATTAAATCAAGCCGGAATATTTATAATAAAAGAAAGCTTGGATAAATTACAGCATTCAAGACAGTTTCAAATAAACATGAGCAGACTGCAATGAGTTCTAGAGTGGTTAATACTGAAAAATTCTCTTTATAGAGATGTTCGACCAGCCTTTACAAATGTTATTGACATATTGGAGTTTACGCAGGTTACAGATGATATTGCAGTAGTTACTAAAATAGTTGTACAGCAAAATGCATCATCAGTAGTACAAGTAGTAAATAGGTACAATTTTGTGAGGGGAATTTAATCAAGACTCAGACAGCTTTGACATCGAGAACATAAGAACTGCTTTCCTCCAAATAGCTCAATAGGTAGCTTTTTACTTTTTGTAATGAAAGTTACCTAATATAATAAAATTATCCAAAACAGTAAAAAATTTGCTATTTGTTTGTTAAGTCTAACAGACAACTATTTTATCTCACATAGGTTTATTTGCTTTCAAATATTAATCTTACAATATTTTTTAATAAAAAATGCAGAAAGTTAACCCTGAATAAGTGTTTTATGCTATACAATGGATAAATAAGCTGAAAATAAGTTCTTATTTACTTTAAATCCAAAGTTATTTTCATCATTACAACCAAGTTATCCTATCCAAAATTTTAAAATGGCTACCAAGTATAATAATATAGCAACAAATATTTTATTATTCATTGAAAAATGATAACTGTTACTTGGCAAATAATTCCAAAAATTTTTGTATTTTTTATAAATTTATTTTTGAAACCTACCGTTTTTATCTCACCTGACCCTATTTGTTAAATTTCTGTTTTATTTATTTATTTACTGAGGAAGCTTTAATTTTGTTAGGGAATATTCCGAAAAACAAATGCTGAAATAATTTAAATTGTTTTAAGTGCAAACAGGTTAATCTTTCATAATTAGGCTGCATATGATAGAAGTATACTTTAAAAAAAAAATATGCTTGAAAATTATTTTTAAAACCGTAAAATATTAGTAAATTGAGATACAGTTTTCAAATAAATTTCATTTGAAAGAACCTTTTTCCCCCCGATATTTAGTGGTATAAAAATTTAAACTGTGCAATGTTTAAAATTGAATTCAGTGGTTTAACAGTTGAAGAAGTAACGTTAATGGTGAGCTAGGATTCTCTGTTTTGATTTCATGTTCATAAATGTAAAGACAAGTAAACTACAAATGTAAATGCAGCTTTACATAAAAGCGAATTATTTTTTCCTTTTATCTTTACACAATATCTCATGCAAAATAACATATAAAAATGCATTTTGATAAGAACCCTAGCCTTCTGATTGCAAGAAAAAATAAATTCAAAACTTTTATCTAATAAAATAATGATAAATATAACAATATAATAATTGTAAATACTCTAAAATATTACAATAGTAAATTCTTTTAAATTAAAAACATACATAGCAGACTTTTGCACAGTAGATGCAAGAGTCCTTTCAACTCCATCTTCAGATTCAGATTCTGAAACTTGTTTATTTATCTTTGAAGGAATAACTGTATTTCCTAATAATGATTGATAAGCAGCAGATGCTAAAAAGTAAAAATTGAAGCATGTAAGTGATAATGGGATAAAAGAAAATCTAATAGAGATAAGCACAAAGAAATAACTTGTAAATTGTGCAAAAATGACTAATAATAATAACAAGAGGGTACTTCATTATCCCGACGACGACTTTCCATAAAGAAAAAACTATCGCCAAACTGTGTATAAACAAATAAACAGTAAACAAATAGGAGATTGTTGCCACTGGAATCTACGAAAAGAAGACATTCGGAAAAAAGCCCCACTCACTAAAGTGTCAACTATCAGTAACTTAAAGCAAAAAAATTTTACAATATATTAATGAAAACAGAAAAAAAAATGATCTTGGATATTTATTTATTTACAGTATTTTTCTTAATTATCAGTCTTGGCTGGTGTATAAATGCTTGTGATGTCCGTTAAGACTGATCTATTGAACGTAATTATGTATCGCAATATTTTTTTTTAATGCTTTTTCTCTTTCAATATTATGACATCGCCATTTAATGATGTAATTGTTATTTTAATTAATGAAATAATTAATAAATCAGCAAACATCATTAAAAATACATTTTAAATGTCGAATTAAAATTCACTTGATCACATAACAAAGATGAGTAGCTCTTCGCAGAAGGTTGCGGCCAAATTGCGTCCGCAACCTTTGCTACGTCCCGTAAACTATACTCTCTTGCACAAAGCGCTGCCGCTGCCAAGTGGCCAGCAGCCCCGTCAAACAACCCTACCTATGTCCCGAATATTATACTCTCTTGCGCGAAGAGCTTCCGCTTAAAAGCGGCCAAGATCACCCCCAAACATCCCTGTGTGCAAGCCGTATGCCTTAGACTCTAAATAGAGAAAAAAAAAACCTACAAAAGTTGATTTATACCACAAAAATTTCAAAGTAAAAATGCATAAATTAAAGACACCAAAGAGCGGGGAGGGTGGGCTTGGGAAGTTTGATATACGGAAGGACCCTACGTACGTCCCGAATATATTTGTCTGACATTAAGTGAATGTGACACCTCAATCGTGCATTATTGGCATTAAATCCTATAGTTTGGTGATAGTATCTTCATGGAAAGTGGTTGACAGGATAATGGAGAAGTACCAATAAAAGCTAATTATTATTAACTGAACAGAACACAAATAAAATAACATTTCTAAAAAATTCACGAATCTCAAAAATATTTAGAAATATAAAAAAATAGGCCAGATCTTCTGAATTCTTGATGTACAAGAAAGAACAATAATGCATTAGGGGAAATTAGGAAGGGATGGGACATTTGCAGTAATGGTTAAAATAAGCTTTATTTTTAATTTATGACTCTTCCACCAGATGAAGTAACCACTGCATTATACTTGTTACTGTAAATCTTTTTTAGTTGCAAGCACCTATGAGTTTGTGAATTAAAAAGACTATTTTGTGTTAATGTCTTTTTCGAATATAATATATATTTCTTTGTTTTTAATGAGGATCCATGAAGTTACACGCTACCACTTCAAACACAACATCGGCCTCTGTTACAACACTATGATGATGTTGGGGAGTTTTTAATACCATAATAAACACTATGATGATGTTGAGGAGTTTTTAATACCATAATAAACACTATGATGATGTTGGGAAGTTTTTAATACCATAATAAACACAATGTGTTTATTAAACATCATATATTTTTTAAATAACATACATTCTGATAACTTTGCAAGGAGCTTGTGAACTCCTGATAAGCTGTACTGTTGTTTGAAAATTCCCCTCTCCAGCTTTCAAACTATCAGAATTAGTCATTTATCACAGCTGTATAAATCAACAGCCTTTACACCATTACATTTACACTTTTTGACAAAATGATAGCATACTATTCTTACGAGCCCTTAAATACCACTCTCCTCTTGACATGCCATCTATGTCAATCTGGCAAGTAAATGTTCATAGTGAACACTGCTTAATTTGAACCACAGCTCATAGAAGCTCAGCTCCGGTACATATTTATTTTCAGTGAATATTTACATACTAGCTGGAGCTTATAAATATTACGCACCAGAACATTGTTGTAAATTCTATATTACTGGTTTATATATATAAAAAAAATCCTTGATGGGAAACATTTTCAGAAAATTCCCCTTATAAATATGTTTGCTATTTGTTCACTTATTAGATTTTATTATATATATATATATATATACATACACACACACATAGCTGCCAACTATTCCTTTTTTGTGTTACCATTATTTTCAAATAGTAATTTAACCTTATTTAATCGCAAAATTCTGCAATTTTATCATGTCAACATTAGATGAAGATTTCTATTCGAAACTAGTGGTAACAAAAAAAATGGGATAGTTGACAGCCAGTGGCGAAGCCTCTGGTCATCGGTAGATGCGTCAATGACTAGAGAAAAATAAAGAAAACGTTAACCATTTTAAATTTATGCAAACATATTTTTAAATGCTTTTCTTTCCCCTTAATTTTTAGGCTAAAGACGATGTGATAATAGTATCATTCACTCTTTTTTTAAATTAATATTTAGTGCTGCCATCTGTCGCTTTTCAAATGTAGCGGCTAAACTGGATCGTAAATTCTAACTTGCTAAAATTATTCGTCCACATTACTCAATCTGGTCTTGCTTGCGCACACATATTCTCACCCCTTGCAATCAATTAGGTAGCAGGAGTATTTCCCAGTTTCTGAGAAATATTGCATCTAGACATCGCTAAATTTTACGAATCCGTTCTTCCTGCATTCAGAGGAAAATTAATGTGTGTATTTTATTTTTACTCTTTTTCCTTTTTTGAATTATTCTAGATGAAATCTATTTTGTTAAGTACTACAAAGTGTGGTATTTTATTTTTTAGTAAGGCTATTAAATTAAAACAGATAAATATTTTAAGGATTTTTTTTTTTTGCCCAAATAGTATAAATAGATTGATTGAACAATTTAGTAATTTTTTCTTCATAATTAAAATGTGTTCTCAAAATTATCACATTTAATATGTTGTGGGTACATTAATGCGATAATTTTATGAATTAACCATCTACTATTCCTGTTTTTTACCCCTTTTGGGGTCTAAATTATTTCTTAATTTTTGGCAAAATTACTTTTACATTAATAATACTAAAAGTAGCTATCCAAATCACAAAAGATAAGGATTACTAAAATTTAACGTAGTTATTTTGCTTAATATATAACATAATAAATATAATATAGTATATATGCTTTTTGATTCACATGACAGTGGAAAAAGATAGAATTTTCGACACGTTTGGAAAATGTTGGCTTTAAAAAGAATTCATACCTATAAAAGATCCACCTAAACTGAAGATCGTAAGAATAATCTTTTTTGTTACAATTAAAAAAGAAATGTTGGAGCTACTGAAACAGAAGTAAAATTTTTATAATCTTTTTATTGAGATGATTTGCCACAAAATGCAGAGACTGGATTACATTTACAAATGAAGTGTTATAGCATAAAAAAATAAAGTTGCAGATTGTAATATTTTTGTTCATTTACAGGAAATAAAATATTTTTTAAACTTATGTTTTTTTTTATATTAATTGCAAAAAACACTTTTCAATAAACAGAAAACATGGAATGATTTCGATGCTGTAATGGGTGTGTCGCTGAAATGTTGTGAACTAGTGATGACCATCACGAAACCTCATGCCTCGCCACTGTTGACAGCTATGTATACGCGTATATTTAAAATTTGAAAAATATTATTTTTCTGAAGAAAAAATAAAGCTTTAAATTTAGAAAATAATATACTCCCTCTGTCCCAAATTAGTTGTTACATTTGAATACTTAATACTGATGATTTTGTAATTTTGTTTGAACATTTTTCAGATATTTCAGGGTGCTATGCTATCAATCACCAACATTTACTTACCCTCCGTCCCTCCTTAAATTAGTACCAAATTATTTTTAAAAATCCAGGGTTCGCACACTCTTAAGCCACGCCCCAATTTGTAACTATTCTTCCACCAGTAATCGCATAAAACTATCTTCTAGCTAATGAATCATGAATTCATTAGGAAGCAAATGATCTTTCTGGTATACTGGTGGTAGAGTTCTTACAAAATGGGGCATAGCTTAAGAGAGTGTGAACCCTGTAAAGCTTCAAAAAATTTGTCACAAAATAAGTGCTATATTTGTAGAAAGTAAAAAATGAGAATGAAAATGCCAAGTTGTTATAATTTTAACTGCACATAAAGCAATTTTAAATGATATTTAAGGAATTTCTTTAAGTATTGCTGTAAAAATTGTAATACAGCATTACGCTCTTTATTATTCATTTTCTTCTTTAGGGTATTTTCTAAATTGTTATTCATAATTACAATTATCATCACTTTTTTATTAGGTTGAGTCACATTACTTCTTATACTCATACTTCACATTCCAGTTCATTGCTTCAAATAACTAGTATATCACATTATATTCATTGTAGCTAAATAATTTTATTTGTGTCGATCTACTAAATTGCATCGGAAGTTATTTATGACTCCACCTACTTGAAATGTATCAACTAATTTTGGACAAAATTTTCAACCCAAATGTAGCAACTAATTTGGGACGGAGGGAGTATGACATACAAATATGCAGATGGATGTGATGGAGTGTATGGTATGGTTGTTAGTATTCCAGAATATTACGGCTGCAGTACTTTTTTATGTTGGAAATTAAACTCTGATAGTGAAGGTAAAAGAAAAGTCATATTTATTTTATTCAAAACTGCATAAAAAAGTAACAAATTAAGAATTTCATCTGAACAATAAAAACTTATTGAATCTTTGAACTTTTAAAACAAAAGCAAGTTACCTACTTCAAATCACATTAAAACATAATTCTTTAAAAAAAAATATTTTGAAAAATATTTCAACTCATTATGAGTACAGTGAACTTCAAATTACAGCAGAAAGCATTTAAAATAAGTATTTTATTAATACAGTAGGTCCTCGGTTATCCGAAGTAATTGGGACCGAACCTACATCGGATAATCAAAATTTCCAGATAGTCAAGAATTTATCATTAATCATCTAGTTTAATATGTAACATAGTCATTGAACTGCTTTTATGACTATTTTAACTGCTAAATAAATATCTAAATTCAAATTATACATGGAAGTAAATTTATTATGAAACAAAAAACTTAAATGATTTATGTGACAAAATATGACATTGATTTCTCCTCCTTTTTCTTGAAATTCTACAGCTGTGAAAATTTCTGTTCGTGAAAATATGACAAAAAGGGTTTTGTTCCTGCGCTTGCTTACAATCAGAGGATGCAATAATATTCAAATGTTGTGGAACTCAGGAGTACGGCCTTCCAAATTTCTAAATGGGGAGTGTTTTTGTTTAGAACAGGGACGTGTACACATGGGGTGGGGGGGAAGTACACTGATACAGGGATCGGAGCTTAAGCTAATTTCAAAGGAATTCTAAGAAAGTGGACCCAAAATATTTATCTATACTCATAGTTCGGAAAGGACCGCTTGCATACACAAGGAATGTGAAAGCAAAAAATTAAAAAAAAAAAACGCTGAAAAAAACATAGGTCAGGAAACCGACGTCGGTTTACGGAGAGTTCTGGTTAAACGAGAGTCGGATAATTGAGGTTCTACTGTAATTTCCAAATCTTTCATCTTTAAGCATAATATATTAATATACAAAGTAATGATTAAATTTAAACACTAATTTTCTGATTTGTATTGTTTAAATAAATAATTAAATAAACAAACATGTTACCAGTAAATGACCCTTTTTCATCCACACTATCTGTATCAGACAGAGATATGACAGGAGAACGAGTTCCTAAAATTAAAATATTTAGTTTTTTATTTAATTATTCAGTTTTTGCAAGTAGATAGTCAAAAGAGATTGAGCATAAATTTATTTTTAAATACTGATGATATACGCAATAAACTGAAGCTTTGCAAATGCATCAATATTGTTTTACATAAGAAAATATCTAGTCACCACTCACTGCATATGCATAGTGAGTAAACAAAAAATGTGATAACTAAATAAAATAAATAACCAGCCACTGTTTTTCACATTTATCAACAGGAATTTGTTTTTATACATTTCCATTAATGACGGTTAAATTCTGTGATTTTTTAAAAATTTTTGTAGAATGTTCTAAAATGATTATTATACGATTTACTGAGACTTGTGGTGTTTTCTAACAAAATAGGGCATAGGTACTGATATACTAAGCCCTAATCCCATAATTGATAGCTGATAATGGGCAGAGCCATGTTGTTTGGCTGCCATTTTGGTGCTTAGCAGTCAGAACAGATAATTGCGTTGAAGAACTTGCATAACTGGAAGAAAGTAGTAGGGGGATTTTTTTTTTTTACGATTTAAAACCTTTTATAAATATATAAAGATAGTGCAATTTTTTAAGGTGTCAGATTAAATATTAAAATATACTAGATTGTATCACATAATTAAGAAATTTGTAAAGAATATTTCCATTTATTTAACATTAGCTTGCGGATGTCATATGCTGACTAGACTCTTAATGGTGACTAATAAAAAAAAAGAATATATCAAGATGAATGCTCTCTAATGTATTTTGTGAGAAATAAATTCACCCTCATTCTTTTTTGGCTAGCCCACATTTAATTTAAAATTAGTAATTGTAGTTCATAATTACCAGATACACATTCAGAAGTTTCACTTCTGTTATCACTTGTTTCTTGTTCTTCATTTAATTGCAAAGGGCTTCTTTCATGTCTAAGCTTCATAGAAGATTTATTAGACAGTCTTCCATCTGAGTTAGCAGCTTGATCCCTGTTTTTATCAACATCACTTATTGGAATCATGTTATTTTTTGAACTATTCTGAGGCTTTAATTTTGAAGATATATGTGCTGTATCTGATTCAAGAAAATCAAATTCATGATTTACACTATCTGCATCACTTTTAGACACAGAAACTTCAACATTAATTTCTGAATCACTTGACTTTGACTGCAATTTAGTAAATATTTCCTTGCTTTCAGAATTTTTTACAGCATTTCCAGCAACTAAAACTTCATCAGATTGTAATGAGGACTGCTTTTCTTGTAACACTTCTTTGGTGCTTTTGCTTTTCTTTGGTGTGCTAGTACTAGAAGATTTTTCTTCATAGTTCTCATTTGTGTGTAACACATTTTCAGATTTTTTTTCAATATGTTTTCTATTTTCATATGTTTGTGGTGTAAAATGTTCAGTATTTAAAGATGTAATAGACTGGGGATTATTATCATCTCTAATTAGAAAAGAAACATTTTGAAATCTTGATGAATCTACAATTTCAGGTTCATCTTGACTTACAGATGAAATATCTATAGCAGAAGATGTTGAATTTTGTATCAGGCTCATTTGCGGAGGAAAATGTTTAGTATTTAAAGAAGGTGCAACAAACTGGGAATCCTTACCATCTTTGTTTGAAAAAGAATCATTCTGCAATCTTGATGAATTTATAATTTGAGGTTCATCTTTACTTACAGATAAAATATCTACAGTAGAGGATGTTGAATTTTGTATAAGATTTGTTCGGCAAGAGATTTGGATTTCAAATCTGCAGTTATCACAATATATAGAACTTTCTGTCTGTGTAGATGCAGCTTTTAATTCAGAAGGCCTTAAACTGTTTACGACAGATTGTGAAACAATAGGTTCTGTGTTGAAATTTTGTACAGCATTAATAGTCTGAGGAATGTATCTTGAAGTAAATGGATAATTTGTATCATTTAAACTGTGTCCAACTTGGATATTCTGAAAAAAAAAAAAAAAAAAAAAAAAAAAAAAAAAAATTAATTGGGGGAAAAAAAAAAAAAAAAAAACATACTTATTTATATTTAGACTTAAAAATATCCAGTTGCCACTCCACACATAGTGACTAAAAAATAAATTAAATGGGTTCGTTAAATAAAATAAACAACCATCCACTTAAAAAAAATAAAAAAATAAGTGTTCTAACTTTTAAACAGGTTGATCCACATTTTTTATACTTATAAGGTGGTCTCAGAACCCCACATTTTAAGTGATAAGTTTTAGCAGAAGCTTTGTTAACTGTCGTAATTTATAAAAATAATTTTAATATATTTAATTTTAATTTAATTCAAGATAAATTATGATTGCAAAAAAGTGGCTAGTAAGATAAAAAGGTCTACCGGCCATTGGCGACTAAACAAAAATTACACTTTTCAGGTATTTTTTTTTATTAAAGAGAAAATATAGCACAGTATGGAACCATTTATCCGGAATCCAGTTAACCAGAAAACCAGCTATCCAGAATTATATTTCCAAATGACTGATTTAATCTTTCCAGAAAAAAGTGACATGCAGTGCCAGTTTGATATGTATGTTGCTTGATAGATTACCACATCCATTGTACAACTTAATCAATATCTAAGATTTGAAATGAAGGCATATTTAGTCAGATATTGAGCATTTTGAGTTTTATGCAGTATTATTGTTACCAAGATATTGTCAGAAATTGTCTTTTTTGAAACTCCGATTAATCTTTGATCTTTTTAGGATCTGAGTCTTAATCAGAGTAAACTAATTATTTCAAATCATTAAGAATGTTACAGCCACATATATTCTACAAATCTCATCAAATGGATGTTGCTTTAATGTCTAACCAGTTATCCAGAAAAACCAGTTATCTGGAATACATCTGGTCCCGAACATTCTGGATAAATGGTTCTATACTGTACTACGTGGACATCTGTTCATATTTTTTCTATTTCATTAAAGCTGTTCAACAGAATATATATATATATATATATATATATATATATATATATATATATATATATATATATATATCATATATATATATATTATATCATATATATATATATATATATATATATATATTACTACTCTGATATCTTCTGCTTCTAAATGAATAGTATTATATATATAATTATATAATACTATTCATTTTCAAAAGAAGTAGACAGGAATGTTTGAAGTAAAACCTAAGTTAAAATCATTGCTTAAAATACTTAAAAAAGTAAAATAGAAGTTAAAAATCCATTGCTATTAATTATCTTAATACCACAGTAAAATATATAATTAATAAAAATGTAACCATTCAAAATTATAACTATATTTGACCAATTTAGAGTATATGACAAGTCTACAGATTTTCAAAACTCAGTTTTTTAATTACTACCTCAACGACACAATTCAGAAGAATACGGGATCTTTCTAAAGATGTAAATGCTTAAAATGATAAAACAGAACAGAAAAGGCTTATAAAAATCTTTTAATATAAAAATCAACATGTTTCAAATGCACAAACCGCAACATTTTCAAGATAAAAATGATGAATAAACTATTCTCACAAAATTAAAAAAAAAAAAAAAAACTTGATAAACACAAACCACGAGATCATATGTATAATAAAAGCAGATGCTTAAAAATGGTCAACTGTAAACGTGAAAATTAATATTTTCTTATTGCTTTTTTTAATTTGTAAAGAATCTTGTGCCATATTTTAGGTAATACATAAGAGGCTAATTCATTGCATACGTTCTTGCTATGCATATAGATTTCTATTGATTCACTGATAATGAATGGGAAATGTAGTCTTGATGGATAAATTATTTTACTATTCTTAAAATCAATTTGTAAAGTCTCTATCCTATGTAGTGAGGTCAAAGCAGTAGTTCTTCTGTTATATTTGATATCTGCCATACGTTCTTTTATTCTCGTTTTAAACTTTCTATTTGTCATTCCTATATAATATTGCAATGCTCCATCTGTCCTGGTAAACAGGATTTCATAAACACCTGATAGTTGATATGGTGTTAATAATAATGTTAATAATAATATATATATTATTATTTGATAATATTTTAATATAATTAGGTAACAGGATATTTCTTTAAATATTATCAAAAGAAAAGAAAACTTCTTCTTAGAAGCCTGTTTTTAAACTTGGTATTGTTTTAAATATTTTATTCAATAAATAATAAAGTAGCATTTTGATGAATCAACACACCACAGAGATTTAAAAATAAATATATAAATAAATGTTGCATTAGCGAGATTCTACATAATCTCATACTTAAAAATTTATTTTAAAGATCATTTTGGAACCATGATTTTAAAATTATAAAATATGCATAATATGTGAGAATGTACTGTTAAATATGTATTATACAAATTAGAATTATTATGAAGTTGAATGCCTCCATTTTCAATAAACCGAATTAAATGTATTTCTAGATCAAGTATTTATAATAACAACATTAACATTTTAATTATCTTATGAAAAATAGTAAATAAATTTTGTCTGCTTTCTTTTCTGATGAGAAAGTAAAAATTTTCCAACAGCGTTTAATTTACACAATCATTTAATTAAAATTTTTCACCTCTGATTTGTAAAGTATCATTCTAATAAATGTTTCCTGAATATAACAAAAGTAACTTTGAGTAAAGTAAGAAGTTAAGTTGGTTTTAGAAACAAATAATGAATTTTAATTAGAAAGTACGGATCAATGAAAGGGCAATTTGCAAAGATTGATTGTGACAGAATAATTCAAACTGTAGTCGATTTAAGTGTTTTTCTGCTAAAATATGTCAACTTGGCAGGGTTTGAAATAGCATGCAGGATTGCATGAATCACACACGAAATATGAAAATCCCACATACTGAAAACTGCTGTGTAGGATTTCCCCTCTTAATTTAAGAGGGGAAATCCTACATATTCCAGCATATTGTTATTATGTGAATTAGCTTAATTTCACAAATACATTTTTTATTTCTCTAAAATATTTATTTTTGCAGAATTCCACAAAAGAAGAAAAAAAATTGAATTTCATCAGTTGGTAACAGAAAAAATCTTGAATTTCATCAAACAATAATGGGAAAAAACTGCAAATTTTGTCAAAGATCGTGGTAAAAAAAATGAAGTTTGTCAATCGGGTATGGAAAAAAAATCAGAAATTTCTTCAAATAATCACGGGGAAAAAATCACGCATTTCGTCAAATGGTCATGGAAAAAAATCGTGAATTTCAATCGGTCACAAAGTTTGCAAATTTTCTGCTCCATAAGGACAAGAAAATTTTTATTAATGATTTTCTACATTCCTCTTGACTAACAATCTAAAATCCATAAAATTCAGAAATCTGTAAAGTCCTTTTTTGCAATCTGCACAGATATTTGAGAGTGTACTGTATATAATATGATTTAATAAAAAAAAAAATGATTTGATAGCATTGTAATGATTGCAGTAAACATAATGTGACTGCAAAAAGAACATAAATTGTAAATCTCTCCCTTCCTTAAAATTTGGACTAAGAGAAAATTCTTCCCTAAAATTCAACCCTTATTTTAAACTCTAACATAATGAGTTTCATCCTTAATGAAGTTTGTTAACATTGTAAAGTGAATAATAAAAGACGAGTCATTTCGGTTCTACTGTATAATGACATTTGGCATATGCAAAAAGGAGAGAGAAACACATGATTATATGTGAATTTCAATCGGTCACAAAGTTTGCAAATTTTCTGCCCCATAAGGGCAAGAAAATTTTTATTAATGATTTTCTACATTTCTCTTTACTAACGATCTAAAATCCATATAATTCAGAAATCTGTAAAGTCCTTGCTCACAATTTGCACAGATATTTGAGAGTGTACTGTATATAATATGATTTAATAAAACAAATGATTTGATAGCATTGTAATGGTTGCAGTAAACATAATGTGACTGTAAAAAGAACATAAATTGTAAATCTCTCCCCTCCCTAAAATTTGGACTAAGGGAAAACTCTCCCTTAAAAGAAATTCAACCCTGATTCTAAACCCTAACATAGTGAATTTCATACTTAATAAAGTTTGTTAACATATTAAAGTGATAAAAGACGAGTCATTTCGGTTCTACTGTATAATGACATTTGGCATATGCAAAAAGAAGAGAGAAACACATGATTATTGCATTAAGTTTCTACATAAAATAAAGAGCTTTAGCAGAAATATAGATATGACACTCACTCTAAATATTCCCAGCTTCTCAATTTTTGAGCATAATAAATCTGTGTGTTGGTCTAATTCACTCATTTGCTTCATAATACTTTGATATGTTTCCTCATTTTTCTTCTCTCTTTGATGTATTTTTTGTAGATATTCTTGTAGAGGCACATTAAGATCTCTGTTATAAATAAAATTTTCATTAAAATTCACTAACTTAATAAATATTTAGAATGTAATACTACTCTCACAAAAAAAGTATTACATATAGATATATTGTCATAGAAAAATTAATTGAAGACGTATAGGTATGAAAAAAAAAAAGAATACAATGCAGATTTTTTTTCCATATGGCTAAAGATATGTTTAAATTTTGAAATAGAAGGGCATATTTCTTAATCTTATATTATGATTTACTCTTACTCTAGGGAAATAAAGCTTATAATAACATTATGAATGTTTGCAAAATCGACTGATTTACATTAGGGAACAAATTTAACAGAATATCTGTATTGTATTGTATTTTTTTTTCATCATAATTTAAGTATCATTATTAATAAACTGATGCTAACCTTAAATTAATGAGTCAATATTATTAGTGGTTAAAACTAGTCAAACGTGCCAATCCCAAAACTTTCTTCTATCTCATATATGTTAATACTTCAAAACTCACTATCACAGTACCAATAAAATCAATATTTTTCATCATTCTATTATACATCAGCTGCTTGTAAATCACCAAGTTACTTAAATGTGAAGTACTTTTTGCTGCACGAGCAGTCAATGTACAAAATAACTACGAAAAATCACAAAAATCGCTATCACAACACACCTTCCTGCAGATTAGCCCCAAATCCAACTAGGACTTCCAAGCCATTGTAAAAAACATTTACATAAAATTAGGTTCACTATGCATAACCTTTCCGATGGTACAATAATGAAAATGGAACAAAAATCACTATCACAGTGCCCCCTTTTGGCAGAATATTCAATGAGAACTATAAAAGAAATCACTTTGATATCCATGGTTTAATATATAAATAATGAATGAAAATGTAAAATAAAATTCAAGTAATTAAAAAATATATATTATAAATTGTGAGCTGCAAACAGCAAATTTTAAGTTTAGGGTTTCATTGTCAGGCCACACAATTAAAAAAAAATTAGACAATACTAAATATTGATATTTAAAAAAAAAAAAAAAAAAAAAAGATGTAGCAAGTAAAGACAAATGCCCTACTCATTCAATTAATATTTTTAGTTAAACTCCTGCTTAAAAGTGAGTATAATAGGTTATAAATTACAACCTTAAAATTCTTTCAATTCATTAGCTGAGTAGGTTGGACTGACAGCACCATCTATCGCCTTATATGTATAGGAATCGCTTACACTATATAACAATTCATCAAGTTTTCAATACTTAATTAACTTAAAAGCAACTAATTACAAATTTAAACATATTTGTAATGGAACTTTCAAATTGTTTACCGTCAAGACTTGATTGACACTATCTAGTTATATATTTATATAACTACATTAACGATCTAAAGTGAAAAGTAGAAGTCGTCTGAATATAGCAATGAGGCATTATATTCTAACCAATCTGCAATATTTTTTGTTAAGGTGAACGTGAAATTTAAGTGAAGAATAACATTGTTTGGAACTGTTCTGATGAATCAAAAAACTATATATATTTTTTAATTAGTTAGTTCTGGATTTAAAATAATTTATGTTCTTAATTCTTTTAGCTTTGATAAACAACAGTCTAAATTTAACAACTCTTTGTTTCACAGGAATTCATAATATTTTGTTTTCAATCTTACCAACCTGTAGTAGGATATTTTTGGTAAAGATTAACTTTCGGACTGATTAATAGTGGCTTATTTCACCTAGCTCAGATTTTTTTTTTTACTCAACATCTCAAAGAATAATCTATATATATTTCACCACTCAAAAATATGTTTCAAAATGAAGTGAAACAACTTATCCAACAATAAATACATCAATGTAAGGAAAATAATTTTAACAATTAAAAAATATATCCTAACTAGTTGTCTTTCTAAACAGAGCTGAAATATAATGTTTTAGAATATGTGTGAAAGTTAAACATTTTAGATTATTTAGTCTTTTTGGACAAACTTCTAAATAAGCCTGCTTGTAATTAAAAATTTATATAAACATTAAGCGCAACCCAACAGAATCCTAACTGCAAAAATGTAATACATAAGGAAAGAAATGATAATGTGGTAGTTTTGAAAATATTATTGTAGTGGCAAAATATTTTGCTGTCTTTAAATAATAATAATAATAATAAAAACAATTTGAAACCAAAAATTTTTCTTTTATTTATTATACAAGTTATGCAATGTTAAAAATACCAAAGAGCTTTTTTTCCCCTTACATAATAAAAGAACAAACTGGAAAAAAAAAAGCATGCTAGCATTTTCTGTAAAATAAAATCGTTGATTAAAAGTCTAACAAAACAATAGGTTAAATATTCAATGAATTTTATGTAGGGTTTTACAAATTTGATAAAATCTAGCCAGTAAAATTTTCTAGTCGGCAGAAAAATATCCCCTCCACCATCATTGATTTTCAAAATTCACAATTTTTTTTTAATGAAATTATTGAGAAAAAAATAATAACAAGCATGGTTTAGAATTATTAGTTACATAGTTTAGATTAGTACATAATATAGAAAGATAATCAAAACTAAAGTTACTAATGAAACACATCAAAATTATATATCTCTGAAAAAAAAAAAAAAAAAAAAAAAAAGAAAGAAAGAAATATTGTAAAGGCTGAATTAACCAGCATGTTCGGGAAATGCTGAGTGCTGAATGCTTCAAATGTTCGGATAGTTGAGTGCTACAAAATCTATATCAGATGAGAGGGGCAACGAGGAAAAGTGAAGCAGGAAAAATGTTTGCCAAGTTAGCCAAATAATTCTGATTTTATTAACCTTAAAAATTTGGATTTGATGAACTTATTTTTGTCAAATTAAAAATAAAAAGTGAAAATATTTTTTGTTTGAATATCATTTCTAAGTTTATTTCTTAATACATATTTCGTAACTTTGCAACACCTATATAAGAATTTGGAACTTACGTATTATCCAGGCTAGGTCAGATACAACTGAGCCAAGCATGGCACCAATTATAAAAATTACAGTAACCCTTATTTTTTTACAAGTATACAGACCTGCCAACCTTTGAAAATGAGAAATAGTAGCAACCCAAATTCAAATTTATCTGAAGGTTGGTTGGTTAGTGGCTGTTTTTTACACTGTAAATTTTAAGCGAGCAAATACTAATCAATTAAACGCATGTGTATATCCATTAGCACACAAAGTAGAAGACTCTTTTGTTTTTTGCTAATTTTTTTGTTGCGGGTGGGATTGATTAAACATAATTATTCCTATTCAATTAATGCTCTGTCCACTCCTAAGCCAAATTTCTGAACTTCACAGTGAATTTTCTGAAAGATTTCAAGGCGGTTGGGGGAAGGGGGTGATGGAACTAGGGGTATATCTTCCAGAGAAAAATGTCTGAGTTAGAGTCCTTCATCATATCGAGTAAGGTGATACAACCGGGAGTGGGGGGTATCCACTCGCGGCACTTTTTTTGCGTCCCTTTGACGAAATTTGCATTTTTTCGTGATCTTTTGACGAAATTTGCAGTTTTTTTCAAGATCTGTTGATAAAATTTGCCGTTTTTCGCAATGTTTTTGACGGAATTTGCCGTTTTTACGTGATTTTCTGACGAAAGTCATGTTTTTCACACGATCTGTTGACAAATTTTGTCGTTTTTTTCGTGATCTTTTGACGAAATTTGCCATTTTCTGTGATCTTTTGACGAAATTTGCCATTTTTCACAATGTTTCTCACGAAATTTGTCATTTTCTCGCGATCTTTTGACGAAATATGCCGTTTTTGACGAAATTTGCCGTTTTTTCGCGATTTTCTGACGAAAGGCATGTTTTTCTCACGATCTGTTGACAAAAATTTGTCATTTTTTCGCGATCTTTTGATGAAATTTGCCGTTTTTTCGCGTTTCTCTGACGAAAGCCACGTTTTTCCCGCGATCCGTTGACAACATTGGCGACTTTTCTTCAAACGAAAGACGGGATTGATTTTTTTCGGCGATCATTTGCCGAAATACCGATACATTTAATATCTGAATTTTCGGATTTATGACAGATATTTTTCTTTTTTCGGAAATCATTGCCTTAATTTTTCGGAAAATTCGGACCAGAATCACCCCTGAATGATCTTTTGATGAAATTCGCATTTTTTCAGCAATCAGTTGAATGAAATTCACGTTTTTTCGACGACACTTTGGCGAAATTTGCCTTTTCCCGCCAATTGTTTGACGAAATTTGCGTTTTTTCAGCGATCCTGTAACGAAATTCGCATTTCTTAGCTCGATCCTGTGACGAAATTAGTGATTTTTTGCGCAATCCTGTGACGAAATTCGTGATTTTTCGAGTGATCGTGTGACAAAATTCGCGTTTTTTTTTTTTTTTTTTTTTTTTTTTTTTTTGCAGAAAATCGTAGTTTTAGACAGATTTTCGTAGCATCGTAGTTTGTGGCTCAAAATCGTAGCAACTACGATTTTTTCGTAGCAGTTGGCAGCTCTGAGTATATAATTTATTTATTATAGTGTATAGATTTTTAGTATAATTTATAGTTTACAGTTTTTTGTTATTTATTTATTATTGTTTATTTATTTATTTTATATTATTTACTATTTTCAACAATTTTATGTATTTAACAATATTCAATTACTGTTTTGTACATTATTGGCAACGATAAACAAGATTGGACACCTCAAATGAATTATATGTCATTATTCTTTAAAATGAATGGGACAGATTAAGCAGTTTTAATACTGAGCACAAAAATCTGATTTGAAGATTACAAAATAACTGAAGCGTAGTTCATAGATTAAACAACTTGATTGCCAGTGGCAACTACATTTGTCAAGCCCTGTTTATGAGTAACACCCTTTAAACAAAAAGGAAATTTTAAGGAAACGATATAATTCTGTAAAACACTAACTAAACACAATATAATCAGCATAATTGTCCACTATATATAGCAACTAAATCATACAAAATTTTGTTTTCATGGTTGAACTGTTGAAATAATATGGAAGGACATCTATATATATAACGGGGCACTGGTATTTCAGTTTAATATGGTCAAATAACTCGAAAGATTGCATTTTTTATTTATTTTTTCCAAAATTAAAACTATTATATGGATATTAAAAAAACAGCCCCGCCCCCCGAAAAAAAAAAGCAAACAGAGAATAGAGAACTAAAATAAATAAATCAGCAAAATCCTCAAACAAGGGCGACCCCCGATTTGGCAATTTTTTTGACGCGCACCAACCCAAAACTCGGCAACCTCCAAATTCTACCTAATCAGAATGCATGCTTCCTACGGCAAGCTTCTTTACAAAGTAAACATCGATTTTATTCCTTTTTTCGACTATTTACAAAGTTTTAGCAATATTTTATTCACGAGTTTTCGATTTTTACCTGCGTATTTATATATTTTTACAAACTTGAAGCAATATTTCTTCCGGATATTTCGATTTTTACAAGCATTTAGCAATATTTTCCTCTGTATTTTTACAAACTTTTAGCAATATTTTCCTCCGTATTTTTCTATTTTTAAAAACTTTTAGCAATATTTTCCTCCGTATTTTTCTATTTTTACAAACTTTTAGCAATATTTCCTTAGGATATTTCAATTTTTACAAACATGCAGTTATTAACTTACATATAGGGAGACCGGTACACACTGGACCACCCCCTAATATTTTATTTATTTAAATTTTTTTTAAGCTTCTCTTCTATCCTAATAGACAACAGCACTGCAATGATTATTTATAGCCTTCAGAAAATATGTTTAGCTCAGATAACTATTTTATCCTGCTTTGTTGTTTTGGGCTTCTAAAAGTAAAATTTTTCATCATCATATTTTTATTTTTTTAGTAATTAAAGGTTGTAGATAAATAAAATAAAATAGCTTTTTTGCAAAGCTAAGATACTTGTTTTTATTTTACTTTAAAGTTAATATGTTTAAAAGAAAGCTATAAACAATATTAATATGATTATTTATTGAACTTCAACATGGGGTACAGTGGACCACCCACTTCTGGGGCACAGTCGTCCACAATCCCCTCTGCTCCTGTAATGCAGAATATTCAAAATATTTAATAATTGCTTATTTTCTATAAAGAAAGATTGTTTTAAAGTAGATTTAACTGTAAAATAAAGTAAACAAATAAAAATAACAATTTATTTAACATAGTAAGAAATATTTTGTTTTGTATTTACTGCCTTTGATAAAAAAATGTTAACTGAAAAAGTGGACCACTGTGTACCGGTCTCCCCTATGTACGATTCATGTACATTTTCTGGAAAAAAAACCCCTCTGGATGTATGGAACTCAACGAGACGAACTCTCTAGAATATACGAAACTCGTACAAGCAGCGATTAGTAACTTATATATGAACGCTTCGCGTACATTTTCCGAAAAATAAACACCTCTGGATGCATGAACCTCAATGTGCAACAGTCTCTAGAATATACGAAACTCATACAAGCAGTGATTAGTAACATACATGTACGCTTGGCGTACATTTTCCGAAAAAAAAAAAAAACACCTCTGGATGCATGAACGTTAATGTGCAGCAGTCTCTAGAATACGAGAAATATATTTTATCAAATAAAGTAAAAAAAAATTCACTTACCTTTTGTTATTTTTGTTTCTATTTAACCCATATTTTAATTAGCAATAATACATATACAAGCAAACGTAGCGGCATGTGTCGAATAAAAAATAAACGGTCTTGTTGCCAAAACGTCTATAGAAAAATAGTGTTGCCACTAGAATAATATATATATAACACCCATATTTCTCATCTTTCGTTTTTTTTTTTTTTTTAAATTATTTCACAGGAATTATCCTTCTATGACATACGACAAAACGTCAAATCATTAAACTTCACAAAATACATTCCACAAACGTAATTCAACAAATCCGACACACAATAATCCAATCATAACCTTCTTACATCTTTGCATTGAGCTCAAAATACAATACAATCTCCAGAACAAACAACAATAAACCAACCAATCAACTACAGTAGCCGTGGAAGAAACATAACAAACGAACTGGTAGCAAGAAAATCTCATTCATCGCTTCGCCAACTTCGACGCTGCGAAGGGTCGCCCTTGTTTGAGGATTCAACCAATAAATCTGCAAATAAGAATAGATGGTACTTTTCGGTTAGCCAGACGCCAGTGATATATATACACACATTTATATACATCTACGCATATACATATATACACATTCATACATGTATGAATATTATATATATATATATAATATATACTATGTCTATGTACATATATTACTGGCACCGGCTAACCGAAAAGTACTGAATAGTCTTCAACATTCTCAGTTTTGACAATCACGAGTTTTGATTATTTATGACCAGGGATGTAACCAGGGTTTTTTTTTAATTTTTTTTATTTAAACCTGTTTTTTTTTTTTTTTTTTGTTTAACCAGGTTTTATTAGTTTAAATGATTTGACATTTTAGAAAAATGCTAAACATTTATATTTCCAACTATTTGAAGTCAAACATTAAACAAAAATTACTTTTAAGTTATTTTGTTGAAATTTAATAATATAATTTTTATTATATTAATTTAAGCATTACAATATTTTTATATTATTATAATATTTTTACATATAATAAGCAATAAAATGTTCACGTACACACCGAAAAAATCAATCACTATTATAGAATTAATATTACAACATGTGAATATTTACATTTTGGTAAAAAACTTTTCAAACACTGTTCATCACTACTTCATTTTCTCATTTTTCTTCAAATTTTCTTTACAAGATATTTTTTACCCAACAGGGGCACTGTTGCTTCATGTTTTCTGAATAAGACAACTGTACTGTTTAAATTAATATAATGATATAGAAGAAAGTTTTCTGATGGTCACAACATATAACTTGTACAAGAAATTTGAAGACTTTCTCATGTCTCATGATAATATCATCAAACATAATTCCTGTGAATGTTAAAGGATTATCGTAATTCAACTTCTAAATGTTTAATTGAAGATTATTTTCAGGAAAAGAGATCATTCTCATAGTAAAAATTATGAGATTAGACTCAGTAATATTTTACTTACATTAGACTTTATGCATTTTTGGGGAAATAATAGGTTTTCTAAAGCTCAAAGTCATGAAGAATAAGTAATAGCATATAGCACATTTTTTAGACAAAGGAAAAAAAAAAAAAAAAAAAGGAAAGATAGTTTTTTTCTATGGATACATAATAACTTTGAAAATGACATTTAACAGTCAATAGTAGTTTTAAATTTTAATAATAAAATCTTGACATTGCTTACTTTTTCCACATCAGAGATTCATTCAGTTTTCTTTCTGCATTAAGATAATGAAGTTCCCTGGAAATATTTCAAAATTATTACAACAATAACAAGTTTTAATATCACATAACTTTTTTCTCCTTTTAGACAAGATAAAAAAAAAAAAAAATGGGTTAATAAGAAATCATAATATAGCCAATCAGTATACAATTTATAAAAATTATGTATTTAACTTAAAAAACAGGGGTCTGTTCTGACTTTTTTCACAAGGTCCTGCTTTTTGTGAAATTGTGAACAGCTTTTTATATTTGTGAAAAATCTAATCATAATTTTGTGAATTTGAAATGGTCGTTATATTCAGGTTCTTGTTTGTGCATTTTTAAGAAGATATATGGATATGAAATACATATATTTTCTTTATATATGTAAAAGTGACAGGTCAGATTTTACTTTTAAATGATTAATTTGTGAAATGTTTGGTTTAAAGATGAAAAATTTTTGTGAAAAACCTATTTTTAAGACAAAGAATTTTGTGAAGGGTCCTGTTTTAGAGAAAATAATTTTGTGAAGGGTCTTTCCTGTTTCAGGGTAAATAATTTTGTGAAGGCCCCTTTTTTGAAATGAAAAATTTTGTGAAAGAGTCCTTTAAAGGATCCAATTTTTTCCAAAACAGATCCCTGAAAAAACATTTTTTTAGGACCTTTACAGTCTACTTTGCTTACTTACATAATCCTTTTTAATTGGTTAACAGTTAATGATACAACACAAGAATTTAGTTAGTTTATCAGAATTTTTCAGCATTTTCAGTAAGATGCCTTCTTTCAAACATGCAATCTGGAAGAGGCATTTAACTGTCTGGTCGTCACAATCAGTGCTTAGATATCGGTATTGCGATAGTTAAAAAATAATCAATATTTGACCGATATATTGATAAATAATCCACCCCTAGTGACCGTCTAACAGAAAAGTAATATATATACATATATATATATATTAAGTATAAGAATTTCAGATAATCATAGCACATTGGGTTCCATCTTCAAAAAGCTCAATTAATTTGAATACTAATGCACCATTGATATTATTTCTACTGTACTAAACTTATACATTACTACAATGAAATAAAAAATTATTCATTCTTACTTCTGTTGGAATTCTTCATGCAGAGACTGCATTTTCACATAAAAATCTGAAGACATATTAAATCCTACAGAATATAGTTTGAGTGGAGTACCTCGAGATCCTTTAGTTCATGTCATAGAACATCATCTGTTTGAAGTTTGAAGTTTGAAAGGGGGGGGGGGGGTTGAGAACATCATCTCCGGCTCTTCTTTTGATTTTGATTTTGATTGCTTTGAGGTATGTGCTGCAGCTGTGCGCCGGCATGACCTCAACTGATCACAGGGGGATGGAAAAAACACTCCACAAACCCAGTGCAAGCACTGATATATCTGTGGTGCAGAGAGCATGCAAAAAACACTGAGGACAAGACAGACAAAACAAAACCAACACTACACAGTACAAACTGCCCACCAAAACAAGTCAAAACCTGAGTGATGACAAAAAACAAACTGAATACCAAAAAGTCCCACTGGACTGAAGGATCCGTACAACTCAACAAGATCAGCAACAACTAAAAACAACATGTCAACAACCGCCATGACAAAAACGATACAGACGACGAGGAGTTAAAAACGACCGCTCCCGAGGAAGAGGTTCAGAAAAAGCCGAAAACCACGACGATTTTTGTTCAAAAAGGACCAAAGATCCGACCAGCCATCCAGGGTCAAGTTCAACGGCGACATATATTCCAAAAGTAGAGACCTTTCCGCGTCAAATGCACGACATTGGAAAATGTAGTGAAATTCTGTTCCGTCGTCCGCAGAACAGAGGGAGCAGGTAGGAGAATTTTTTAATTGGAATTTATGTAAACGATGGTCAGTGACAGCAGTGAGGGTCCGGAAACGAGACGTGAAAATATCTTCCCTCCTGTTGTTCGTCCACTCGTATAACTTTGGTCCCAGATATGGAGAGTCAACTGCATATTTGCTATTATTCCACCACAATTGATAATTTTCAATAAGCTGATGCTTAAGGTGCTTTTTGAGATCATCCGGGGCAATCCCACTATACATGTTGATCGCGTACGGGCCATTTTTGGCTAAAACGTCTGCTCTTTCATTTGGAGCAATTCCCATGTGGCCTGGGACCCACACAAGCATCAGTTTATTCACGGTACCCCGAACTCTGCACAGTGTCTGGAAAAGATGAAGAATAACTGTAGGGGATTTGTAAGTAATATGTTTTAAAGCTTCGAGCGCAGACTTACTATCTGTAAAAATGAGGTAGTCGGATTTCCGGGTGAGAAAGCATTGGACGGCTAGGTTAATGGCCAAAGTTTCAGCAGTAAAGACAGAATTTAGATGATGTACAAGATAAGCCCTGGATATATTTTCGGTGACATTGACAGCAGCAATGGAGGTTTTATAATCATTTTTTGAGGCATCCGTCGCGATTAAGCAACAGGGGTTCCCGAGATCGCTTACATAAAGGTTGAAACATTGGTTTATAGCAGCAGGTGGGAGGTTTGTATTTTGAAACGGGAGCTTGTCGGTTAAAATTTCACAGTAATCCCCGATGTTCCCTTGCGGCCAGTAGGAAGTGATCAACATGTGCGGCGACACTTTACCATGGCTTGTAGGCCAGGAGAAGTCTGCGGGTAAGACATCCGGGAGAGAGCGACCGAAATTTACAGCACTTGTGCAGCGTAGGTAGAATGAATAAGTGAGATATTGGCGACGGAACCGAAGAGGAACTTGGCCGGATTCACGATACAGCTTGAGGATGGGGGTCCATCTCGGTAGGCCAGTAGCAAATCGCAGAGCGGAGTTGTAAATTACATCCAAATGTCGGAGAGACGATAGAGCAGCAGCACCGTACACCGGGCAAGCATAGTCGATAACTCCGCGGATGAGGGAGTTAACTAAAGGGATAAGGTTGACCGTTTTCACCCCCCATTGAGGACTAGAGATAGCTTTCAGCAGATTTAGGCGTTTCATGCATTTACGACGGATGTCAGCGATGTGATGATTAACCAGAAAGTTTTCAGAGAAAATCACTCCCAAGACTTTAACAGTAGTTTGCCACTCGATATCGGAACCAGCAAGAATGAGGTTTCGAGAGGGTGTGGCCTTGCGCCGAGAAAAATTGATAGCAGCACATTTGTCAGGTCTGAGCTCCAACCGCCAATGTTTGCACCAAATGTTAGTTCTGTTGAGGATGTCTTGCAACTTTGTGATAGCAGTTTCCAGGCACGGGTGGGAGGCGTATAGAAGAATATCATCGGCGTAGACGATGATACGAACACCAGAATCAGCAACCTCAAACAGGTCCCAGAGAAAAATCATAAACAGAATGGGGGAGAGAACACTGCCCTGAGGCACGCCAACGTTTGATTGTCTCATACGGGAAGTAGCACCCCTCCACCGAACTTTGATCTTCCTGAGACCGATCCACTTGGAGATCCACAAAGCCGTCCTGCCAGTAATTCCTAAGTGAGTCATTTTTTGAATTAAACCCTCTCTCCAGATCGAGTCGTATGCAGCATTTATGTCAAGCTTTAGTGCTACAATGTATTCCTTATTTAGTCTGGCGCGATGCACATCTGTATAGAAAAGCTTTAAGGCTTTAGTGCTGTCACTGTTCGGTAAGAAACCAAAATGCCGTTCGTTAAAAAGGTGCCTTGGTACAATCCAGTCCAGAAGCCGTTTGAGAAGGATGCGTTCCATTATTTTGCACCCCACCGAGGTGAGGGCAATGGGGCGGTAGCTGGTTAGGGCATCTTTAGGTCTCCCTGGTTTCCAGATGGGTAAAATAAGCGCTGAAGTCCAGGACTCCGGGATTTCCCCCGTCATGAAACTGTCATTGAAGAGGCTGAGAAGTTTCGCCCTGTTATCGTCGGTGAGGGCCTTGTATACACGTGCTGGGATACCGTCTTCCCCAGGGGTAGTGTTTCTGGTGCGTAGAATTGCGAGATTAAGCTCTTCAATAGTAAGTGGAGCGTCCCAGAAAACATCATTACTGCTTAGATCATATGGGATGCCTTCGAAACAACAGGTATTGCTGAAGAGGTTTGCAAAGGCGTTTGCTTGGTCCGTGCGATCAAGGATTTCTCCGTCTGCGTCCGTCAGGAGAAGATTTGATTCCGAAGTGCGTCTTTTCCCTATAGCCTTGATAATTTGATAGAGAGTACTTTTGGCCGCTGTTTCACAGACACCGCTCCAATAGTCACGAGCATGTTGTTTCATGTAGCGCTTGAGCTTAGCGGAGTGGACTTTAAATAATTTCCAATATTCTTTGGACAAATTCGTTTTAGCCAGCCGTAGATATTTCCTCTTTTGACCGAGGAGCCATGCACAGCGCGAATCCCACCAAGGGGGGTTATCTTTCTGTTGCACCGTATATTTAAAGGAATGACGATTGACCGCTTCACGAAAAAGCCCTTGAAACTGCTCGAAAGCAGGAAAAGCATGGGCTTCCAAATCACGGTTGGAAAAAGAAAGGTCAATAAGGGAGCGTGCACCAGAATAGGCAAAATGGGTGAATTGGTTAATGTTTAGCATACATACATTATTATTGATCAACCAGTTAAAAATCTCTTCAGCGCCTGGCGTGTTTGACAAGCCGCCCCAAGCCTGATGCTTTTGGTTGAAGTCCCCAAGAATAAGGAAAGGGTCACGTAAGGCGTTCTGTAGGTCTTGAAGCCATGCTTCGCTAACTCTTCCCTCGGGAGCGTACACGTTAACCACAGTCAACCAACCTTTGTTGACCCAAATACGAACACCAAGGACTTCGACATCCCGGGAACACAGGGAATCTAAACTGAGTTAGGCAGAAGTGAGTTTACTATTCACTGCCGTAACCAGGCCACCACCTCTACGAACCCGGTCCAGACGATACATTACCTTCCCCGGGCAAGAGAAGGGATCCCCTGCCTTAAGGAAAGATTCTTGAAAAACGAAGACGTCTGCCTTCGAAAAAGGCCGACAATTCAACCAGTGGGTTTTATTCTTAATACTCCTAGTATTCCACTGGATCACAGAAAAACGAGATGTTGACTGGTTCATGACAAGAAAAAGTTCTAGTAAAATAAAAGTCCAATAAACCCCCAAAAAGAAGCGGCGGAGATGACACAAAAAAAAAACCCCGAGAAGTTGGAGGGTGCTAAGTTTCCTCCATTCTCTCGTTGAGAGCACCATTCGCAGAGGTTAAGATAGGGGCTAAAGTCTTTCCATTAACATTTCTAGTATCCTGACGGTGTGGATCCATAGGGGGAGGCACTACATTTATCAACTTTGGTTTCTTGCTCCTGTTGGCATCTTCCTGAGGGGGTGTAGGCTGTTCGGTGGATGGTTTCTTGCTCTGAATTGCACTAGTGCCGGCCATAAGGAAGGAGCTTGTTAGGGCTTCGAGTACTCTTGAAAAATGTTCAGCTTGTTGCTTCATTAACAGTTCCATGTGCTCTTGCATGCGCTTAAAGAGGAGATCCATGGTTTGTTCAAGTTCCACTTTAGTGACATATAACGAGTTGGTTACGGGGTCGACGGCGGGTTTAGCTGCTTCAGCAAAGGTTTTTGGCGTATTTGCCCTTTTATACAGTCTTCTGGCTTCAGTGATGGGCAAATGGTTATTTGTTTTATATTTTAGGAATTCCATTTCAGCTTGGCGAGCAGGACATTTAGAGTCTGACGCTGGGTGATCCTCTTGACAGTTGACACACCGAATTATATTACTACTACACGTTGTGGCTTCATGATTTTCGCCGCATTTTCTGCATATAGACGCATTTTTGCATTTCACCGTAGCATGATCGTATTTCCAGCAAATTAAGCACTGACGAGGTCTGTCATAAAATGGGCGTATTTTTTCCAACATATAAAACATCTTTAATTCACGAGGGATAGTGGTACCAAAAATTGTAACAAGAACTGTTTCAGTGGGGTAGAGAGCTGTGTTGTCTTTCTTTGTGAAACGGCGCAAATCTTTAACTTTTACATTATTCTCTGCTTGGATTTCCCTTCCAAGGTCTTCCAAACGTATGGACTTGTCAATATTATGTATAACGAAACGCGAAGTAATAGAGTCTTGTTGAATGTACAATTTAACCGGAACTTGCAAAATGGAAGTAATTTCCGCAGCTGCTTGAGCGCAAGTGACGTCGGAAGTTTCAACCAGCAACTTTCCAGTCCTGGTGAATCTCAGCTGGAGAGGTGCATTTGAACGAATTTTGCTGTCTATGTCATTTTTTAGTAAAAAAGGTTTATTTCTAGGGATTTGTCCTTCAAGTGGTTCCAAAAATATACAAACCCGGGTAACACCATTAGCAAACGCATACACAACCTGCTGAGCAGGGCTGATACAATCCTGTATAAAGTAAACAGGGTCGTTAGAACTGGCTTCTGTGACACTAAAATCAGACTGCATGGCTGGGTAAAAGTATACCTCCAGCCGCACAAAATATAATGACCAAAGAAAATACCACTTCAACCACTTTATAATAACAAGAACGAAGGCAACAGCGGAAATACACCAAGCACGTGAAAAGCAGTAACAAACTCCAAAGTACACAAACCAATGTAAGAAAGGAAATAAAAGCTACAACCTGCTTGTAATCCAAAAAAGCAAACTCCAAGTACCAAAATTTCAGCGAGAGGGACCGCACGGAGCCAGGACACACAGCTGCAACCTACCTCCGCCACGTCTCACAGGCGAAAAAACCCATCCCGGCTCTGCTACAAAAGTAAACAAACAAAACTCCACTCTCCACTGATGCCAAAACTAGAACAAACAACTATTTGTTTACACATTTCTTTATTAAAGTTGAAGTTTTTCAAATATTAATGAAATAAATAAAATTGCAACGAATATTAAATACATTTTTTGATTGCAATCTAAATGATTGCCGATGCCGTTTAAGATTTATTATTGTCGTGCTTACATAGTTCTTATCAGTAATCAGAAATGAAGTTCAGGTGGCGCTCGGGTAAAAAAGATTTGCGTATGGAGTAGATCTTTTCGAAGCAAGTATTTTGTAATAATTTAATTATTTCGTGCTTTTATAGTTCAGAACAAGTAAAAACAACTACTACATATCCCTATTTTCCATATTTACTCAGACAAAATCCAAAACAGAAAAATAGAGCTCTGCTATTAGCCGTGATCACCAGCGAACCAAATTTTACTCAACCAATCATATACATCGATTTGAAGCCTGAAAAATGAACCAACCAATCACAATCTTTAAAAGGCAAGAATCTAGAAATCGATCTTTCTTAAAAGAGTTTATTTGGTGGGTAAAAGTTTTCCCTTTAAAAGTTTTTCTTTTAATCTAAAATATCTCTTAAGTGCTGGGGCTTTAATTGCCGTAATAACATTATATAAACATCCCAAAGACATTTAAGATAATGTTAAATGTTAATGTTAAATGTCTTTGAAACATCCATCTGGTTGCTAAGGTGGTTACTAAGTTGTGACGTCAGTTGAAAGATTGCGAGGCTACAGTGCCTAGAAGTAAATAGTGTTGTTATCGGCGTCAAAATTATATCTCTGAAATGGAGGACGCGGATAGATGGCGCTAGTGTTCTCGCCGCGGCTATGGTAACTTTCCTTTGTACATAAACATCGTTTTAAATCTAATTTTTTCGGTAATAAATCAGTACTTTACAATGCTCTAGATAAAAAATAAAAAATTAATAATGAAAATGCAGTTGGAGAGAAATGTAACTGCTTTCATAACAACTAATTGTAAAGAAATCAAACAGTTACAAAATTTATCATAGGACGTTTTACTTCCAACAATATTTAGTTATTTCTAAAACAATATATTGGATAAATACATCATACTACGATATATTGTTGTAAAAACATATCCTTTTTTATATAGTTAAATTATTTTACCCCTATTTTGACAACTTTTTAATCGGTATTTATTATTACATAACTTGTTTACATCCACTTAACAAACTAAGAGTAAATTGAGTTGTTAAAAATTTCTGTTATTTCAGAGCTTAGTTTTGGGTATAATAATTTAAGGTATACCAGCAAAACATCAAATGAGAAATCTATGATTCTTTCAAATATAGAAAAAATAAAATATTCTCCTGAAAGTATTACAAGAATGCATTTTCTTTAAATTGGGGTAGATGTACTAATCATCCTTTAAAAAAATTATTTTAATTAATAGTTTTTATTATATTTTAGTTTTTTTTTAAAAATATTATATTAATCTATAAAACAATATTTAACCATTCTCATACTCACATTTCCCAATGTGAATCAAAATTTTAATAAAAAAAAAATCAAACAATTTTAATTCCAGTAACAGACACCTTACAAAAAGTAAGAAATTGATTTTGTGAATGTATTAAAACCATAATTCAATGAAAGCATACTAATGAAACATAATCATGTTAAAATAAATTTAAAAGTTAGGATATCAATAATTAATAAAATATTTATGATAATAATTCATTCTTTAAACTATTTATTGTCATTATCATAAAATCAATATTTTAATTAATTTAGATAGAAAAGTTAAAATACTAAATTTAAAGTAATTGTATAACACAGCTATGTAATTTCAAGCTCAAAACATTTCAAGCTATAATAAATTTAATTAATAATGGTTTAAAATTTCTGTTGTTTCGGAGCGTAGTTTTGGGTAAAATAATTTAAGGTATAAAAGCAAAACATCAAATGAGAAATCTATGATTCTTTCAAATCTAGAAAAAAAAAAATAATTCTCCTGAAAGTATTACAAGAATCCTTTTTCTTTAAATTGGGGATTGGGGTAGATGTGCTAATCATCCTTTAAAAAAATTCTTATAATTAATAGTTTTTATTATATTTTAGCTTATATATATATATATATATATATAAACTTATTGCTATATATATATATATATATTATTTTAATCTATCAATAATATTTAACAATTCTCATACTCACATTTCCCAATGTGAATCAAAATTTTAATAAAAGAAATAAATCAAACAATTTTAATTCCAGTAATAGACACCCTACAAAAAGTAGGAAATTGATTTTGTGAATGTATTAAAACCATAATTCAATGAAAGCATACTAATGAAAGAAAATAATCATGTTAAAATAAATTTAAAAGTTAGGATATCAATAATTAATAAAATATTTATGATAATTAATCATTCTTTAAACTATTTATTGTCATTATCACAAAATCAATATTTTAATTAATTTAGATAGAAAAGTTAAAATACTAAATTTAAAATAATTGTATAACACAGCTATGTAAATTCAAGCTCAAAACATGTCAAGCTATAATAAATTTAATTAATAATGATTAGTTGTTTAAAATTTCTGTTGTTTCAGAGCGTAGTTTTGGGTAAAATAATTTAAGGTATACCAACAAAACATCAAATGTTAAATCTATGATTCTTTCAAATCTAGAAAAAAAAAATTATTCTCCTGAAAATATTACAAGAATGCATTTTCTTTAAATTGGAGTAGATGTGCTAATCATCCTTTAAAAATATTCTTTTAATTAATAGTTTTTATTATATTTTAGTTTTTTTTTAAATATTATATTAATCTATCAACAATATTTAACCATTCTCATACTCACATTTATTAATGTGAATCAAAATTTTAATAAAAGAAATAAATCAAACAATTTTAATTCCAGTTAATAGACAGCCTACAAAAAGTAAGAAATTAATTTTGTGAATGTATTAAAACCATAATTCAATGAAAGCATACTAATGAAACAAAATATTCATGTTAAAATAAATTTAAAAGTTAGGATATCAATAATTAATAAATCGTGTATTTGTAACTCCTCTCAATAAATCGCGCATCAAAATGCGATTCACACACAACTGAATATTGGTTCAAGTCTTTATCGGCTCAAGGAATGACTTTTAACCATTTTTCAAATTGGTTTTTGTCTTTAGGGGTGGGAAATAGAGTTATTTTAGTTTTGTTACTTTTATATCCACTTGAACATCCAGAAACGAAGCATGTTCGATCAGCTTTTCTTTTCGTAGTATTTGAGGAATTATCCATATTAATTTATCATTAAAGAAGCATAGTATATGTTATAATATATGTTTACTTTAAAATATTAGAGAAATAGAAAAATTCGTATAGTTTGTTTGAAAATATAGCGGCAATTATATTGAAACTCACATTAGGATCAAGCCTTTTAAATGAAACTTCAAATGTAAATAACCACGGTGGGAACTCGACGCCCTCTGGCGGAAAATTTTGTTTTCCTCCTTTCTGACACATTTTTTTTCATATGGTTGTATTGGCGATAAGCACACTAGTTACTTCTAGGCACTGTAGCGAGGCTTACGAAAAAGACAGGCTACCGCGGTGCACAGATCTGTGCCGCGGTGCATTCCATTTATCTTTTTTTACAGACCGCTAGAGTGACGTGTGCTCTTTTCGTACACCTGCATTGGTGGATTCGAGCATCACGTGACTTCCGCGGTCTGTAAAAAAAGATACGCGTAAAGCACGCGGTAGCCTTTCTTTTTCGTTAGCCTCGAAAGATTGAAACTGATCGTCAAAAATGTTGAGACCCACTCCATATTTTAGTCTCCTTCACCTGCGCGCCACCTGATCTTCATCTGTGATCACAGCCAATTCTTTTGTAACTGTGATCACTAGTAGACAGCAAAAAGAGAAGCAGACTACTACTAGCGTTTGTGACGTAAACAAAACATGCCATTTAAAATTTTTCTGTAAAAAATTTACTGAATTATTTTAAAATTACGCATCATCTCATCCATTTAAATAATCTGCTTGTTCATTTACTTTCTTAAATAAGTTTATTTGGTGGGTAAGTTTTCCCTTTAAAAGTTTTTCAATTATTTCTTTTAATCTAAAATATCTCTTAAGTGCTGGGTCTTTAATTGCCGTGATAAGCGAAATTCGATAAACTTTTTATCTTTTTAAGTATTATAACCTTCATCGAACCCTTTTCTCCAATCTTATTTTTTGTTTGATAGTTCAAATTGGTATGTATTAATAATCTTTATATTACTTTTTGCAAAGTTTCCTTAAAGTGTAACTCAAACTTTTACATTGGGCACTTTAAGGAAATAATATAAAGCCTTGAACTCGCTGGAACAAAAAGAATACTTTTAAGGAAATTTTTAATTTCTTCCTCTTATCTTTTTATCATAGGCAGAAGATTCTGAGTGTGAAACATGATGTGGAATTTTCTTATTGTCGTTGTGGCGATTTTGCTGTATTGTTTAAAATCTGATTTTATAAAAAAAGTTGATCCTGTGAGTTATAGGTAATTCCTTATTTTGGTATTTTATTTTAATTTCATTTGTTAATTTGATATTTCATAATAATTGTACATTAGTTTATTACCATAAATTTTTTGCTGCAATTATTGAGGTTCTTTAAGAAAGAAATCATTTGTATGTGTAACTTCCTTTAACTTTTTGATGGTCTTCCACGTCTCTCAAAATAGAAATCTAACATTATATAACAGTAATAAATTGTCATTATTATCATTGCATTAAATATTATTAAAAAAGCAGTTTTTCTTTAATAAATCTTAAATAAGTGAAACATTTAGCACCATCAATAATTTTCTTGCACATAGGAAATCACTAAGTCTTTCTTCGATTGAAAAATTGCAAATCTCTTACTGAATGCATCTAATTGGTATTTTTAAAAATATGTAAATGTTATAGTAAGTAGTACTGATTTATTTATTATAATTTAGAACTTCAAGTGCACTGTTACTAAGAAAACATAGTAATTAATATAATAGCTAAATTTGGTACTTTAAATGTTACTGGGTGAAAATCTCACCAATAGCAACTTTTGTGTGTGTATGCAAATTAGAAACAATGTTTTGATCTTGAAGTAAAATGTTTTTGCTTATGATTTTATTTATTATTATTGTTACTTTTATTTTAAATGAAATGAATCAAAGGTGTGTATTTTAAATGAAAGTTATATATTTTTAGAAAAATGGGTGAAAGGTTTATATTTTAAATAAAAGTACCAAGGGTATAAAATGAATGCAATATGAATAATGGCAATGGAAGCAGTACTTGATACTTCATCACTTGCACTCGGCTATCATAAAAGTAGTATCCTAAACTTTTAATATGGAAAATTCAAAGCTGCTTGTAGCATTGTTTCATCATATTTATTTGTTAAATCCTAGAATAAACGAGACAGTTGGCGTCGTCGAATTTGACTAAGCGATAAATGAGATATTTTTGCTACAGGTTTGTTTGTTACGTTTCTTCCACGTCTACTGTGGTTGATTGGTTGGTTTATTGTTGTTTGTTCTGGAAATTGGATTGGCTTTTGATCTCAGAGCAAAGATATAAGGTCGTCTTGATTGGATTTCTATGTGTCGGATTTGTTGAATTACGTTTGTGGAATATATTTTGTGAAGTTTAATGGTTTGACGTTTTGTTGTATGCCATAGAAGGATAATTCCTGTGAAATATAAAAAAAAAAGAAAGATGAGAAGTGTTATGTATATATTATTACAGAATATCCTCTCTTTGCGCTTGCGTCAATGTTTTTTTTTTTTAGACTTCTCCCCTCAGAAATGGAAAACCTGATTGATTAGCCTGTTTAGCCTAGGGGGATTGAAAAAGGTTGATTGGAAACGGGTGGAGGTGTACCATAGACCTTCTAATATATTTTTGCTCTGAGGTTGAAAGCCAAAGTTTTTTTTTTTTTTTAAGAATTCATGTTTTCACTACTAAATATGCATCTTTTTTCGCAAAATTTTAAAGAGAGCTTGCATACAGTATAACAGATTGAAATGTCAGAGTTCAGATGATGAGAACTATTTGTTTATTGCTATGTTAAAGGAGCTGACATTGACACAAAACAAATGAAACTTGCTTTGCTGCAATCTCTAGAATGCATTAAAATACACCTTATCAAATAAAATGAATAAAAATTCCTTCACCTTTCTTTCTCATATATATCTATCATTTTCTTCAGGGTCCTGGTTTATTAATATCATCTTCATCAGTGTCCTCAACCAGCAATGATGCACACACAACATGAATCTTCTACACACTCCCCCCCCCCCCCCCACCTCCTAAAGAACATGCATAAATTTTAACAATCTCCCTCAAGAATGAATAAATAACTTCATAAGAGCCATTTCTGTGCTGCTTCATACACATGAATTCAGCTAGGAGGGCCAAATTTAAATTTACCCTTAAATATCCTTATTTACAATCTTCTCATAAACAAATTAAAAAAATTACATCCATTTACAAAAAAAAAAAAAACAGAACTCAAACATTTTACGAAATAACAAAAAAAAAAAGGCCAACATAACTTCAATAATAATAGTTTCACACGAATTAGCCACTTCAACAAAAGATAACACATCAAACCATTAAACGTCACTTAACTTGACAAAACACACAAATAAAAAAAAATCAACACAAAACTCATTTCAACAAATCTAACCGTACGACACAATAAACCAACCAATTCAATCTACTTCTCTGATAAACCAATCCAATTTCCAGATCAAACCGTAGTAGGCATGGAAGAAATGTAAGAAACAAACTGGTAGCAAGAAAAATTCATTTATTGCCTCACCAAATTTAACACCTCCAAGTGTCTCACTTATTCTAGGATTGAGCCCTAATCATTTCTGAGTTATGATTGATGGTAGGAAATTCGTCAAGTCTAAAAATCCCAAATTTGTGATGTTTCTATATAACCTATATTCAAAATAAGCAAATATTTAGAAAGAGCAGACAAATTTCTATACGATGACACCATTCCCATCAGGATATCTGGATTTAACGGCTAGTTACAAGCGCCGAAACATTGGCAAAATTCAAATTCAAATTGTCGTCAAACTTTTTAACTGGCAATATCGTGAACACCCTTCTAGTTACAATTGGTCAAATTTACCAAAAACTTGTCTTTTGTAGCAGTTTTTGAATAATCCTACAATAAACTAAATCAGTGTTCTACTTCAGGAGAAATTTAGCCTTGGGTTTGACTTAATAACCAAAAAAGCTTGATTAAATGACTGTATTTGGTAAAAATATCGCGATCACCACTGATATCAGCACCAACTTTAATTTTTTTTTAAAATAAATTTATACTTCCTTCATGAGAGAGTATGAGTTCAGTCATATTAACCAGAATTATATATTAAAATGTGTACAGAATGGTATAAAAATAAAAATACTTAAAAAATTTTCCCTACATCTTAACTGTAAGTTTCATTGTGTACATCTGCAACAATATGCGGATTGAGGGAGTCTACTGTATATATGTATGTATGTATATATCACAAGTAATCTTAGCTTTGGAACAGTAACATGTTGGTAAAAAGTGATGAATTTTATCTTCTATCATTATGTAGAGTCGCCATAGATGTCATAGTGTGCTTGAAATTGGATTAATTTAATTTTGTTTTTTACAGTATTGATTTGCCTGACAAATTTGATGGACCATTGAAACCAAATGAAAGGCTGGATAAAACAGAACTACTATTTGAAAATGCTCTTCATTGGCCTGAATCTTTTGCTGTGCATGGTGGTAAGATTTTGACCTTTTCTGAATCATTATTTATTTGGAGATATGTTAGTGTGATGTGCTGAGTGTTATTCTAGATAAAGTTTGACACAATTATACAAATTGGTAAAGAAATCATATGAGTTAGAGTTATAAAAAACATTTTTATCCCACTTGCTAGTTCTAAATTATGTTCACTTTTTATGAGTCCAATAACAGATGATTACCAATCAACATTCCCTGATTATAGCCTGGGCACAATAAATATAAATATTTACAATTAGTCAAGATATAAACTTAACAGCATTTATTATGAAATTACTAGCTGGTGTATGGCTATCTCGTAGCGACAACCCATGAATGTTTACATGTGTTTCGTCCTGGCCTGTTGCCATTCTGGAAACATAAAAAATGTGTTATGGTTAAATGCTACAGTTAAAGAGTCTGTGATAATACATAACATCTCTTCCCCCCTATGTAACATAGTCCTTTAGCCAGGTCGGTGCATGTTTAGCTCTAACTGGTCTCGATGGGAGGAATGCTGGACTTGTAACAACATCAGGGATCAGTCCATCTCCTGCAAGTGCAGTCCCATTTAAACTTAATCTACAGGCTCTGGAACCATGTCATTTTTTGCCAGTCCCGGATCTGTGCTGCCTCTTACTGGCTCAGCGTCCTCGCTTTCTTCTACTGATCCTGACATCAGCAGTGAAGGCGTTAGGCCACTGGATGGTTATGCTGAGGAATTACCAGTGTCTGTCACATGCTGAAGATTTTCTTGACGTCGTCTTAATTGGTCAATATGTCTCTTCCACACAAGACTTCATTTGTGTTAGACCTCATACATTGTGGCACCAGTTACTTCTATGATTGTAGCTGGTACCCATCTGTTGTGAGGAATTCTCACTGGAATCCTCAAGCATACACTGAGTCTAGAGGTGCAAATATTCGGAACCTTGAATTAGATAGATTCTTGGGATTAGGCTTCATAAAATCAGGATGAAGTCTGTCCAGGCAGGTTTTCAAATGGCGGTTCATAAGCAGCTTTGCTGGAGAAACATTTGTAGTAGCATTGGATGTAGCATATTGTGCTAATAAGAATGATGCAAATCTAGAATTCCAATTCCCAGTAATAATTTTTCAAAGTGCATCTTTTGTTGTTTGCACCATCTATTCTGCTTGCCCATTAGATGAAGGATGTCTCGGAGGTGTGAAAGAATGATAGATTCCATTTCTCTTAAGGAACTCATCAAATTCTGAAGATTTGAAGCCAGGTCCGTTATCTGACACTATGATATCAGGGATGCCATGTGTACCAAAGAGCTTCCTCAAAGCTTCAATAACACATACTAAGTCTGTTGACAATACTTTAATAATTTCTAGCCATTCTGAGTAAGCATCAACAACAATGAGGAAAAGGGATACTTGAAAAGACCCAGCACTGATCGATGTGGAATCTTGGCCATGGTTTTTTTAATGCACTTGCATTTTCCCACTGTCTTAGGAGGGGCATGTCATGTCTGTTGGCAAATATTGTACCTATTTACTGTGATTACTTCGATTTGACAGTCCATCCTTGGCCACCACACATAACTTCTTTCAAGAGCTTTTGTGCACACAATTCCTTGATGTGAAATGTGCAGAGTAGCCAGTAGATGTTCTTGTACCTTCCTTGGTATTACATTATGACTCTGCATCTCCAAAGGAAGTGTCTTCTGTGGGCTGAGATTTCCAATTGCCATTGGAAATAATGGACAAATTCTTCATCTTGTTTTTCAACCTGCCACCCCTTCAAAACCCACTTGAGCTAAGATTGGGTTTTGATTGTCATTTCTTGCAATATCTTTGGCTGAGATAGGGGGCTTGTCCAAAGCCTCAGTAACACTTCATTAGGAGATGTTTCATGATGGGTCATCTGTGGGTGAGATAGATGACTAAGTCCATCTGCATTGGAAATTGCCAGGTTGGTATACAAGATGGTAGTCATATGAGCTAGAGTTGGGGACCATCATTGCATTCTAGGAGACAGCATAGTTGGTGTAGGTTTTTCACTGGCCAAAAAGCCTAGTAAAGGTTTGTGATAAGTTCTTATTTCGAATTTTTGTCTGTAGAGGTAGTTGTGAAACTTCCTATAACCCCCTGTATAATGGCCGAGGCTTCTTTGTCAGTCTGGCCATACCGGCGCTCAGTTGGGGTCATTGTTTTTCAATAGTATGCCACTGGAGCTTCTACTCCCTCTGACAATTCATGGCTCAGGACAGCTGCAACACCATACTGAGAAGCATCATATGTCAAGATGATTGGTTTCTTTTCATCGAAATGTACAAGGAGGAAATCACCTAACAAGAGTTTTTTAACCTTATTAAAAGCTTCTTCGTGACTTTTCTTCCATTTCCACACTGTTCCCTTGTCAAGCAAGTGATGAAGAGGTTCTGCCACTGTTGCTTTATCTTGTAGAAACACATGATAAAAGTTCAGTAGGCCCAAAAATGCTTCGAGTTCTTCTCTCTTTGTTGGCATAGAGACTTCTTGAATAGCTCTCACTTTCTCCTTTGTGGGTTTAATACTTTTCTCATTGATTTCATACCCTAAGAATTTAATTCTTGAGGTTCTGAAGATACAATTTTCTCTGTTTAAGCGTAACCCAGCCTTGGAGAATCGACCAAGAACTTCTCGAAGTCACTTGACTAGTTCTTCTTGTGTTGAACCTTTGATTAAGACATTGTCATGCTATGGCAACACTTTTAGTATGTTTGCAAGCAATGACTCGATGAACTATTGTAATATTCCAGGAACTGTAGAAATTCCAAATTGGAGTCAATTGTACTTGAATGCTCCACGATGTGTCACAATTGTTTGTACCATGGCAGAAGATTCATCCACAACTAATTGCAGGTAAGCTTGAGACAGTTCAAGCTTTATTAAATGTCGGCTTCCTGTTAATTCTGCAAGTATTTGGTTTACTGCTAGCACTGGATATGGATGAGTGCTTAAAGCCTTGTTGATTGTACATTTATAGTCACCACAGAGCCTAATTTCCAAATTAGATTTCAGGACAGGAACTTCAGAAGTTTACCAATCAGAGTAACTAACTGGTTCAAGAACTCCCTGGTCTTGTAACCATTGCAATTGCTTCTCAATCTTGGGTCTTAGAGCAAATAGTACATTTCTAGCTTTCAGCTGGATTAGACGGACTGTGGGATCAAAATGCAACTTGATAGGAGTACCTACAAAGCTTCTGTATGCTTCCTTGAAAACATCAGGGAATTCA
Organism: Maratus michaelseni; assembly: GCA_963931845.1. Taxonomy (NCBI): domain Eukaryota; kingdom Metazoa; phylum Arthropoda; class Arachnida; order Araneae; family Salticidae; genus Maratus; species Maratus michaelseni. The sequence continues at coordinate 141,471,707 of OZ007591.1, read as the reverse complement.
TTTAAGACATCAACAATAGACTCAAGGATGATTCTGTTCCGAATTTTCCGAAAAATTAAGGCAGTAATTCTGAAAAAAAAAAAAAATCTGTCATAAATCTGAAAATTTGGACATAAAATATATCGCATTCAATTTCGTCAAAGGATCGTGAATTTCGTCCAGGGATTATGAAAAAACGTGAATTCTGTCAAAGAATCGCCGGAAAACTGCAAATTTCGTCAAAGGATAGCGAAAAAACAGCAAATTTCGTTAAAAGATTGCGAAAAACAGCAAATGTCATCACATGATCGCAAAAAACGGCAAATTACATCACATGATTGTGAAAAACGGCAAATTTTGTCAATAGATCGCGGAAAAACGCAAAATCTGTCAAAAAGATCGTAGAAAAACCACAAATTTCGTCAAAAGATCGCGAAAAAACACAAATATTGTCAAAGGGGTGCGGAAAAAAAACACATAGTTAGTTCCGGAAGTGGATTCTCCCTTCCCCCTCCTTGTTGTAACCTTTCAGAAAATTTGTTGTGAATTTCTTTTTTTTACTCAGAATCACCCTTGGATAGACTGTTGTATGCTATGGATGCCTGTTACCTTTATTCTACAGAGTAAGGAGATATAAATAGAGACCCAACTTCGCCTGAAAAGAGCGACTGCAGCAGATGAATTAAAAACTAAATCATCACTTTGGCGATTTTTATCTTCGTGATTTCCGTTTAATTGTACCCCTATTCTGCTTGGCGCCTTTTGCTGTTGTCATTTGCACAAGTGAAAATTTTCGGCATTCGTTATTTGATTTTTGAATCTTGATTAATATTTATTATTAAAATTACTCTTTGAAGATCAAATAGGTCATTATAATTGTTCAAAATGTAAGTTGTGATTTATTTTCATATGTTATTTTTGTTCTTGTTTTTCAAGTTCCATAATGTTTGAAATATTTTATATATATTCAGTGTTGACAGATTTTTGCAGAAATGTCATGTTAAGGCTCACTGTGGAGATGCAAAAAGTTTTTGGTTTCCGTCTGTCTATTTGCTGTAAAAATGGTCCGATTAGGTTGATTTTTAGTAGGTATGTTGGCGAGGTATCCGGAATTAGCTGTATAGTTTTTGGTTAAATTTGGTTCATTCGTTCGGAAAATATAGAACATTTTTTTTTTAGGTCATAATGCTTTCCTATGGAGATGCAGAAGATTTTTCAAATTTCATTTTTATCTGAAATGAAAATGGAACATTTGCATAGTGGATTTAGACGTAAAATTATGAATGCTAAATTGCTAAATTTTCGATATGGATTTCCAATAGTTTTAAAATTTTGCCGATAAATTTAATAGAATTTAGAAATTAATTGCTTAAAATATTTGAAAATGTTTTTGCATCTGTTCGGGAAATATAAACATCTTTTCATATTTTTTACAATTTTTAAAAGCATTTATTTTTACTTCCCACTTTAATTTATTTGTTGCTGATGAATACCTGTTTATTTAAAAAATTAAAAGAATAAGCAATTCATCAGAATATCAGAAACACCATGATAGATAACACTGTGTTTAATTGTATAACACCGTGTTATTTTCGTTACTTTTAAATACACGTGTGTTTCTAGTATCATATCACATTAAAGAGAATGATTTGTTAAAAACATATTAAAAATTAAGAAAATTTATTGTTGCTTTCTGAAATAAGACAGACACTATTATTCATTTTTACATCAAGTAAAGTTAGAAGACAGGTTTTAAAAAAAATTAATTAAATGTACTTCCAGACATTTACTTCATATTATATTTATTTTTTCTTACATCAAAGTTTCATGTAATAAATAATGTAAATGCTCTTAGTTTTAAAAGGTGTTATTGGGAGAAATTTTGATATAATTTATATCCTTCATTATTAACCATTTTGATAGTTAATATGTAAGAATGAATTTTAATTCAAGCCAGAATGAGCATAATAAACACAATGAATTAATTAATGAATGATTATAAATTTTAAAAATATATTATTTTGTGGTTGTTTTTCCTATTAATCTGTTATGTCAATAACTTTCTATTTTTAATCTTAGACATACTGTATTAAAGAAGTAAATTAGGCATAAAGTTATATCTGAAATAGTACAATGTATGTTTATTGAGCAAAATTTTAAATATGTACTTTTTGCTATACAGATTTTCTATAATTTTTTCAGGTAATATCTATACTGGATTAGGAGATGGAAGAATTGTTCGAGTAACTGGTGAAAAAATGGTGACTATTTGTAGAACGGGAAAGGAATGTGGTATGAATTTTTTTTTTAGTTAGTTTTGTAAATGGAATATTTATGATTAAAATAAGAAATTTTTTATTTTCATATATTACTTAATATATTGTGCAATACAGGTTATTTTTAGGTAGAATTTTGAAGAAGATATGTATTTTTTATTGACTGACAAATATCTTTAATTTTAGTATATTAGTTAACATATTTTACATTTTCGTACATTTGTTAAATTGCTAACACTCAGTTTTATGAAATATTGTGTTCTATATTTAATACATTATATGTTTAACTTTCAATATTATATTTTTTTTTCTAAATTACAGTATAAATATATTGCTGCTATATTCTGTTTGCTAACATAATAATAATATTATTAAATATTTGTAGTTTTCTAATTGTTTTATTCAGGAGCCTTGACAGCTAGACACTTCAAAAAATAATTTTTATTATCAACTTTTTAAAAAATATTATTTTATTTAATGTTAAATGAATACTAAAAAATTAATTTAGTACAAAAGTTTCATAGTTTTAATGGATTTTTCAGAAAAATTTGAAAAAAGAATATTTTTGTTTAAAATTTTACTCTATTTTATTACTTTTATATGTTATACATAGTAATATAGTCAATGAATATAAGAACTGGTGGTGCCTCCTTTTTGTAGCGGCCAAAGCACAGTTCAAAACAGGTTTGCTACACTAACTGGGGAACATGGAAAAGTCAGTGAATTTGGAAATTAACCAAATAAATCAGGGGAAAAGTTAGGGAATTTAACAAAATTTTATGGTGATCGCCAAATAAGTGTGAGCTTTGTCTCATGGCAGCAGGAGAAAAATCTTCCATGTTTTTGCTGATTCCAGGTTTTTGAAATTTCATCTAAATCGCCCTCTTCCTAAAAATTCTATTTGCTACTTTTACCACCCCCATTTCCACACACAGTTTAAAATTTTAAAACTTGTTAATATAATTGTTTGAAAATTTTCTGAAATTTTGTTATTTTGAAGTAACTATTAATATTAATATAATTAATAAATCATTTCAAATCTCCACAACTATTACCCTGAAATGTCTGCTTCCTTTATCCTTAACTTGGATTTCCATTATTTTGTGATTGTTATTGAATTGAACAATGGTGTTCAGTACACAAATATTGTATAGTTTTTTTTTTTCCCTTAACAGTGTGGTGAAAATTTCATATGAAAGTTTGTAACTGTCATAAACTATTAAGGAAAGCAGTTCCTGTTATAGTCCTAAGGGCTAGTTTTTTGGGAAGGGATGCAGAAGCAGAAACTATCTATAATTGAAATTTTTAGAATTTTTGAGTGATGCAATATTTATTTTACTCTCATTGTATCCAGTGTATCATCATTAGACTGAAATTTTCTTAAAATGCACCTGGAAAAGCCAGGGAATTTCATTCCCCTATAAGAGTAGCAGCCTTATCAAAATTAAGACATTGTGATTGTTGCTAAATATTAGAAACAGCCATAAAAACAAACCTTATTGGAATGCACAGTTAAATTGCAATGTTTAACATAAACAAAAAATAACCTTCATATTGTTATGTTTCTTAAACAGTTTTCGACTTCTTACAATTGAATCAGTCATTCTAGAAAAGACACTAGTCCTATCTTATATATTAAAACAAAAAGGGATTTTCATCAAATCCACTTTTCACATGAAAATGACCTATTTGCGCATGCGTAAAGTTAAATCTAGAACCTAACCAGTTTTAGAGTACTCTCGAACAAGAAAGAGGTGGCCGAGTGATATAAGGCGGGGTACTTCTCTGTTCTGACCATCGTGTCGGTTTGACACCCACTCCGGACATGATTTTTCTTATTTTATTGGCAATAATTCATTTTAATAATACCATAATTAATTCAGGAGGAAAAGTTGTATAATTTGTATTTTTCTTTATTCGAATGCTGAATAATTAAGTAAAATTTAGCACCCAAGAATATTTTGTTTTAATTACTAAATTTATATTAAAAGTATTTAAATTAAAAAATCGTGCATGTAATTATTGCTTAAATAAATTGATCTGGTCTACAAATTTTATTACATTTGGTATGACCATTATCAATATGTCATATATATAATAAGATAACTATTTGATTATTTTTCATAAAAAAGGAAAAAATAAAAGAAGAAAACACAAAAAGAAGGAAAAATATTTGTAAATGGACTCTAAATTATCTTGATAGCCATGATTTAACAATTAAACAATGTGTGAAAATGTTAGCTGCAAACAGCAAAGTTTAAATTTAGGGTTTTAGAATCAGACTGATAAAAATTAATTTAATGACAAATTTTAAAGGTCATGTAGTTAAAATCAGAAACACTAAGTATTGTTATTTTTTCAAAATATTGGGACTCTGGTAAATAAAATTTAACATTTATTTTGTTTATAATAGGACAAGTGCCTTTTCAAGAATGACTGATTCAATTTTCCTTATTTTTATTTTTCCTTGAAAACCACAGTGATTCAAAATCATCCTCCTCCAACAATAACCATGAAACCCCATGCCGTTCCGCTGTTTCTATTTCAGAACCATAACTACTTCTACACAGAAGTTTTCACAACTGATTCAAGTCTAGGCAAAACTTGTAGAGTTCCATCACATACGTTATACATGTTATGCTGTGAAAAATATACAAGTAGTACTTTTGCTATTTCACCTGAAAAGATATATTCTATATAAAAATTTTTGATGTTACAAATATACGTTTAGGTCAAATTTTAATTGTTGAAAATGGATATCTATCAATTATTCTTTGTTTATGTGTATATTAAATTGCTTCTGTTGTATGTTTGAAGCAGTCAGTAGGGTGCCAGAAAGTGCTCGTGAAATTTTCTCTTCTGTTGTAAAAACATTTTTCTCTATCTAACCGAGACAGGTATGAAAAGGAAGTACCAGATTATATTTTGCATAGCATTGGTTTCTGATAAAAACATTTTGGTATTTTTCCACTATAGGGGCCTTGGCATTTTTTAAACAAGTGCATAAGTGTGATCGAAGATCGCACAAAGGGTTTCATTTAATATTCCTTTCAAAACACTTTATCCTTTCTTTAATAAATCCAAATAAATTTCATAAAAAAAAAAAAAAAAGAAGTCATGTTTTTCATAAAGTAAAAATTTACCAGTCTATTTTTTTCTTTTTTTTTAAAATGTGAACCGGTTCGATAGCGGGTGAAGCCCGCTATTATGTGTCATGCTGTCATGTGGACTAAATGCAATATTTAAAAAAAAAAATCAATTTCAAAATGAAACATGTTGTATAGAGACCTTCAAAATGTTAGACGTCAGATTAATTTTCTTTTTAATTCTCTAATAACGCCATATTAAGCTACTTTCTGTATTTACACATACTCATACTCCTTGTATTATTGAGAAATGTTTGAACATTTCTGTTTTATTACCAATATGACGTCATATTAATCTTTTTTTTTTAATTGGTGAAACTTTTTATTTCATTTTTCACGTGGAAATCTTTCAATATAAAATTAATTATTGTAGAAAGAATTTTACTGTGGATTTTTAATTGTTGGCAACTGATATAATGAAAAATGTTTAAATAGGAAAAGGCTGTTAGATTTTTGTTTTTTTATCTTTCTATATTAAAATAATACGATTTTTTCAAATTTTATGATTTTGAGCTTCATAGTAGGTATTCAGCTATAAGTAGACAAAATTTCATGACGGTAAGTTATATAGTTTCTAAGAACCGGCTCTGTGACAGACAGACAACAAAGCGGGACTAATAGGGTTTCGTGAGATGAACGAAACCCTAAAATGTGTGGTGCTATTTGGGTTTCAGTAAGTGAGATTTTTTGCCAAATGATATAAACAGCTATGAGAACAAACCTGGTGAACTTTTATGCTTGTTTATACAGTCAGACCCTGATTTAATGAACCCCTATTTACCGAATTTCATGATTTTTAATGAATTTTTCTTTTCTCCTGATTAGAATGAAGGCAAAAACCACTATTTTAAAAAAAAAATTTCAACAGCCGAAATTTTTTTCTTTTGTTAGTTTAGATTAGAAAAATATTGGACTGCTTTTCAAATGACATATCCATTTTGTCCGGAACAGAAAGACTTTTCTTATAACCAGCAATTTTTGATGGGGAAGGGTGCAGCCCGTTATTAGACCTCACATGTGCATATGAGTCATGAGTAGGGCTTAACAAATGCGGTCGCCAGGTCGCCACTGGCTACCAAGTTTTTTGATCTGGCGACCAAAATAATTTGATCTTTCGGGGTGATTTCTGTAAAAAAAATTGACATAAGAAATGAGCACAAATGGCATTTTTTCTCTTTCCCACCCTTGCTCGTGCGCTTCAAGCAGTGATATTCCTCTTCTCTTGTTCTTTTAATGGAGGAACCAAGTTTAAAAGGCATTTTCCGTCTGAAGCATAGAAATCTCCATTCATTTCCACTCTAGCAAGTCTTGTGATTAGACTGTAGGGGGGGGGGGATGTTTAAATGAAACAATAATGAATAGTGTCAATCTAGCCTCTGTGGCATGTAAAATGGGATACAATGCAAAAAACTGCTGACTTCGACAGGAAAATAGGCAAAAAATTGTAGCACTCAACTATTCTAACATTTGAAGCATTCAGCAATCAGAATTTCTGGAATATGCTAGTTAATTCCACCTTTACAGTATTTTCCGCCCTTTTTTAGAGATACATAATTATGTTAAGTTTCATTAGAAAACTTAGTTTATATTATCTTTAAAAATTATGTACTATTCTAAACTATGCTTGTTATTACTTTTTCTCAATTAGTTCTGAAAAAACTTTTATTTATTTTTAAATCAGTGTTGTGGGAGGGAGGTATTTTTTACTGGCGACTAGAATTTTTTGCTGGCTACCAGATTTTATCAAATTTGTAAAGCCCTGGTCATGAGTGTAACGTGTCACGTGAGTTTTCTATTAGGATAGGGAATTCCTTTTTTATCTCTTCCCACTCCACAACTTAGAGGATACAGTTTAAGAATTTTTACCAATCGTTCTCTTTCTTAGTGATATGTTACTTTCGTATTTGCTTATGCTAAGTAAAATCTCCCATGCTAGTTCACATTTTGACCATCATTTATTAAATGTGAATTTGGAAATACAAATATGACTATCAATGAGGAATACTAGATACATCCGTAATCACAAAAGAATAAATGGCTTCTGTACCCAGGGTTCGTACGGTCCTTGAAAGTGCTTAAAAGTCCTTAAATTTTCTTAAAGATTTTTTGGTCCTTGAAAGTACTTATTTTTATTCAAAATTTGCAAAAAGTGCTTGAAAGTCCTTAAATTTTTCTTTGATTTTTTTTTCCCTTAATTTTTGTCTGAAAAATTTCAATGATAATCATTTTTCTAAATTGTCTGCCTTCTTTTTGTCTTTATTACTATTGGTAATACTTTAACAAACGCCCTAAAATTAACCAGACAAAGCGGCGACGTCCCCCACCCCCCTCCCTTCCCCTTCCTAGTCGGCGCCTATGCCCTCGCAGCCAGGAGCGCTTTCGGATCTATGGGTCCGATCACGACGGGGTATGGCTCATTTGCCTCGACATCGATATCCTTAAAGATTTCAGTTATGTTCATATAGAAGATATGCGCCCCTGGTGGTGGAAGGTGGAACTAATGGATTTTGGAGCTATCTCGAGTTCTATGGGTCCGATCACAACGCGGTTTGGCTCATTCGCCGCGACATCGATAGCCTTAAAGATTTTAGTTATGTTCATATAGAAGATATGTGCCCCTGGTGGTGGAAGGTGGAACTAATGGATTTTGGAGCTATCTTGGGTTCTATGGGTCCGATAACAACGTGGTTTGGCTCATTCGCCTCGACATCGATAGCCTTAAAGATTTTAGTTATGTTCATATAGAAGATATGCACCCCTGGTGGTGGAAGGTGGAACTAATGGATTTTGGAGCTTATCTCGGGTTTTATGGGTCCGATCACAACGCGGCTTGGCTCATTCGCCTCGACATCGATAGCCTTAAAGATTTCAGTTATGTTCGTATAGAAGAGATTCTGCCCCCTGTCAGTGGAAGGAGGAAGTAATAGATTTTGCAGCTATATCCGATCACAATACGGTTTGACTCATTCGACTCGATTTCGACAAAACTTAATGATTTTAGTTCCGTGTTTCACCACTCGGGGCAATAGATTTAAGGTTATTACACGGGACCGGGTATCGCCGGGCAAGTCAGCTAGTTTTCTATATTTTAAAATAAATTTATTCTAGGTTTTTATTTATACTTCAGACATAAAAATAATTACACCTTAATTGATTGTATGCTTACATGTGTGATGTATTTGTAGATTATTTCTGATGTATTTTTATATTTCTTACACGTGGCAAACATTCTAAAAACCTTGAATCTAAAAAAATGAAAAAGAAAATGAAAGATTTCTTCTCAAAAACAGCATCTACTTCAAACAATTTAGATGCCAATACATCAGAAAAAATAGATGCTAGTTGTCGCGAATCCAATTGAATTCCTACTAACAGGAAATGTTTTCATAAATGTATCTTTCTAAGATATGTGAGAAAGATGTTTTTTGTTTTCATAAATGTATCTTTCTAAGCTGTGTGAGAAAGATGGTTTTGTTTTCTTTAAAGACTTTCTTTTGTTTTCTTTTTTTTTTGTTTTCTTTAAGACATAAAGACTTCAAAAAATTCTGAAAAAAATAGAATTGACACATTTGTTTCTAAAAATGATGTACTAGATGCTGAAATATTGTGGCCCTTAAAGTGCATTAAAAGTCATTATTCATATAAACCCTGTGAAGATATTGCACAATTACTTTTTAGAATGTTCTCAGACCGTAGCATCGCTAGCAATTTTTCATGTGGAGAAAAAAAATGTGCATATATATTAGGGATGCACAGGATGTGAATTTTTGCCGGATACCGGATATCCGGTACAAAATTTTACCGAATATCCGGTATCCGGCCGAATACTTTTTTTGTTTTTAATTTCAATAGTAATATTTCTATTTTATGCTTGCTTTAAAGAAGGAAAACTTTAAATTATTATAATTTTATGTCATTCAAATGTTAATAATAGTTTAACTCATTTATTAAGTTAAAGTTGCCTAAAATCAAATGCTTTTTACTAATTAAGTTTTCAAATTTAATCATCTTTTGTCTTTTGCCTATTCTAATAATACATATTAGTAGTTTTTTTTTTCCTTTATTCAGGGTCATTGAAAATAAAAAGATAAACCATTAAATAATTTTCATTTCTCTATTTTTCATACTTATAAATCTTTGTTATTTATAAATACTAAACATCCTATTGAAACGTCTTTTTCTTTTCTTACATACTGATACATATTATTACTTACTTTTCCTATGACGAATGTTTTCTAACGGAATTTAAATAGAGAAGCTCCTCATTGCAAGTATCTTGTTTTGTAGTAGAAAGGGGACAGTGAACTATTCAAGAAAGTGGCACAATTCTTTTCATGATCAGTATTATTTTACCACAGCTGGTCTTCCATCCATAGACAAAGTAGTGACAAAAGATTCAATAAAATCATTTTTACTTTAGAATTGTTGAAAAGAAGAATCTGAGACAACCAGAGGAGTGAACGCTTATTCTCAGAAGGAGGAAAATATTTGTGATAAAAACGTAACAGAGCCTGAAAATGCTGAGCACCATAACTTGTCTTTATTTATAAATAATTGTTATATTTTCATTTATATATAAATCCTATAATATCATTTTTGCGAAAATATGAATATTTATTCCTACTAACATTGTTTTAACGGGATAATGTTGGTAAGAAACAAATTAATTTTGCACTAACCTTTTCTGATAATGTTAAAAAATGACTTTGAAAATGAGTCACTATTCGGCAACTGGATATTGAAGTATTCGGTCGGACCCGATATCCGGTTTGAGTGCCGAATAAGCAGGATATCTGGCAGGAGACTGATATCCGGTGCATCCCTAATATATATGCCATTTTGGTCTTGGCCCTCATTTTCAAACGCTTTTGGTAGATAACTGCAAAAATGCAGAGTTTTTTACTCTGCTCTTTGATGAGGCTCTAAATCAAACTAACCAAAAAAAGCAGCTTGATATTCATGTACGATATTGGCACCAGGAGGAATGTAGAGTCAGAACACAGTATTTAACATCAGCATTTATTGGGCATTCAACAAGTAAAGACATTCTCTCAGCTTTGTATGAATGTGTTGTAAAATTGGATTTATCAAAACTTCTACAAATATCTATGGATGGGCCTTATGTTAATTGGAAATTCTACAACAGTTTACAGGAAGACTTATCCAAGGAATATGGCATACAATCTTTGAATTTAGGTTCATGTGGTCTCCATATCCCAAACAATTCCTTCAAACAGGAAATTTCATCCATCGGGTGGAATATAACTTCAGTTTTGTCAAGTTTGTATTGGACTTTTAAAGATCCTCCAGCAAGATGTGATGATTTTATAAATATCTCATCAATGAAAAAATTCCCTGTAAAATTCTGTTAGTTACAGGTGGTTCGAAAATGTCCCAGCAGCCGAAAGGGCCATAGAAATAGGGAATGATATCAAAACATGTGTAAAGAAAATTGATATGGGTATTTTGCTAAAAATTACATCTAAATCATTTTGTATCATTAAGGAAGCAACTAAAGATAAAACATTTTTGATAAAATTGAATTTTTTTCTATCGCTGTCAAAAATACTTTTAAAAATGTAAATGATTTTAATGTTTATATGAATATATATAATGTTTTAATGTTTGTAAATGATTGTATTCAGCATTTTAAGGATCTGAAACCAAAAAATGAGATACAGAAAGTTGATGCATTATGCAAATTTAATTTTAGTGATCCAAATATGCACAACGATAAGGGTAAAATATTTTTAGGTTTTGCTGCAGAGCAACTAATAAAAGAAAAGAAAAGGAAAACAGAAATAACAGAAAGTGATATATTTTCACTTAGACAAGATTGTCTAAAGTGCGTTACAACAATGATAAAACATTTAATGCAAAAATGTCCAGTTAATTATTCATTAGTAAGAAATGCAATTAGCATTGACCCACGCATGATGGCTGGGCATCCCGAGAAAGCAAGAGAAAAAATGAAAAGCATCTTTAGTACTATCTCAAAATAAGCGTGTTTTAGAAAAAAATTGTGATGAGATTCCTATCCAGCCGATTTCCTATCCAATGTTGTCAAGCCGAATTCATTCGATTTTGCTTCATTTGACCCAAACAATCTTTCCTTGGATACATTTTTTCAACCTTACTTTTCTGGAAACAAATATGAAAACCTATGGAAGATTATTAAAATGATTCTTATACTCTCCCATGGACAAGCATCTGTCGAATGAGGCTTCTCAGTTAATAAAGCCCTTGAAGTTGAAAATTTGAAAGAGGCATCTTATATTTCTCAACGTGTGATTCATGAATATATCAAGCTGTCTGGGGAAATTCACAATTTGCAAATTACAAAAGAAATCAGAATAGCTGCTTCATCTGCTCGTTCAAAGTACATGCACATGCAGCATTTGGAAAAGAAAAAAAAATGAAGCTCAGGCTGAAACAAAACAACTGAAACGGAAAACTTTAGAGCAGTGGTTCCCAACGGGGGGCGTACGCCCCACGGGGGGGGGGGGGGGGGGGCAATTTGACTTTTCAGGGTGGCAATTTAACTTTTCAAGGGGACAATTAAGAATTTCTGTGAAACCATACCTTCTGATTTTTTTTTTCTAATAGTAATGTTGTAGACTGAAAATAAAAGTTACACATTCAAATTTCAAAAACAAAATTAAAAAAAATAGTTTTTTATTCAATTTTTAAAAAGTATCCATTCAAAAGTTTTAAATACTAGAATAATGATAGGCAAAACATTTTAAGATATTTAGATACTTTTATATATTTAACAATTCTTTATAATTTTTCTGATTTAGAAGTATTTTAGAATTTTAAACAACTTTTTCGATCATTTATTGAATGAGTCGCACTGCAAAAAGTCACATGAAAATCAATTTTACACATGAAACTATTTAAGTGTATATTTAACAATTACTTGACCACCTTCCTTTACCGAATTTTTTATCACGTTTCATTCTGATTAGAAATTGATTAGTAATTTAATCGCAGAAATTCTGTGATTAAATAAGACAAAAATGTTTTATTCAAAATTATTGATTTTTCTAATCAAGGATTCTGAGCACTCTATATATCACACATACGTGGCGACCGTATGCCAGTAAACTACGGGGAGTATCAGATGATTATAAAAAATATTTGATTCTTCCATTACCTTCGGCACGTTTCAGGATCAATGTTAAATGCTTTTTACTCTGTCAGGAGTAAATTCTTTTAAAATTTTATGAGAATTATATGTTATAGGTGGAGGGGGGCATCATCATTTTAGAGATGTTTTGGTGGGGCGCGGCTAAAAAAAGGTTGGGAACCACTGCTTTAGAGGATGAGATCACCTTCCTAAAGAAAAAAAAGATTTTTCTTGAAAAGGACATGCAAAGTACAAATGTAGAAGCTAATAATTTGGCTGATAAAGCTGAAACATCTAAGAACATAGACTTGTTTATGCAATATCATGAACTGTGAAAAACTATCAAAGAAAACGAAATTCACATTAATAGCCTTGATCTAAAATTGTTAGAAAAAAATTCAGAATTAAAGAAAATTTAATTGTGTTTCTCATTTCATAATTTGTATTATTAAAATTATTACTGATATTTTCAATTAAATATATTATATGTTTTTTGTAAAGTTCAATTCGTTGTACATCTAATGTACTTATATTTACTTAAAAAGTTCTATATATTTACAAAAATGAAAATTTCAATTCAAACATGTAATTCATTAGTTTATTCAATTTTTAGGCGCTTAAATTTTTTTGGTTTTGGTCCTTGAAAGTCCTTAAAAGTCCTTGAATTTTATGTAATGAAATGTGTACGAACCCTGGTACCCTATATTCCTCAATTTTTATCTTGAGACTTGTTTAAAATTATTAGCTGTCTAAATATTTGGATTCTTTTTGATTCTTTATTGATAGTCGTGATTTGAACTAAATTACTGATCATTTTGGAAAAAATAAAACTTGAATATGCTTAAATAAATATGTTTTGATTAGTATTTTGAATTATTCTTATGTACTTTTGTTCTGTCTGTTTGGTTGAATTAAACTTTTTCATACTTTGCAGCTGGTCAACATGAGGAACACATTTGTGGACGTCCTTTAGGTTTAGAATTCAATAAAAATGGAATATTGTATGCTGTAGATGCTTATCATGGACTCTTTTCTGTTGATATTAAATCAGGTAAAATAAAAATGATTTAATAAGGTTTTTTTAAATGTATATTTAAAATAAAAACTTTGCTCAATATGATAGAATAAAAACAATATCATTGAAAAAATAATCTACATGTGATTATCACATTTCTATAAAAATGAGAAATTTCTACTTATCCTGTCAAATTACTAGTATGTTTATCCACAGGATTAACTTTGACAACATGCATGTACTTTTAAATAATCTATATTAATAAAAGAAAGTTTTGCTCTGTGTGTGTTTGTCTGCGATGGCTAGCAAAATCTAGCATATCTAGAAGTCTGAAAATTTATATTTAGGTAGTCTAAGGCCTGAATTGATGCATCTGAGATTCAGAATTTTAATATTTTGATAATTACCCAAGATATTAATTAGAATCTCATTAAACATTGCATCAAAAATTCCATATTTTTTATCAAATTGGGTAAAGAAAAGAACACCTGTTCTCAATTTGCAAACAGAAATGAACGAATTTGAAATTCATTTACTAATTAGGGAATTTTAAGAAAACTTATTGATTTGAAATTTTCTGAGCATATGTAGAACATGTTTCTGCATCTGACAATGCAATTTTTGTAAAATTCGGCCAGTAATTTTTCTTAATTTTTGCAAAAAACTGTCAAAAATCTAGCAGCACCAGTCAAAAAAAACCCAAGAAAGCTTCATAGAAGGGTCTGCTTTCATTAAAAACTGAACTACAAAGAGATCTGTTTCATTGGCTAATCCCTCTATTTAGTATGCGAAAATCAAAGGAAGTAATTGCCAATTTTTACTAATGAACAAAAATTAAGATTAATTAAGATATAGATTTGAAATTGAGGATGGGAAGGGGTACCATCTGATGGTTATTTCAGCGTAGCGTCTTTGTTATATTCTAATTATCAGAAAAATATAATTATTTTTTTAATGATCGCATTAATGTAAGAGAAGGTGGTTTTCTTGAAGAAATTATTCATTATATTTATGGGTATGGGGAGGGAGGGGGTTAATGCCTTGCTCTGATTTACACAAAACAAATTCCATTTAAGAAATTTAACATTTTTAGCTTCTCCTGTAGCGTTTTATAAATGTTATATATAATAGAGAGTACCGGAAATTTCAAATAACAATTTTCATAAAAATTAAATTTATGTTGCTAATAAAAGTACACAACCTGGATTTACTTGATGTATACCAACACTGAAAGTAAATGATTTGTTCTTGAGCACTTGCATTCTTATCTGGGGTTCTATGGGCCCGATCACAATAAGGTTTGGATGACTCGACTTGATTTTTGATGCGTTACAGATTTTAGTTCCACCACCAGGGGACGGATCATTTTCTCAAGTTCATTCAACTCTCTTGATACAATGTGTACCCATGTTGGATGTTCATTTATACAAATTGTGCCCCCTGGCGGTGGAAAGTGGAACTAAAGGATTTTGCAGTGCGTGTACTAAAATTATTCGTATGTTTGGAATGGGAGGCGCAATTTTCTACGAAGATGATGATGTTTCGATTAGGTATCCTCATTTTGGCATTCAATCTTTACAAATAAGCTTCATAAATTGTAATTGTAATCCAAGCAGTTTTGTTACTTTCATAATCACAAGGCAGTGATTTCACATTTTGAAAACATCTGGGTTTCTTTGATTTTCCAATAACCAAAATTAGCAACTTTTCAGAACCATCCATATTAGCACCTTATAAAATTGTAAGTCGTTCTTTATTTCTTTTACCTCCGTGACAATTTTTGCCTTTATATGCATATGTTTTATCCAATAAAAGATTGTAGAAAAGTCCATACTCATCCATATTGAAAACATCTTTAGGATGATAGCCAGTTATCAAAACTTGTAGATTTTCTTTTATTCTTCAGTTTCTTGTGGATCGACACTTTTACTTTCACCTTTTAGAGAATTATAAATTTCATAAATTATAATTTATAAATCGTAATTTAATTATTTTTTTGGCAATTTCTTCAGCCTTTTCTCTAAGAATAGTTCGACTTATAAGAATATTGGTAGATCTAGCTTGTTTGAACCAAATTAACAACTTTCCTTTCATAACTTCATATATTCCTTTTTTAACTTTTTTAATTTTATGAGATTTATCAGAAGAGTTTAAAATAAGATCTCGTTTTCCAACAATTCCATTCAGAATAGTCACTGGTATGTTCAACTGCTTTTGCAAGTTCAACTCTTGTTATGTTTGAGTTATCTACTTCTTTCAAAATTTTGATTTTGTCTTCAATTGTCAAGGCTTTTCTTTTAATTGCTTTGCCCGACATTTTGGAAAAAAAAGTAGAATTTTTCATTCGTGAATTTTCTAGTGAGAAAGATTTGATGTAACAAACTTCACACTGACTTCAAAACTTTGAATTGAATGAACCAAACACAGCTATGGTTCATTCCATTCTTGGAAGAGGATGGGAAAGAATCCATTGTAAAAAAAAACAAAAAAAAAAACTAGTCAACTTAAAGAATTATCCCTGAGTACTGTAGAAAAGGACCATTTATCTTTCTTCCGTATCAGTAACTGTTGTTACAGTGATAAAGGACTTATCCTTTCTCTACATTCCATCAGACTTGTTTGACTGAAACAGGACGGCTTTGGCTAAATAATACCAAATATGGCTTTTTAACACAAAAGCTGACAGTGCCACTTGTATTGCTTAGAACTCAGATTTTCTTTTATATTAGCTTAATTTGTTTGCATCAAATATAGTCGATATGTCACTATTAGTATTGTTATTTATTTCTTTACTTTAGAGCTATATGTGTTGACAGCATGTTAGTAGCCTTTTAACTAAATAAATAAAATATAATTTAGATAGATCAAAGAAAAGGGATATGCCTATTGAAGTAATGCATTTTTATGGAAATTAGCAACTGTTTGTAAGTGAGAGGTGTTCATTTTGGAGGGTTTTACAACACTATATAAGCCAAATTTTGATCGAGGAAGGTCAGGGAAATTTTTGTAAAAAAGTCAGGGAATTTTTTTACCAGAATTGTGTAAGAACCCTGTTCTTAAACGCAAACTTCTTAAACGGGTTTTACTGTATATCTTTAATTTTACCTCATTTTCTATAATCTATGATTTAAAAGAATTTTTCTTTCTGTCATTTTTTTCCCCTTGTTGTTAATTGTGAACAAGGCTTAACAAATATGGTCACCAGGTCACTGTTGGCGACAATATTTTGTTATCTGGTGACCAAGTTATTTTAACTGGCTTTTTTTATTCTTTTCTTGTACAAAACATGACTTCAGAAATGAGCACAAACAGCATACTTTCTCTCCTTCAAAAAATTGTTTTTCAACTTCACTATTTCACTGATGTCCCCCCCCCCCCCCTCTCTCATCAGATATAGATTTTGTAGCACTCGTTTATTCGGATATTTGAAGCATTCGGCAATCAGCATTTCCCAAGCAAGCCGGTTAATTCTTTTTTTTTTTTTTTTTTTTTAGAGGTATAATTTTCATAAGTTCATCAGAAAACTTAGTTTATATCTTTCTAAATTATATACTATTTTATACTATGTAACTAATAATCATAAATTATGCTTGTTTTAATTTTTTCTCAATTAATTCATAAAAAATTTTTCTGTTTTTAGAAAATGATGGGGGAGGGATGAGAGGAAATATTTTTTACTGGTGACTAAAATTTTTTTGCTGGCTATCTAATTGTATCAAATTTGTAAAGTCCTGATTATGAATATATTGTGGTCGCTGGTTAAAAAAAATAATAATAAATATGGAATCTTACTTGAAAATATTTAATTTTTCACAAATTAATATTTATAGTCTACATTGTTCATGAATTGGTGGAACCAATGAATGCACTATAGGTCTGAACAGATAATCGAAAAACAACAAACTAATAAAGAAGTAAAAGTTCTCTTCATAAGAGAGCGTTTTAGTACAAAATGCTCAGAGTAGCATTAAACATTTGTTACTGAATTCATCTTATGATTTATATGTAAATTAACAACTTTAGTAGAGTTAGAGAATTTGATTGAAATAAGCATTGATTTATTTGAAGCTGATCATCCATATAACATTAAAGCTCTTCATTTTTTGTTTTCTTGGGTAATAGTTGGTGTCTTAACTTAAAAATTGTCTTTCTTATTATTTCACAAGCTGGGAAGACCGAGCTAAGCTCGGTCAAAATTAGCTTTGAGTTCAAATATCCAGACGCATGACCAAAATGACCCACTAATAAAATTTTCTCGAACATGTGACCTAGCCCAACAATCTTCTCGTGCCCAAAAACCATAGGAGACAAAATTTGGTCTAAATAGTCTGAGCCGTTTTTAAGATAAAATAACTTGACCCATAATGACCCATGGCCAAAATGACCCACTAATTAAATTTTCTGGAAAATGAGACCTAGCCCAACAGTCTTCTCGTGCCCGAAAACCATAGGAAGCAAAATTTAGTCTAAATAGTCTGAGCCATTTTTTAGATAAAATTAGCTTTACCCAAAGTGGCCCAAAAATGACCCACTAATCGAATTTTCTCGGACATGTGACCTAGCCCAATGATTTTGTCGTGCCCGAAACTCGTAGGATACAAAATTTAATCAAAATCGTTAGAGCCGTTTTTTAGATAAAATTAACTTGACCCGTGTTGACCCAAAAATGACCCACTAATCGAAAGTTCTCGAACATGTGACCCAGCCCAATAGTCTTCTCGTGCCCGAAAATGGTAAGATACAAAATTTAGTCAAAATCGTTTGAACCATTTTTTAGAATTAGCTTGACCCTGACCCTTGATGACCCAAAATGACCCACTAATCGAATTTTCTCGAACACGTGACCTAGCTCAAGGGTTTTCTGGTGCCCCAAAATGGTACGATACAAAATTTCGTCAAAATCGTTAGAGCCTTTTTAAGATAAAATTTGCATATATATAAAACCACACACAAGATTTGCTCGTATTAGAATATATGATTTTCCATTGACTTAAAAATTTACAGTACTGAATTAACAGAAGTCATCCAGTAACCTCAGTTGCACAGACATTTCAAATTGTGATTAATAGATGACATTTTATAAGAAAAAATTTATTTATCATAGTGATAGGGTAGTGTTAAAGTTTCAATTGCAAACATTTAAAATCAGTGAAGATATGATTGTTTAGAAGCAATTAAATAAACAACACAATCTGTTTGCAAACATATTTAAACTAAGACCAAAAAAGTTAAATGATTTCTTACTCTGAATGAAATTTCATATTGATTAAAATATCTCTTAGAACCCAATTCATCACAGCTTAGTAGAATCCTAAATCTTTTTTGTGAACTACTTCTGTTTTGTTTGTTTGTTTTAATCTTTGCAGTCATTTTTAGCAGTTTTAAATTAATTGTGGATTTTTGTTGCTGTTGTTGTTCCCTTCTAAATATAAAAATAATTTTCTACTGCATTTATTTATTTAGGACAAAAGAACAATATTTTACCGTCTACTACTGTTGTTGATGGACATCCTTTGAGATTTTTAAATGATTTGGCTATTGATGAAAAAGAAGGTGTAATCTATTTAACACAGTCATCCACAAAATGGGATATAGGGAATGTTCTTACGAGCATTGTTGAACATGATACTTCAGGAAGGTATATATCCCAAATATTTTGTTGCATATGTGTAAATTCAAAAATGTATATTATTGAGACATTGAAATGGTTCTCCATTACATTTGTGTATTTCAAAAGTTAAATGTTACTAATATATAAGGAATTTTGTGTCTAAGAAAATACTTCAGTTCTACAATTGATAATTTTTTGCAGTTGTTGCAAAAATGCACAAATCATTCTGTTTTGTAAATATTGCATAGAAGTAGCTCTCAAAATTTCTTATTTTAAAGGATGTTTACTATTAAAAAATCTTTAAATTTTTTTGTAATTCTTTTTTCTTTTCAGATTATTGAAGTATGATTTGAAAACCAGCAAAGTAAAAGTATTATTGACTGATCTTTCATTTCCTAATGGAGTAACCTTTTCTAGTGATGGATCAAGCTTGCTGATAGCTGAAGGAAATAAGCTTAAAATATTCAAGTAATTATTATTTTTTATACACTTTTATTTAACTTAACTTGGCTCATGTAGATAAATTCATTAAAATCATGTAGATAAATTCATGTTTCACCCCCCCCCCTTCTCTCTCTCTCTCCCCCCTCTCCCTCTCCCCTCCTCTCCTTTCTCCCCCCCCCCTCCCCCCTCTCCTCTCCCTCTTTTTTATTATTATCATCATTAATTTCAGTTGTTCATTTCTTTTCAAACATTGATAAAAATGACATTAAAAAATTGCATAAGATATGGTACAACATTGTAGTTGAATTATATTAGTACTAGCAAGCTACGCCTGCTGCGCTGGTCGGTTTCTACAAATGAACCTTGAATCAAACGAAATATATCGTTTAATTTGACATTGTATTTGAAAGCAATCTGTATATTTACCTGGAATATCCTTCTACATTACTGAAAAATGACGTCATTCCGCTATTATATTTTCTAATGTGCAGTCAAAATTTTAGCTGGTAAGGACCAACTCTTTTATTTGGTCATTTACAGTTAGGGTTTGCTACAGAATGATAAAACTATATGCAATATACTAAAACCATCACTAAAAATTATCGAACTAACAATGCAAACAAATTAACTAACAAAATCCATTCAGTAGAAGTTTTTATAAACGCTAATCCTTGATAATCGGGTTCATCTGATTATAGAACTTTTCCACATAATTCTAAAACTAACAGAACGATATGAAATAAACTAAAACCATCCTTGCAAATTATTTACTTAACAATGCAAGTCGCAAAAAATACGGCAAGTAAAAACTTTCAAAAAGGCTAATCTTTCGGAATCGGGTTCACCTGACTATATAACCTTCACACATAACTGTTTGACTAAGCAACGTAGAACAATATGTAGTACATTATAACCATTCCTGAAATAGCATCTAACTAACTAACAATATAATTCTCATCAAAATCCGTCCAGTAGAATTTTTTCAGAAGGCTAATCTTTCATAATCGGAATCAAATATTGAAAAGGCTAATATTTGGTAAAAAAATGGTCACCCTAGAAAATTATCTAATAGTGTAGGTTCCATCGAAATCCATTCGGCAAAATCTTTTAAAAAGGCTAATCTTTCATAATCGGATTGATCTGCTTGTAGAACTTCCCAAAATAATTCTATAACTAAGCTACGCAAAACGATATGTTATACAATAAAACCTTCCCTGAAAAATTACCTTACAGTTTAAGTTCTACGAAAATCTATTAAGCAGAACTCGAGTTATCAGCAGCCGGAACGAAATTTCATATATGTAGAAGTAAATAGAAGTATATTGCCATTAATATAGTTTGTATTTGAATAAAAAACGTACTTTTCGGTTAGCCGGGTGTCAGTGATATATGTACATATATAAATATATATGTATATATTCATACATATAAGTGGATATATATGTATGTATATATATGTATTTGTGTAGATATATATGTATATATATGTGTGTGTATATATCTATCCATACGTGTATATATCTATCACTGGCGCCCGGCTAACCGAAAAGTACCGAAAAAAAAACAAAATACTGCAAAAATGCTGTCGTACACTTGAAAAACACATTTTGGCTTAAAATCTCTCATCAAAACTGCTTTTGTTTTTTTTCTTTTTTAAAATAAAATTAGTAACAGTTTTTTCTTTTATTTTTCCAGATGTATAGCCATTTCAATTCTTTCTCCAACAAAAAAAAAAAATACACCTTTTCGCTTAAAATCAAATTGTTTGGAGTCAAAAGTAAAATTAAAATCGCCAAAAACAAAAGATAAATCGCCAAATTTTGTTTCAATAACAATCTTGCCCCTTGAATAATTTTTTAAGCATTATGAACATTCCTAATCATGCTTACATTAAATATTTTCGTTTTATAATATCTCTCATCAGAATTCTTTTTCTTTTTTTTCTTTTCTTTCTCTTTCTTTTTTCTTTTTCTTTCTTTTAATAAAATTAGCAACAGTTTTTCTTTTATTTTTCGAGATGTATAGCCTTTTTATTTCTTTCTGCAGCAATAATGGTCGCCAAAAAATTAGCAATGGTAACTCTTATCGGCCAAAATAACAGAACTTTCTATCATAATTCTGTAACTAATGTACATAGAACAATATGTTATATACTAAAACCTTCCCTGAAAAATTATCTATCGAACAACGCAAGTTCCATCAAAATCCATTCAGTGGAACTCGAGTTATAAAGGAACAGAACGAAATTTCCGTTTGTGTTTTATATATATAGTAGATGCACAGAGTAAGGAGATTTAAACAGAGAATCAACTCTCATAGACTTCAATGGTAACTTCTTTAACATGGGATTACACATAGACAGTGGCGCTAGCTGTGGATGACGCGAAAACTACAGCCGTAACAGAAGAGAGGTTGCTAAATAGAGCTATATATCGCTTTCTTGGCGACAAATGAGGGAAGGAAAAAAAGAACGGCGACTACTTGCTTCTTGTTTTGGTTGGTTGATTTTAAGACGGTCGATTATCTATCTACGCGAATGAATTATTTTTAACATTTTCTGAAACAATCGGAATTCAACTTTATTTTAAAATAAGTGCTGTGGTAAAACAAAAATATTTTTTTTCCAAGTTTGAAAGGAAAATTTGATTTTTTTAATTCTTCAAAATGTAAGTTGTGATTTATTTTCATGTGTTATTTTTGTTCTTGTTTTTTCAAGTTCCATAATGTTTGAAATATTTTATATATATATTGAGTGTTGACAGATTTGTGCGAAATGTCATGTTAAGGCTCACTGTGGAGACGCGAAATGTTTTTGGTTTCCGTCTGTCTGTTTGCCGTAAAAATGGTCCGATTAGGTTGATTTTTAGTAGGTATGTTGGCGAGGTATCCGGAATTAGCTGTATAGTTTTTGGTTAATTTTGGTTCATTCGTTCGGAAAATATAGAATATTTTTTTTAGGTCATAATGCTTTCTTATGGGGATGCAGACTATTTTTCAAAATTCATTTTTATCTGAAATGAAAATGGAATATTTGCGTAATGGATTTAGATGTAAAATTATGAATGCTAAAGTTTCGATATGGATTTCCAATAGTTTTAAAATTTTGCTTAATAAATTTAATAGAATTCAGAAATTAATTGCTTAAAATATTTGAAAATGTTTTTGCATCTGTTCGGGAAATATAACATCTTACTTTCATATTTTTTACAATTTTTAAAATCATTTATTTTTACTTACCACTTTAATTTAAGGATTCTAATTTCTGGAACATTCGAACAATTTTATATGCTTATAAACATGCATGCAATTGAAAAAATAATAATTGCGGATTGTACAAAGTTAAAATGATATTTTAAAAAAATGATCTGCAGATTTACTAGTATAGGAAAAAACTTAGTACCATGTTTACATTGCGATAAAAAATGTATATGAATAAAATTTTATATAGAGAATTTTTTTTAACATGAATGAGATTTATGGTATGGCAGTTATTTTAACGATAATATAAAGTCAAAATTTGTTAAAAATCTGCCAACACTGAATATATATAAAATATTTCATACATAATGGAACTTGAAAAATAAAAACAAAAATAACACATAGAAATAAACCACAACTTACCGATTCTTAGGAATAAAAAATAACTTTGACGTCTTGTTCTTGCAAACAATACACTCCTCTCTTCGTAGCATTTTGAAGAATTATAATAATTATAATCAACTATTTGATCTTCAAAGAATAATTTTAATAATAAGTATTAAACAAGATTCGAAAATCAATTAGCGAACGCCGAAAATTTGCACATGTGCAAATGACAACAGAAAGACGCCAAGCAGAATAGGGTTACACTTAAATGGAAATCATGAAGATAAAAATCGCCAAAGCGATGATTTAGTTCTTATGTCATCTGCCGCAGTCACTCTTTTCAGGCGAAGTTGGATCTCTGTCTTACTCTGCGAGTAGATGTAACCATGTGTTGTGACTCATGAGAGGCTCTTGCACTTTAAAATTATTTGCTATTTTTTAAAAATTAATTTTTAATTATCTATAATGTTTAATCAAACAATCTGTTTTAATGAAATGTAAGTGCACTATGTCAAAAGTCTGTTCAAAAATCTTACAAATATGGGATGTTAACATCAGAAATAATATATATGAGTGGACACGTGTGAGGATTTCACACTGCAGTCTATTTTTTACCAATATCCAATATTTTTTAGATGCAGGTTTAAACTTCCAAAGAAAATTTAAAGATTAAAAATAACATTAGCCAAGCCAGAATATCACCTCATTTATTCCATCAAAATTACAGTAAAAACTGGTGAAAGATAGAAAAAAGCATGAGCGAAGAAAAAAAAAATTAACAATCATATTTTAACTGTATTTCATCCATCATGACATCATCCACTTTGGAAAAAACATGGACAAAGAAAACTAAATTGAATACATATAAAATACAATTTTATAAAATATAACAAAGCATACATTTTAGGCAACATGTGAAATACCACTGCTTCGATGGATTGATGGTGTCTTTTTCTTCTAAACATTTGAATTTTGATTTTTAATCATAAATATAAAATGCAGATGCAGAGATGTCCCACTTTATCTCTTTGTACTATCTATTTTTTTTTAAATCATTTTTGAGCACAATATAATGCAGTATTTTATTTTTGTGGCAACACAGATTTAAGGTAATACTTTTCTTCATATCATTTATGAAAACAATGCTGATTTAATTTTTAACTAGCTGCAATTTTTAATCAAAAACATGTTTTAACAAAATGTGAGTGCACTATGTCAGAAGCCAGCTCAAAAACCTTTTGAATGATACCTCGTTCATTGTTTCACGTTTTGTAAATGCACTCAATGCAACTCAATGCAGTTGCACTTCAAGTGCAACAATGAATGACAAAAGGGATGTTGACAACAGAAATAATATATATGATAATTAGAGCTATAAAAGATGTTTCATTTGTAATATAAATATATTTTTGTTGGTGTATTCTTTCAAACTTGACTAGTCTTATGGAATGAATACCTTTTATTTTATTTTTGCCATTTTACTTGTTCCTTGTTCTTTACCAATCTTACACATTTCTGATTGGTTATACTTAATGAGTTAGAACCATGTGTCAAATTTAATTTTCTTTATGGTTCATTAGTGCATTTCAAATTTCTATTATGTCTAAAATGTTTTTAAAAAGAGATAAAAACATTGAAATGAATCCTTTATCTTGTTTTAATATTCTTTTTTATTCTTGACTTGCCAATGCCTCATAATAATAGTCATACACTTGAATTTAGTTAATCTTTTCCTGATTGGGCATTATGCCAGCATTTTCAACCAATTTACTTAGGTCGTGTAATTTCTCTTAGTTGTCTGCTAAATTAATCTTTCTTTTGGTATAATTAAGATTATTATTATAAAAAAATAACTTTTTTGTCTGATGAATGAAATTTGAACTCTGTGTATACATTTAAAAAAAAATGTTAGAATCATTCAAAATTATCCTTTACTAGATGGAACCCGTCAAAATTTGACGGCAAAAAACTTGATAGTACCATAAAAATAAAATTCATAGCTGCTTTAAAATGTTTGAAACTTTTGCAGAATAATTCAAATAAATAAAAAACCCACTTTGAATTAAAGCTAGGTTGAAGAACAGCAATTGGCTAAGTTTCACTGGCACATGCACTCGCGGAATTTCTTTCATCTGACACATTTAGCGCTGTTGTGCAAGTAAATGGTAAGTGCCCCCTTGGGGAGGGGGAAATGGCGGGATGGACCAAGGAGATGCATAACATGAATAAGCAGTCAAAGACCTTTCAAACGATATGTAACATGAGGGGTGTGTGCAAAATTTAAAAAAGTACCCCCTTGGGGGGGGGGGGTAAAGTAGGGGATGGACACAGAACATGCATAATATGATTAAGTGGTCACAGACCTTTCCAACGATATATAACATGACAGTTGTGTGCAAAATTTAGAAAAGTACCTCTTTGGGGGGGGCAAAGTGGGGAGATGGACATCAGAGATATGCATATGATTAAGCAGTCACAGACCTTTCCAACGATATATGACATGAGGGTTGTCTGCAAAATTTAGAAAAGTACCCCCTTGGGGGAGGGGGGGGCAAAGTGGGGAAATGGACATTGGAGATATGCATATGATTAAGCAGTCACAGACCTTTCCAACGATATATGACATGAGGGTTGTCTGCAAAATTTAGAAAAGTACCCCCTTGGGGGAGGGGGGGGGGCAAAGTGGGGAGATGGACATTGGAGATGCATAATATGATTAAGCGGTCACAGACCTTTCCAACAATATATGACACGAGGGGTGTCAACAAAATTTAGAAAATTGACCCCTTGGGGGGGGGGGAGAATTGGGGAGATGGACATTAAAGATGCATAATATGATTAAGCTGTCACAGACCTTTCCAACAATATATGACATGAGGGTTGTTTGCAAAATTTAGAAAAGTACCCCCTTGGGGGAGGGGCAAAGTGGGGAGATGGACATTGGAGATATGCATATGATTAAGCAGTCACAGACCTTTCCAACGATATATGACATGAGGGTTGTCTGCAAAATTTAGAAAAGTACCCCCTTGGGGGAGGGGGGGTGGGGCAAAGTGGGGAGATGGACATTGGAGATGCATAATATCATTAAGCGGTCACAGACCTTTCCAACAATATATGACATGAGGGGTGTCAACAAAATTTAGAAAATTGCCCCCTTAAGGGGGGGGAAGTGGCGGGATGGACCCCAGAGATGCATAACATGAATAAGCAGTCAAAAACCTTTCCAACAATACGTAACATGAAGGGTTTGTGCAAAATTTACAAAAGTACCCCCTTGGGGGGGGGGGGGCAAAGTGGTCGGATGGACACCGGAGATGCATAATATGATCAAGCGGTCACAGACCTTTTTAACGATACATAACATGAGTGGTATGTGCAAAATTTAGAAAAGCGCCCCAATTGGCGGGGAAGGGGGGGGGATGGACCACACAGATGCATAACATGAAAAGGCAGTCGCAGGCCTTTCAAACGATATATCATATGAGTGGTGTCAGCAAAGAAAAGTCTCCACCCCGTGTGGGCAAAACATACTACCCCCGCTGCCATAATTATTGATGCGGACTCATTTTTTAAATTCGTTCGCACCCCTCTTCTCCCGCAAAATGTTGTGAATTTTTAAAAACTCCCCTTCCGAATTTTTTTATACCAAAAGCACTTATGTCCGTCGTCTGCATGCAGAGTTTTGTGCTTACAGATGCCAGACACAACAACACACACACACACAGACAGACGTTTACCGACATTAATAGTATAGATGATACTCAGTGCCTACACATTTCACCCTTTATAATTCAGTCAATGAGTTGACGGTTGTTCATTTCCAGAAACGAAACAATAATTCTTTAGGATGAATTTTGTTTGTTTGATACACCGTGGCAGAATGCGTGCAATGCAGCGACAGGCATCACAAACTTTTTAGGGCACCTGCAGACTAAAAACAAATAATCAATCTTCGCGGGAAAAAAATCCTAGATTTCGTCAAATGATCACGGGAAAAACACTAATTTCATCAAAGGATCATGTAAAACGTGAATTTTGTTAAAAGGCCACAGAAAAACGCGATTTACGCAAAAGATGAGCAAATTTTGTCAAAGAATCGCAAAACAGGAAATTTCACCAAAAGATAGCGCTTTCTTGCCAAATTTAGTCTAAAAATTGCGGAATAAAACGTATTTTATCAAAAAATCGCTGGAAAACGCACATTTCGTTAAAGTATCGAGAGAAAAATGCGAATTTCTTCAAAGATTGCTGAAAAAACGCGAATTTCATCGAAGCATTGCTGAAAATTCATGAATCTTATCAAAAGGCAGCAGAGAAAATGTGATTATTATCAAAGCATTGCGAAAAAAGAAAATTTCGTCTAAGGATCACAGAAAAACGCAAATTTCATAAAAGAATCATGGAAAATAATGCAAATTTCGTGAAAAAAAACAAGTTGGAAATTGTACGTCAAACGTTACAAACGAGGTGCGTTCGTACGCACGTTTTAGAATTAAATTCATGATATCCCGTGCGTAGAACGGGCTAAACAGCTAGTTAAGTATATATTTTATGACACTGTTCATACAAATATCTTAACTAGTTATATAAATATTCAGATATATATGTATCAGCTAGTTATATAAATATTCAGATCTTGATGATTTTTAATTCTGTGAAATGAATTATATCGTCTGCAGATTAATTTCTGTAATAAAATAAGTATCTCGGTCGCTTGACGATTTAACATCCATCGGAAGCTCCTCTAACAAAAAAGCACCGATTTAAAAAAAAAAATCAAATTTCTTAATAAATATTTTTATTAATATCTCCTAAAGTTTTGATTCGATTTTAATAAAATTTGAAATGTCTCGACAAAATTCTGCAAAGATAATATATTTTAAATTGCAAACCATTTGGTTGGGTAGTTTTTGCGTTGTTATATGCGGACGGACAGACAGACGGACGGACAGACAGACAGACGGACGGACAGACGGACGGACCAAACGACGACTATAGGTGCTACGTATTTATATAATTACGAACGCACCTAAAAATCGCAGAAAAAACACAAATTTCGTCAAATTATCGCTGAAAAAAACACAAATTACGTCATAGGATAGCTGAAAAAATTGTGAATCTCGACAAAAAAAAGATACAGAAAAAAATGCGAATTTCATTAAAGAATCACGAAAAAAAATGCAAATTTTGTTAAAGGATTGCGCAAAGAATGTGAATTTTTTTAAAGGTTCGTGTGAAAAATGAAACTGTCTTTATTAAAAACAGCACACACACAAACATCTATACAAACCTCAATACACACAAACATATTATAGGCAAGGCTTGAAATTCAATTTTTCCAAGGAGGGGAGTCTCCCTACCAACATTTTTAAATGGAGGGGAGTTGTAATGTTTGGGAGGGAGAAAAAAAATCTTTAAACCCCACTATTATTTTACGTGCTATTTAAAGAATTACATTAATGCAGACATGACAAAATACCATTGAAAAAATTAAGTCAACTGAGAATGATTATGTAAAATGTTTATTTTTATTATAAAAAAGGGAAGAAAGTTAAGTTTTATATATGCAGTGTATTTTTCAAGTTCCATTAAATGTGTTAGGGACCCTTAACAATTAGGTTGTTAAATAAATTTCTGACTTTAGATTTTACTTGATTGAGATTCACCGATCGATCGTGGAAAAGACACAAAGTTCATCGATCTGTCGCGGAAAAAACGCTAAGTTCGTCGATCTGTCATAAAAAACGCGAAGTTCGTCGATCAGTCGGGGGAAAAAAGCAAATTTCGTCGATCGATTGCAGAATAAACACAAAGTTCGTCGATCTGTCCCCAAAAACGCAAGGTTCGTCGATCAGTCGCTTAAAAAACGCAATGTTCGTCTATCTGTCGCAGAAAAAACACAAAGTTCGTTGATCAGTTGCAGAAAAAAATGCAACGTTCGTTGATCTGTCGCGGAAAAAACTCAAAGTTCGTCGATCAGTTGCGGAAAAAAGCAAATTTCGTCGATCGATTGCGGAATAAATGCAAAGTTAGTCGATCAGTCAGGGAAAAAAGAAAAATTTCGTCGATAGATTGCGGAATAAACGCAAAGTTCGTCGATATGTCCCCAAAAAACGCAAGGTTCGTCGATCAGTCACTTAAAAAACGCAATGTTCGTCGATCTGTCGCAGAAAAAACTCAAAGTTCGTTGATCTGTCATGGAAAAAACCACAAAGTTCGTCGATCAGTCGCGGAAAAAACACAAAGTCCGTCAATCGGTTGCGGGGAAAAAAAAATCACGAAATTTATCGTTCGGTTGCAGGTAAATTAAATAATGCAAATTTCTCCAAAAATGCTGAAATTTTTTGGGCGGGAGGCTCCTACTCATTGTCTTTTTTTGGGCGGGATTTCAAAATTTTCGGCGCAAATCCCGCCCTGAAATTCAAGCCATGATAGATATAGTTTTAATCTGAAATAATATACTGAACTTGAACTAACTTTTGAAAAATCGGGTTAACCCAAATCCAACTTGCAGAAATCTACACTCAGTCTGAAATCGACTCGAACCATAAAGACAGTTAACCCAACTTGCAACAAAAATAATTGTTGCCGAGAGAGCATTTACCCTCTCTCCCTGTGCTGAAACTTTTCAGAAACTTTTCTGTGAATTTTCTGATTTTTTCTTTTCTCAGAAATGCTGTAGTCATTTTGTCCCCCTATTTTGCCCTTTACAATTCAGCCAATGAGTGGAGGGGGCCAAAGGAGCGTTCCTTATCACAAACGAAAGATGAGATACGTTCGTTTGATGTCGTTGTTGAAAATTTATGGATTTCTATTACTAAAGTAATTTTTTCATTTTACCGTATTTATTTTCTTTTTGTGTTGTATGTATTTTGCTACTTTGAATTTTTTTAAACTAACCCCTTTTTTTTTTTGGAGAGTGAGAGAGAGAGATTTAGTAATTTGGTGACACGAAGTTCCGCAAATTCTTAAAATCCACAAATCGTTTCCAATGTAAACAACGAAATTTACAATTAAGTTGCAAGTGCAAAATTTCAGTTTTTTAAAATTTTCATGTCATTCTGTACACATTTTAATATGTCATTCTGATCATTATACATATTTAGTTATGCATTATTAATTATTTACTTGACCTTTACTTTTAATATTTTAAATATTTCAAACTTACAGCTAAATGTAATTATTAAAACATTTGAAATACTGCATTCGAAAAATGAAATTTCAGCTTAGAAACGCGACAATTACTATTAGGTTAAAAAAATTTAAAGTAGAAAAGTACTTATGATATAAAAAGAAGAAAAAAAATACACCAGAATTTATCTGTATTACGAAAGCGGGAGAAATGATTTTCTGTGCTATACGAAAAGATATCCAAATAACTCAATCATGAACATAGAAATAGGTATCGGTTTCTATGTTCATGTGCACTCAATCCAAACTTGAAACTTTTAAAAAGGTCATTGAATGAATAAAATTCATCTCAGCCTTTCACATCCAGAAAACTTGCTGTGTCGCCAATTATGTTTATATTTTATATATATATATGAAAGGATAAAAGCTAAACCCCTTTTTAAAATGCAAAATCCCTTTTTGCCCCTTTTAAAATTTTAAATTACCGTTTTAAAAAATAGAAATTTAAATCAAAACTTTTAAATGCTTTAATAATTGTGTTTCAATTGATTGAAAATGCCGTCGCCCCTGTTAAATTAGTTTTCCTGCATCGCATCTTATAACTTTCAAAGATCGTTTTCTGACTCTTCATAAGAATATTTGTGCTGACGCTAACGCAATTTTAAAGTCTTGCGGCATCCGATCGGCCGATGGAGCCAACGCCTTTATTCCGCACAATCAATCACTCAGCTCGCGGCCAATTAAAATTAAAAATACGCCTCTTTTGACTTAGACGACCTCTAGCAGAAATAATGCAAAAACCTCATATTTATACCATTACACGGCTATCAGGAGCGAACTTTTTACGATTTCCCTCATCTAAACAAATCCACGCCAATCTGCTCTCTCGGAATTGCCTCGCGATGGACGAACCTTCGATGTCCAGACAGACTTAAAAAGCAGCTCTCACGCCAATATGGGCCTGGTTTAAAAGGATGCATGTAAGAAAAAGAAATAAACCAGGTTCCGTAATAGACGGTGTCTTCCTTTAAACAGACATACATTCACTCGGAATTTAACCGAATCCCGCTCTCGGCCCAGGACTACAAGAGCATGCAAGGGAATCAGAATGAGCGCTTTGACGTAAATACGGAGCCGCCATCAGTCCGCGCAGCCACCGGCCCGGCGATCAAGGACCCACCGACGGAGCAACACGCTTCGTTTCAGAAGTCGAGTAGGACAGTTCATCTCAACGGGAAAATCCCAAAAACTAAACAGTTACGTAATCTACGCCCGTCAATCACAGCGAATACCTCCGTGAAAAATTCTTACAGCATACGGTGAAAGACTTACGGAATTTATCCCAAGAACTCAAAAGTACTTAATCTCCCTTCGTCAAAAGGAAAGTGAATCATTAACTTTTCTCTTCATTCTCAATCTTGTGCAGTATTTCATTCTGCCGGCAAGAATCGAAGTGTTTTATCGGATGAAAAGTAGGTCAACTACACAGCTGTTTTCAATTTTCAAGAGCGCGCCGGTAAAGAAATGAACTCGTGACTCAGATGTTTCGGTTTCTGGTTTCTGGACTATTTAGAAAAATAAATCAGAACTGCGCTCAGCAAAAACAAAAACCACGTGACTACGGGAAAAAGTATTTTTGTGGGCAGTGCAAGAAGATATAGAGATAAATATTTCAGTGAAATTAATTTATTATTGTTTCGCGTCGCGGTGAAAAAAAAAAAAAAAAAAAAAGTAAGAGGTAAATTTTTCATGGATTTATTTAAAGCAAAGCCGTATAAAGGTATGTACTTTTGATATTAACGTACAGAAAAAAAAAAAAAAAAAAAAAATTTTTTTTTTTTTAAAGATCTTTTTAGTGAGAGGCAGTGGTTCTCAAACTTTTTATTTAATTTTTTATGCATGCCAAAAATAAATTAAAGAGGATTATTTTATTATGCTATTACTTGTGTGAAAATTTTAATTATTTTTAAGTCAGCTATTTAAGTTCAAATATATAATTGTTTATGTATTGTGTTTAACGTAATTTTAAAGAGATGAAAGAGTAAGAATGGTGATTTTTATGAAAATTCTTTAGTTGTGTTGAACTGATAATTACGATTTTAATGAAAAATAACATTAACTAAACCTCATATTAAAATCATTTTTCTAGACAGTTTGAAAATATTTTAGCAGAAGTGAAAATTTTATTATTATTATAATATTTTTATTATTAAGTGTTAAACTTTTTAAAGATGATTTATATGCAACGTACTTTATAGTTAGTGAGGTTATTTAAATTTTTTTTTATTGAATTCAAGTTATTGAAAAAAAAAAAAATTATTAAGGTGGATTTTAATTTTAAAAAGATGATTTTAACAGATATTTACAGATATAGTGTTACAAATTTTAAATAGTTTGAAAGATTTTTTCATTTTTATTCTTATGTGCTTTAATTGTGTATTATATTTCTGTGTAATTCAGTGATATTTAGTATTTATATCTATCATGAGTAACCCAACACCTCCCAAAGAAGTAGAGGATTTAACAGACAAATCAGGTGACCCCGAAAAAGAAAAAAATCAAATTTCGAGCAAAGATGATAATCCCGTTAATAATCCTGAAGAGAAAAATAATCAGAAGTCTAGTCAGGAATCTGGAGGTGCACCAGAGACATCTGGTGTAACAATGTTAGGTGGACAGACCCTGTCAGCTCAAGCTGGGTCTGGTCACACTTCAGTATCCGCCAACCCAAAAATGTCAGTAGACCCCGATATCGTTGCGTTTTCTCCGCAAGATGGAATGTCTTGGATACCATGGTTAGCCTATTTCGAGAGTGTCTGTATAGGACAGGGAAAAGACGAGTGCTGGAAAATTAGGCACATACAGAAGTATTTAAAGGACAGTGCACTTACGTTGTACATTAATAATTGTCTAAATGTACTTCATTGGTCCGAATTTGTCACTTTGTTTAATGAACACTACGAAATTCCAGATACCCTTTCTCTCACTGATTTTTCACGTATTAGATATAAAGTTGGAGAGGACTTGAATGAATATTATCAAAAAAAGACTAAAGTAGGCCGAACCTTAGGTTTAGAGCAGAAACTTATCCTGGAAGGGTTAACGGAAGGCTTGCCATTAGAAATGCAGAAGTTAGTTATTGCAGGCAACCCCTCAACTACACATGCATGGCGTGAATTAGTTTTCAGAATTAGCAAACTGCAACTGGACAGAAAGGGAAATGAGAGCAAATTTGAAGCAAGTCCCCAAAACCCCAATCAGTATCGCCAATGGCGACCAAACCGACCTCCATATGAGAATGGACAGAATTTTAACAGGCAGTGGAACTACAGAGTTCCCTATCAAACACACCCCATTCGACCTTTTCCATCAAATCAAGCCAGAAATCCCCAAAATACGTTTAGACCGACTTCAAATGTTCCACCACGACCTAATGTACACCACCAGACCACTTTGCCGCCCTATCCATGCAAAGTTTGTCTTAATATCGGAATACCAAATGCGTATCATTGGGTGGGAAACTGCCCTTTTCGACAACAAGTGTTAGCAGTACCAACCCCTAGTCACAATATGACTTTGCCGAACCCCAACCAAGATCATAGCGCTAATGAGTCATCCCGAAATACATCTAGTAATCAATGACGATTTCTTATGTCCGGACATATACAAAAAGAAAAAGCTAGCTATAAAAAATCAAATAGAGATTGTCATAAAGTTACTTATGTAAAAAATGAAGACTCACTACCTTGTTTGATCGATACTGGGAGTTCGATTAGTGTTATTCCTTGTCACTTAGCCCATAAACTTAACCTAAAAATATGTAAAGTTCAGCAGAGTATACCAGTCACCCAAACACAAGGTGTTCTTGCTTTGAAAGAAAAATGCCTTGTTAGTTTGCAATTAGGACGTATCTCTAAGAGAATTGAACTTTTTATAATTAACAATCAGTTACCTTATGCTTTGATTGGGCTACCCCATTGCAAACTGTTTAGATTAAATATTGACTGTGTTAAAATGCAAATAACTCAAGATAATAAGAAAGTACCTCTCATGGACCATATTCCAACAAATGCGTCTCACCATACTTTACATTTATCAGAAGTATATACTAACCAGCCAGCAATTGAAAATGCAGAGATATTCGAAGAAAATTTTGAGCCGGAGTTGTTCGAGACCACTGACCATGTGCAAAATGTTCAGTCTGTCAGAGAACAATTACCTGCTCTTCTAGCCAAATATGTCTGTATTTTCGCCAAAGATAAATATGATATAGGCTGTGTAAACATGGAACCCCAGAGAATACAGTTAACATCAGATCTCCCCGTTTCTTTAAGAGCATATCGCACTTCTCCTAAGGAAGAAGAGGAAATTAAAGAACAAATTCAAAATTTATTGCGAGCCGGTATCATTAAAGAAAGCTATTCCCCTTATTCATCACCCGTAACTTTGGTGTATAAACGTGAAGAAGGGAAGAAAACCCGGTTATGTATTGACTTCCGAAAATTAAATGCCATTACAAAAACAGATGCAGAACCCTTACCTCGAATCGACACCCTGTTAGATAAATTGGCGCATGCTAAAATTTTTTCCACTCTTGATTTAGCTAGTGGATATTGGCACATTCCTATCCACCCTCGAGACACTGAGAAGCTGGCATTTGCCACCACCTTTGGATTATATGAGTGGAATCGTTTACCGTTTGGATGGAAAAACTCACCTGCTTGGTTTAACCGTACCCTCCGTAGAATTCTTAATAAATACAAAATTGACTTTGCCTGTAGTTACTTTGATGATGTTATTGTATTCTCCCAAAATGAAGAGGAACATTTATGTCATTTAGAGACATTATTTAATATATGTGTTCAAGAAAACCTTAAACTCAAATTGTCAAAGTGTAATTTTGTGAAATCCAAAATTAATTTTCTAGGATATGAAGTTTCGAACGGTTGTATCACACCTGACAACCCTAATATAGAGACGATTAAGAAATTAACACCACCAACGAATGTAAAAGAATTACAACGTTTTTTGGGATCTATAAATGTTTATCACAAATTTATTCCAAAGTATGCTAACATTCGATACCCTCTCAACAATTTGTTGAAGAAAAATGTCCCTTATGTGTGGGACCAAAATTGTCAAAATTCTTTTGAAAAACTAAAAAAATGCTTTAATTGAAAAACCAATCTTAAAGTTGTTTGATCCCAAAACACCTTGTCATTTGTTTGTAGACGCATCAAGTCATGGAGTGGGATGTGTAGTGAAACAAGTTGATGAAAAAGGAACATTACATCCTATAGCATATCACTCTAGAAATCTTCGCGATTATGAAAAAAATTATGCAATTACGGAGTTAGAATGTTTGGCGATTGTGGATGCTTTAGATAAATTTTATCATTATTTACACGGTCAAAAATTTGTCATACATACAGATCATGCGGCACTTACCTGGCTCAAAAGTGTTAAAAATTTAAGAGGACGTCTTTTCCGCTGGTCCCTAAAACTTAGTATGTTTGACTATGAAATTAAATACCAGAAAGGCTCCACTAATGTTGAAGCTGATATGCTATCTAGACAACCTGTTTCAGAAAATTTACCCCATATTATACATCTCCTTGACTTGAATGAAGTAAGAGACAATCAGAAGAAAGAAAATGTAACAATTGATGGTAAAAAGTACACTGAGATAAATGATGTTGTTGTTATTAAAAAGAAAGGTTTGTATAAGATTGTGGTCCCCATGTCTTTACGTTTACCCCTATTAGAAAAAACCCACACACAATTTGGCCACCCTGGAATTTATAAAATGATAAATTTAATCTCTCCGCAATATTATTGGCCTAACTTTAATCAGGACATTGAAAATTTTGTAAAACACTGCCACACTTGTCAGATAAACAAAAAATGTAGACAAAAAAGATTTGGCTTATTGCAATTAATGCCCCCAACAGAGATACCTTTTGAATGTTTGGCAGTAGACTCTGTTGGCGGATTTAATTATTACAATTCTACAAAAAAATATTTGCATTTAGTCGTTGACCATGCAACTCGCTATGTGTGGGGTTTTCCTTCAAAAAGTGTAACTACCGAAACTTATACAAACATTTTGAAACAATTATTTCAGATACAAGTACCAGATAGATTGTTAACCGACAGAAATGGAGCATTTACAGCTTCCAGGTTTAGGAGATTTCTTCGTAATTACAATATAAAACACAGATTGACGAGCAGCCATCACCCGGAAACGAATGGAAAAATTGAACGACTAAATCAGACTATTGTCACTAGATTAAAATGTAAAGTCAATTCCACATCCAAGAAAATACCCTGGACTAAGCTTTTAGATGAAGTCTTATATGAATATAATAACACCCCTCATTCTGTAACCCAATTCACCCCTAGCTATTTATTTTTAGGAAATTTACCATATGATCCCCCTTTACCAAATAATAGTTACTATCCCCCTGTGGAAGAAGCTAGAAAATTGGCTAAAGAGAGAACAATTGCTTACCATAAAAAGAATAAAGTCCGTTATGATGCTCGTTTCCTTCCTGTAAAGTTTAAAGTTGGTGACATTGTGATGTATGAAGAATTTCACTATCCGAATATCCGTAAATTGACGGCACCATATTCTGGCCCATACACCATTTTAAAACAACTTTCTGATGTATCCTTTGAAATTGATAAACCCAGCCCACATTTTAAGAGAAATTCCGAAATTGTCCATTCCTCCAAGTTAAGATACTACCACCCTCCTCAAAATCTTAAACTCAGCCATGAATAAACCCCATCTATCTCTTTCAGCTGTCAATTTTTTTTTAATTTTTGCTTTCCTATCGTCCCCCTTACTCGTAGCATTTGGATGAGGACCCAGCTGGGCGTGTAACCTATCTCCCCAGCAGTGTAGAATGATGGTGACAGTTTAAAAGTACTGTTAGAATTTTTATTATTTTTTTTAAAAATATTATAATGACGAATTGATGACACATGAAGGGGTCCTCCGCTCCGTGGCCACCCATCTTTAGCCGTACTGTTTTCCCAGATTCTCTTTCCAGGTTGAACGGAGAATCTGGCAAAACTGCTTCGCTTCCCCTCTGCAGGTGAATATCGATTACCCACTTTTCTTTTTCTGTCGTGCGAGTGGCACATTTTTGGGTGATATTCCCCTCAGAGTATTAAAACCCATATCGCACTGACCCTGCGCATGGTGAAAATTATAGCAAGTGTATATTTAGTTTTTATTAGCTGTAGTTTTTTTTTTTTTAAACAACTTAGTGTTGTTTTTTCATGGATATAAACCTAAGGCTGCATCATAGAAGTAGCTAAGTCCCTAACAAAACGGAAAGGTATACGAAGAAATATAATTTGTTTTTGTTATTAGTATTTTAGGATATTTTACTGTTATTTTATCTCAGTGTGAAAATTCAATATTTCTAGAAATGCAAGCTTTTCAAATTGCATTTGAGATACAATATATTTTGTTGATAGTATTAGTGCATATTTTGTATTATTGAATATTTTATATTTTTGAATAATTTGTATTTGTGAATATATTTTACATTT
Organism: Maratus michaelseni; assembly: GCA_963931845.1. Taxonomy (NCBI): domain Eukaryota; kingdom Metazoa; phylum Arthropoda; class Arachnida; order Araneae; family Salticidae; genus Maratus; species Maratus michaelseni. The sequence goes on along the minus strand of OZ007591.1, from coordinate 141,433,825 downwards.
TAATATTTTGTATTTGTGAATATTTTTTTTTACATTTGAACATTGTCTATTATTGAATATTTTTTACATTTGCATATGTTGTATAGTTTTCAGTATGTTTACCTGTGAATATTTTAATATATTATATAGTTTATGGTTGCAATTTGCAATTATACACAAAAGGATGTTTCCCAACAAACTATATCAAAAACTTTAAAACAAAAACTGGAAAGAAAGGGAAACACTACAAACACAGTTATGTTATGACAACTGTTATAATCAAGATATGTCGTCTCGAGACACATTATTGTTTTGCTGCAGCACCATTGAAAGAATTCCAATATTTTAGTGTAACCAATATTTTTATGTAAATTTGATATATAAATGTAAAAATAGGTCCAATTGACTTGAGAGCTGAAGTAAATACTGAAGAGCTGGAGAAATTACTTGAGAGCTGGAGAAAATAAGAATCTAAAAAAAAAAAAAAAAAAAAAAAAAAAAAAAAAAAAAAAAAAACATGGGTTAAATTCACGAGATAAGACCCACAGGTCTTGCAGGCGAGCCCTGTGGCTCTTGTTTTAGTGGGGGGGGATATGAAAGGATAAAAGCTAAACCCCTTTTTAAAATGCAAAATCCCTTTTTGCCCCTTTTAAAATTTTAAATTACCGTTTTAAAAAATAGAAATTTAAATCAAAACTTTTAAATGCTTTAATAATTGTGTTTCAATTGATTGAAAATGCCGTCGCCCCTGTTAAATTAGTTTTCCTGCATCGCATCTTATAACTTTCAAAGATCGTTTTCTGACTCTTCATAAGAATATTTGTGCTGACGCTAACGCAATTTTAAAGTCTTGCGGCATCCGATTGGCCGATGGAGCCAACGCCTTTATTCCGCACAATCAATCACTCAGCTCGCGGCCAATTAAAATTAAAAATACGCCTCTTTTGACTTAGACGACCTCTAGCAGAAATAATGCAAAAACCTCATATTTATACCATTACACGGCTATCAGGAGCGAACTTTTTACGATTTCCCTCATCTAAACAAATCCACGCCAATCTGCTCTCTCGGAATTGCCTCGCGATGGACGAACCTTCGATGTCCAGACAGACTTAAAAAGCAGCTCTCACGCCAATATGGGCCTGGTTTAAAAGGATGCATGTAAGAAAAAGAAATAAACCAGGTTCCGTAATAGACGGTGTCTTCCTTTAAACAGACATACATTCACTCGGAATTTAACCGAATCCCGCTCTCGGCCCAGGACTACAAGAGCATGCAAGGGAATCAGAATGAGCGCTTTGACGTAAATACGGAGCCGCCATCAGTCCGCGCAGCCACCGGCCCGGCGATCAAGGACCCACCGACGGAGCAACACGCTTCGTTTCATATATATATATAAATAATAATTCAGGCACTTTTCCGTTATACGGACACCATTGTCGCCAAACATACATACATACATACATTTTGGCATAGTGTCCGTATAACAGAAAAGTACTAAAGTTCATGGTTTAAAATCACAATAAAATATCATGAAATTTATTGATTAGTTGTGGGAAAATATCGGGGAAATAATGTGTTTTTCGTGAATTTTTTGTTTTGTTAACAATGTGGTTAGAGAGCCAGGGAGAAATCCAGAAAACTTGCTGTGTCGCCAATTATGTTTATATTTTATATATATATATATAAAAATAATAATTCAGGCACTTTTCCGTTATACGTACACCATTGTCGCCAAACATACATACATACATTTTGGCATAGTGTCCATATAACAGAAAAGTACTAAAGTTCATGGTTTAAAATCGCAATAAAATATCATGAAATTTATTGATTAGTTGTGGGAAAATATCGGGGAAATAATGTGTTTTTGTGAAATTTTTTGTTTTGTGTTGTTGTGTTTAATTGTAAGCATTCATTATAATTTTCAGTGCATTATTAAATTGAAATTTTTGTTTAAAATATGTAAACAAAACAGTGACCAGAAACCTGCACAATTTCTAAATATAGATAGATAGATAGATGCATGCATGTAGTACTTTTAATTATTTGGTAAAAATACTGTGATCGTCACTGAGAAAACCTGAATTTAACCTAAAAGTAATTGTCGAGTGTTTAAGCTGAAATTTCATTTTATGAATACAGTATTTCAAATGTTTTAATAATTACATTCAGCTGTAAGTTTGAAATATTAAAAGTAAAGGCCAAGTAAATAATTAATAATGCATAACTAAAAGTAATTGTCGAGTGTTTAAGCTAATTTCATTTTACGAATACAGTATTTCAAATGTTTTAATAGTTACATTCAGCTGTAAGTTTGAAATATTAAAAGTAAAGGCCAAGTAAATAATTAATAATGCATAAGTAAAAGTAATTGTCGAGTGTTTAAGCTGAAATTTCATTTTACGAATACAGTATTTCAAATGTTTTAATAGTTACATTCAACTGTAAGTTTGAAATATTAAAAGTAAAGGCCAAGTAAATAATTAATAATGCATAAGTAAAAGTAATTGTCGAGTGTTTAAGCTGAAATTTCATTTTACGAATACAGTATTTCAAATGTTTTAATAGTTACATTCAACTGTAAGTTTGAAATATTAAAAGTAAAGGCCAAGTAAATAATTAATAATGCATAACTAAAAGTAATTGTCGAGTGTTTAAGCTGAAATTTCATTTTACGAATACAGTATTTCAAATGTTTTAATAGTTACATTCAGCTGAGATTTTTTTTTCTTGAATTATTCAGTGAAACTCGCCTTATAAATGTACGCAAATAATTCACATCAAAATCTTAAAATAACAAAGTTTTCTTTCGTGTTTAGCTATGCTTAATAACCAAAAAAGCTTGATTAATACAAAAATTATTTGGTAAAAATACTGTGATCGTTGCTGAGAAAACCTGAATTTAATCATCTGAAATTTTACAGTTGCATCTTAGTTTGTTTACATCGGAAACGATTCGCGGAATTTCGTGCCACGAAATCTCTCTCTCTCTCAAAAAAAGGGTTAGTTATAAAAAAATTCAAAGTAGTAAAATACATACGACTTAAAAAGAAATTAAATACGGTAAAATGAAAAAATACCTTAATAAAAGAAATCCATAAAGTTTCAACAACCGAACAACCAAATGGAATTGTAATACACATACGCTTCTAGAGAGAGGAAAAAGCCTTCACCTCATTGGCTGAAACATCGCGTCTGAAGATAGTAAAAGCCTCTAGCTGATTAGCTGAATGCTCGCGCATGTGTATAAATAGCATTTTTGCATGAAAAACTAAAAAGCAGGTTAGCTTTAAGTATATGGATGTCAATATTAAAAAAAAAAAAAACTTTAAATTTAGTAGTTTATAATGTGGCTATATCTTTACTAATATAAAAATAAAAATATTGTTAATATTATTACATATCATGTAATGATTCTGAATTTAACTTACTGATCATTTTGCTTAAATGAATTCCTAAATTTATTTTATTTTATTTTATTTTATTTATTTATTTATTTTTTTTTTTTTTGAGCTGCAATGAGATTATTCAGTAATTTTCTCAGTAAAATACTTCTACAAAAATATATGTGGTATTTTAAGTTATTTTATATCTAATATATATATATATTTCATGAAAAAATAAGTTCTAGGAATGCTTTTTTGAGTTCTCACACTTTTTTTTTTTTTTTTTTTTTTTTTTTTTTGGAAGCTTGTTTAATTTTTTTCTTTTTCTTATGATGTAATTTTAAGTCAATAGATGATATTCTAGGTGAGCACATTAGAATTTCAGTCAGGTAATAAGAAACAAAATTTGAAGTATTGAAAAAAATATTCAAATCAAACATAATTTGAAAAATATATATATAAATAAAAACATACTAAGCTTACTATAAAAATTAAATGACAATCATGCAGTATTTTAGAGATTCCCCTTCTTCCCCCCTCCCCCCGCCCTCAATACAGAATGTCATTTAGGGCCAGCATTATCTTTTAGAACTTTACATAGTCTTATATTTTCTTTTATATTTTACACTTCCAAAAGAGAGCTCTTTATTTATTTGAAGTTCAATTTATTATATTACTTTTAAAATAATTACAGCTAAATTATCTAAGAAAACTTTTGTGTGCTATAAATATTGCTACAAGGGATTTTCAGTAAATTTGATGGAATTCTTGAATTGAATCATTTAAATTAATTTCAGCACATATTATTTCCTATTTCTGTAAGATTGTATTATGCAATTTTGATAATTTGTTGATTGCTTATTATTTTACTAATTTTGGATTGAAAGAAAAAAAAATGTATAAAATTATTTTTAGAAGTTGTAATTTTGAGGGTTGGGTTGGGTTGATTTTTGACGGCCGATTATCTACACATGGGATATAGGCCCGGGGGGAGTGCCCTTCGTGGGGGTCTTTCTAAGGGAACCTAACCCGTATTTACGCATGGATAAATCCACGGCTCGAAGAAAACCACGAAAACTCGAGCGATTAGGCCGACGGGCGCGATTGGGATCGAACCCAGCACCTCCCGTCTACCAGCTTCGAGAGCACAACCTCTCAGCCACTGGTGTAATTTTGAGGAATTACATTGTTTCATACAATAAAAATTTCTAAGCATATCTGATTATATTAATAGGTACATTTTAAAGTATAATTGCTTGTGAAATTATCCAATGCATAGTTGTATAAAGCATTAAAAAGATATCTAATTTTAGAAAAACATTTTCTCTGTAGATATATTCTCAGTGGTCCAAAGACTGGCCAGTATGTAGACTTTTCTGTAAGTTTGCCTGGTGAACCTGATAACATTTCAAAATCCAAACGTGGAACATATTGGATTGGTATCGCTTCAGGTCGCACAAAAGAATCTCCTGCTCCTCATGACAGATTTGCTGAACAACCTCTTCTCAGGAAGGCATTCCTGATCACACAAAATATACTAGTAGCACCTATTGCTGCAATCATGAAGCTTATACCTCATAAAACAGTGAATGAAATTGGATTTGAAGTGAGTGTGGTGAAATTATTTGAGTTTACTTGAAGCTATTCTGATTTTAACTATCTATATATTTGAAACGCTAAGCATTTTCTTTTGACAATTCATGTGAACAAACTACTGGATCAAATTACATCATTCTTTTTTTAAATGAAAGATATTTGGACACAGATTTGTTATTGTATATTCGTTTGTTCAAAAATTTTATTAATTAGCCGTAGTTTTATATTAAAATTTTACTTCTACATATGGAGTCATAAAGTCAATCGCCCGAGGACGCTGCAACTCTGTCCAATACTTAAGTCTGACTCTGTCTGTAGCTTCAAGCTATCTGGGCAAGGTAGAATTGTAAACAAAGATCGGTTACGTTATAAAAATATCAATGTCACCAATTTATTTACTATTAACATTTGCTGAAACAATAAAACTAATACAAAAAAGATTAAAATATATTAAATTACTCATAAATTTGTTTTTAAACATTAATAAATTTTATTTATTAAATAAAAAATAGCATTACATGATTTAATGGAACAGAGGTCGCAGACGCACCAGAATTGGTACAATTTTTTTTTTTGAGGGGCAATTTTGGCAAAAAACAAAACAATTTTTATAATTTTTTTTTAAAACACACACATTTAATTGTAGTTATTAATTATTTTTATATTATGTTATTATATACAACCTGTGGCCAGAAAGTTCGGTGAATGAATTTTTATATCAAATACAGTATTGTATAGCATCAAATACAATTTACTGTCCTTCAAAATAATCTTCATGGATGGTAATGCACTGTTGGGAACGAGTATATAAGTCCTGGAAACTCCTGTAAAACAGTTCTTTCGAAATGGCTTTCAGCTCGGCCGTCACATTGCGTTGAATGTCGGTGATGTCCGTAAATCTCTTTTCCTTCAGCGCTGACTTCAATCTGGGGAAGAGGAAGAAGTCTATTGTGTCAGTACAAATGTACTGACTGAGGTATTTAAAGAAATAGCAGAGGAAACTACAGTAGAAGCGTAATAGCTGATTTTATAAACCCCAAAAGCTGAACTATTAGATTTAAGATTCCATTTAATCAATTACTAAAATTGAGTATCTATTCTATAAGTTCTGTAAAGATTAAAATTAATGACAATTTGTTTAAAACAAACAAATATATTTATTTAAACTTAATACACATAAATACAATAAACTTAAATATAGATTTCACTCACTTAATGTAAAAAGAATTATCCAAATAAACAATAGTCAGACATCATGACGTGCACAGAAATTCAGCAAAATAATTATAATCAAAAACGTCTTTAAACACATATTCCGGAACTCAAAGTAAATGATGACATTAAACGTTGAACCACATGCCTCTGCATCAATCATCTGGAACCATAAATACGTAATCTCCAGATACCTTAGTATGGAGTCGAACACTTTAATGACGATTTTTATCCAGCTAGGTTAGTCTTGCGTATATATTATTTCAACTCATACGAAGAAAACACTATGCCTAAAACATCGACATCACTGAAAAGGGAAAACCCCAGTTCCAGAATGATCGCACAAGTAAAACGCAATATCACTTTAATTGTCTTCTTTCACAAATAAAACCAAAACAACATTCGGAAACCAAACTTAATTTAGACTTTTATCTATTACACAATTCTAAAGAAAACCAATCAAGGTTACATCCTTATTACTCGACATCTCACGAAAGCAAAACAATCAACAGAAATAAAATGCCAAGGCAATAATGCCGGTAGACAGATCTATTTATCTTCACGACATTCTAATAGAAGAGCATCCCCGCATGTCCGACCCTCACTTCCATCTGCTTCTCGAATGTCGTATGTAAATTGAAAACATTGACACGAGGCAAGAAACAAAATACGGCTGCGTTGAATTGCACTGCCATCTAGGAGCGTTCGTAAGAACCACTCAGAAAAACAACAGAAATGTGGCTGATGTGTCGATACGAAGATAGCTAGAAACGCCGTGAGTTAAAGACTGATATAGCTTTTAAATATTGAAAATATGAAACAGGAATTTAAAGGCAAGTTTATTAAAAGACATTTAATAAAGATACTTAAAGATGTTTATTTAGTTTATTTATTAAGAACAATTAAAGGTAAGTTAATTAAAAGTAATTATCTTTAGCTTGTTTAAAGTATTATATTATATTATGAAAAGTATTATATTATATTTTATGAATGATACATATGGAATGCATGAGAGGTAAAGGAATAAGCATGGTGATAAGATATTAAATATACCAGGGACTGTTATATTTCCTAACAAAGTCTGCAGGTGCCTAATCAGGTGAATATGGGAGGTGATCAAGTGTCAACTCCATTCATGGCCAGGAACTGCCGTACAACCAAGGTGGTGTGTGGCCGGGCATTATCGTGGGGAAGAGTCCGGGAGCCTTGCGTGGTGTACTCAGGGCGAACGTGACGGATCCGTTGCAGTAAATGCTTCAGAACATCGGTATAGGCATCAGCATTCAATGTGGTACTCTCAGGAAGGAATTCTTTGTGAATGAGACCCTTAGAGTCGAAGAATGCGATGAGCATTGTCTTTATGCTCGATTTTTCCGACCGCACCTTGGTTTTTTTAGGCGACGACGGACTCCGCCACTCCAAACTTTGTCGTTTGCTTTCAGGATCGTACTTGAGACACCAACTTTCATCACCTGTGACGATGTTGTTCAGGAAATTTCTGTCTCCATCTGCCATGTCAATGAGGTCTCCGCAAGCAGCAAGCCGCATTTCCATTTGTTCAGGCATTAAACGATGGGGTACGAGTCTGCAGCAGAGCTTTCGTTTTCCCAAATCCTCAGTGAGTATGAGGCGAACACTTTCTGTGCCGATTCCCAGTTCCTCCGCAGTCATTCGCTTTATCCGACAACAATCGTTTTCCACAAACTGCTTAACTCTTTCAATGTTTTCCTGGGTGCGTGTCGTTTTTGACCTGCCGGCTCGGGGCGCGTCTTCCAGGCTGGTCCGCCCTTCCTGGAAACGCTTAAACCATTCATAAACACTCTTTGATGTGACGGCTTCATCTTTATAAACTTCTTTAAGCATTTCGCGAGTTTCTTTTACCGATTTCCCAAGTTTGAAACAAAACAACATGCTTATTCTCTGACCCATTTTGTGTTTACCGCGACAATCCACAATAAACCTTTCGTGCTCGGCGTTAAACGTAACAGGGAATAAATGCACTTGGAACCTTGCCAAACGTTCAAACAGATATTGACCTTCACCACGCGCGGCACGTTGATATTCTACTAGTACAGCAGCGACCTCTACAGGCTCCTTCACCGAACTTTCTGGCCACAGGTTGTATATTTACACACATATTTAATTTTATTATAAAACACCAGGTTGCCATACAAAGTAAAAATCGCTATTTTGGTGCCAAAAAGAAACCCCGGTGCGTCTTCAACATCTGTACGGATTTAAACAAAATTGTTTAGGTGCACCGCATATTGCAGAATTAATTAAATCCTTGATTATTGTCTTTTTCTCAGATTAAAATTAAGAATATTTAACGAAATAAAATTCGATCATAATTTTTTTTTTAGTTCAGGCTATACCACAAACTAACATTTTATAGGTAACAGAAAAATCACCAAAAATGACTGTTTCATCAGCAGTTATAACAGTTGAAGCTGGATAAAATCTAATAATCTTAATTTTACAACATATATGCGAATCACCACAGAAAACACGCACTATTTTTATATAAGCAGGGAATATTTATAAACAGAACTGACAATCTTCGGGAATAACAGAACTGACAATCTTCACTAATGTGAAATGTGTGCATGAAAAAGTAAACAGATAAGTGATTCAGCAAATTAAAAAATATATATATTTCTTAATATAACGATAAAATGCAGAAAATGATTCTGGTACTTCTCCATTATTCCGTCGACCACTTTCTATAAAAAAACTTTCACCACAGTGTAGTGCCCAATAAACAAATGTAACAATGATGCCATTAGAATCTCAGAAAAAGAAATTAGGAAAAGCCCCATTCAGTAAAGTATCATTTATCAGTAACTTTAAACAATAAAATTTACAATATATTGAAGAAAACAGAAACAAAAATATTAGGTGTTTACATTATTTTTCTTAATTATCTCTCTCGACTGTTGTTTAAATGTTTGTGATGTCAGTTGAAATTGATCTATTGTATGTAACTGTGCATTGCAATATTTTTTCAATGTTTTTTCTCTTTTAATATCATGGTGTCGAAGACTTAATTTTTATTTTAAGTAATGAAATCTATATATTTAAAATGTCCATTGGATTTATTTTATCTTTATGCATTATAACTTTATTGATGTCATTTTTTCATTACAAAGCTTGAAATGCATTTTTACATTGATAAAACTAAAGTGAAAAATTTATATGATTGTGTCAACATGGCATAATTTTAACTTATTTTTCAATTATTAATTATTAAGATTAGAATTGGAGCCTTTATTGATTGCTTCATCTTGATTGCATACCTTGATTACATGTTACCAATTACTTTTATTATTATTATTATAGGTTAGGGATTTCATTCTTTAATAAAAAATTCACAAAAGTAAAGGATCTCAGGAAAATTAAAAATAGTGTAACAGTAAAAAAAAAAAAAAAAAGGCTTGAAATAGCGATTGTTTTTTGAGTTAGAATAAACAATGTAAGGCTGTAAGCCAGTGTGAAGTTGTTGAGTATATTAAATACTGACTCGAGTTGCACATTCACATTTTAACACAGGACGGCACAACACATTACACTTAAATTAGCTAAAAAGCATATAAACTAGAAGGAACATAAGACAATTAACTAGCTGGCTCTGCCCGCTAGCGGTCCCCTAATTTACATCGGTGCCTCGAATTGTAGAAAATCTCGAATCTTGTAAAACTTCGAATTGGACGAACCTCCGACCCGGGTCCCCACTGCCTTCGGCATCGTATACCGGTCGTGCTACGCACGCGCCGGATAATCCCTTAATTTGCACATTCAACAGTACAAACCTCTAACCGAACGAACCTCCGACCTTGGTCCCCGCTGCCTTCGGCACCGGATAATCCCTTAATTTGCACATCGAATAGTATAAACCTCTAACTGAACGAATCTCCGACCCTGGTCCCCGCTGCCTTCGGCACCGGATAATCCCTTAAATTGCACATAGAATAGTATAAACCTCTAACTGAACGAACCTCGGGCTCGGGTCCCCGCTGCCTGCGGCACCGTATAGCAGTCGTGCTGCGCACGCGCTGCAGTATACGTTAGATTACTTTAATTATGATGTTTGGAATCAGTTTGGTGGAAATCCATAACATAGTTTCTTAGTTATAAAAACGGACCACAGTTAAAAGAAAAAAGCGGGGGGGGGGGCGATGACACTGCTTTTCCTTAAACAACTTAACTTATTTAGACTACCTGAGTTCTAGTTCAAAGACAGTGAGCTGTAGAAAAACTTAAAAGTAAAAAAAAAAAAAAAAAATCGGTAACGGGCAAAGCCCATTTTTCCCTAAAAATAATCGTAATGCAGTTTTTAGGCGCGGCCTATTTCTTAAAATCATAATATCTAGCTGGCACTGTCATAGAAATCTTTCTTTTGCTTTAATTATACGAATAATGATGATTAATTATACAATTAAATAATATATCAGCTCGTAATGCAGATATGAGAATAATTTTTAGATATTCTGAAAGCAGAAACAATTTTGAGTTGCCCTGTAAAAGTTAGGAATTACTGCGCCCCTTAAATTCGGAGATAGGGCGCCCCTCTGAAAAAACCCACTTGAAACCCACTTGACCTCCGTCAGAGAAAATGCGCCTCGACTCTGGAAAATTGATCCAGACGATCATCTGGCAACGTGTCTGCGATCTGGCGTTCGCAGTGCCGAAAGAAATGAAAAATTATTTCTTATCGATCGATTTTTAAAGGATTTTTTCGGTTCTAATCGTCGTACTGAAATGATTTTTCAAATTTATGAAAGCAAATGCTCTCCTGAATCTGTCTGTCCGATTTTCGAATTTCTGGACCCCCGACTTCCGAAGATACCGGTTGGTTTTAAAAACCCGTGCTGTGGTTTGGGGCGCTTAATTTGCTCCGCGGCGAACCCGCTGCCTTTTCGTTCCCCGACCCGAGAGACCGGCAACCCTTGCCGGAGGCGAAATTTTGTGGTTTTCCTTTCTTTTCCTAGTTCGGTTTCGGTCCGTAATTAAAACACTTTTTTGATTAATAACTCCCCGGGTCCGGGTCGGAATCCCGACCCGATCAAAACTTGAGCACCGTGCTATTTTTCCGAATTTTTCGGTCCGCGTCCGCCGCCGGTGCGTCGATTAGTCCCGGAGCCTTTGCGTGTACAGCGGGGAGTGCACAGACAGACAGAAACACACACAGATGTTTACCGTTCTTAATATTAGGGATTATGAGAAGGTCTCTAGATGAGATCTATCCCAGTACACTCCAAAAAACTACTGTCCCGCGCAATACATCTATGCTCAATTCACTTCAATTCATCTTTGGCAAAATATCTATAGAGATTTTGATGAAAGTGGCAACAGCGCCATCTATACGCTATTTAATTTAAAGAAGGCAGTCATTCTGTTACAAGGCTAATATTTTATATGAATTATTTTTGTAGGTTTATTATATAAGTTCATTTAACAGTTCCTTATTAGCGGAAAAGTCCTATTTCTTTTACTGTGGATTTCTCTGTTGACGTCAAAAAAATGGTATACTTTTGGATGCCAGCCAAAACTCAGTGGCAATTTTTAGAAATGTATAACGATTATGACAACAAACGGCGCTATCGCTTTTCTATCGCAGGAAGTTCCCTTGCTTAATATGTTTAAAAAAATTGCAAAAAAAAAAAAAAATCATGAAAATTGTTGTTAAATAGAAATAATGTGGTCTTTAAATAGGGACTTTTGTACTCGAAGGAGCTAGGATTGCAAAATACCATCCTTAAATAGAGATCATCGTTCAGTAGAGTGACGTTAAACAGAGAGCCAACTGTATTTGAAACTTATATTAAGATTTATGCTTTTTTTACCACAACTTTCATTTGAAATTTCATCATGACAGAATTTTAACAAAGACAGATCACACAAAAAACACAGCTTCTTGAATTAATGTTGTTTGATTTTAAAATACTTTGTGCTATGATGTAATTTAAATAGGGATAGGGCATTTTGTTACTAAAAGACACGTTTACAACTGTTTCACAATTACAATGAAATTTTTTCTCAGTACAGATAGGCGGCTAGAAAAGAGGATAAATTTTCAAATAGTGTGGGAATTATTGATCTTATTGAGAATTTTTTGCAATTGTGTAAAAATGAAAATTAAGAGTTTAGAACAACTACAATTATGGTCTAAAATTTTAAAGATAGAAAGGAGGAAGGGGGACAAGATAATATTTCTGGTAAGAAACTATCCATTGAAATCTGAGTTATATTGTACAATAAATTGCATGGCCTGAGATACAGGACAAGTTTTTTGCCCAACATTTTTGAAATCCCACCTAAGAGAATCTCTCAGACAAAAAATCTCTTATAAAATGAAAAAAAAAAAAATCACCAATTTTCGGAAAAAATATCAAGTAAGGAAAACAATACATAATCATTATGAAATGAGGACCAGAAAGGCTGAATGAAAGCAATCTATTAAGGGCATAACATTTGGTTAAAATTGAAAAATAGACATATAGAAAGCTTGATTAAAGAAAAAAATAAGGAAATAAACATTTAGCATCGGTGTTCTAAATTAATGACTTAAATTATTTTAATGGTATTTTATCATGTGTTGATACTTATGGTTAATTTATGTAGCATGTAAAAGTATTTTCTCCCCCCCCCCCCTTCCCAGACAGTTCTATTTCCTGCCATTTACAAATTGTTGGTAGGGAGACTCCTCTCCTAAAAAAGAAGTTAATCTTACAATTGTATCTTACAATTATAATCTTCCAATCTTACCCTGCTAATCATACAATTGTTTCTGAACATAAAAAATGAAGCATTGTTTTCAATCAATATATTCCAGGACTGAAAAACATATAAAATACAAGCATAATTTCTATTTCAATTGGGAACACTCAGTATAAATTTAATTTTTTTAAAAATTGATATTGAAACTTTTGCTTTATATCAAGTAATGTTAATGTTGAATGAAAGTTATTTCATTATGAATTTATAAATTCTTCTTTTTTTCTTTTACAGTTGGGTAACCTTCGGATCATAGCAGATCTCCCTATAAATCATGGAATAATTGTTGAAATTGATGATAAAGGAAATATTGTACAGAGTCTGCAATCTCCATCAGGCAAAATTGCTAGAATATCTGAAGTGCTTGAACACAATGGATATTTATATCTTGGTTCTTGGAGGAATCGTTTCTTAGGAAGACTCAAACTATAAATTTTGTGATCACATTAATTTGGCAACTATTTAGTGAATGTTTACACCACAATTTAAAATCAGCTGCACAGAATCATAAATTTATAGATAAGGTGATTTAATACTATTATTTATTTTTAAAGGTAAAGAAAAATGTTTTGTATATTTTGTTTATTCTTATGGAAACATAAGTAAATATTGCATGTTTAATAGAGTAAAATCATCTTATTGAATCATTGAATGATAAGGATTACATTCCAGTTGTTAAATTTAACTCTGTATAATGCACAATTATATTTGTTGATATTTACTTTTCTTGGAAAATATGTATCTTTTTTTATAATTTGGGATATCTCTTTGTATTTATTTAATAAAATTTAAATTTTTCCTTTTGTAAATCAAAGTATTCTTTTCATTTGTCATGGCGATGGATTAATCACCAAAATGATTATTTAAAAAAAATTATTAATTCAAAATTTTATCTCTTCCCCTATGTATTCAAACACACATAAGCTCCCCAAACCAGAATATGCTTAAAAGTGCGACGTACGTCGCAGAACAATGGCCTTCCCTGTAGAACATTTCAAATTATCATTTTCAGGAAAAATATCCATTCAATCGAAGGAAAATCGTGAAATTTGTCACTCAATGGCCGGGGAAAAAATATCAAAATTCTTTAATCGTTCATTTAAAAAGATTGCAGAATTGATCAATGGGTCGTGAAAAAATCTTGCACAGTACGATAGTCAATCATGGGGAACAATTCATGAAATTCTTCAGCCTGTTGTGCAGAAACATGCAAAATTTGATGAACAGTCACGGAAAAACATCCACGGTTTTCGCCAAGGTAAAAAACACTGCAAAATTCGCCAGCGCATTGTCGGAAGAAATTGCAACAAAACGATTTTCTTTAATCGGTCACAAGAAAAAGCCTCAATATTTGGCTACAGTACAAGGAAAAATTTACAATTCGGTCGTAATTAAAAAATCGCGAAATTAGGAAGAAGCTGTGAAATTCATCGAACATTAGAGGAAAAAACTCACGAATCTTCTCCAATTGGTCTCAAGAAAAAGCTACAAAAATTTGTCTATTGGTACAAGAAAAATATCACAAAATTTTAAAATCAATCACAGGTAAAAAAAGAAAAAAAAAATGCTAAATTTGTCAGTGGATTGTCGGAAAAAATCGAAAATTCATCAATTAGTCGTGAAAAAATCAAAGAATTGGCCAATAGATTGCAAAAAAGCGACAAAGTTTTCCAATCAACAAACAGAAAATATCGCAAAATTCACCTATCTGTCGTGGGTAAAACGAGAAATTGGTTGATCGGTCACAGAAAAGAGCGTGATTTTTATCAATCGTTCACAAGAAAAAGCAAAAACAATTAGCCAATCAGTAGAAAGAAAATGTCACAGAATTTGCCAAACGGTCGCTATTAAAAATATGCGAAATTCGTCGATCAGTAGCGGAAAAAAAATTGCAAGATTTTCTCCAATGTGTCGCAAGAAGCTGCTGCAAAATTTCCTATTGGTACAAAGAAAATTTCGCAAAATTCCCCAATCAGTTGTGAGAGAAAAAACAAGTTGGAAATTGTACGTCAAACGTTACAAACGAGGTGCGTTCGTACGCACGTTTTAGAATTAAATTCATGATATCCCGTGTGTAGAACGGGTTAAACAGCTAGTTAAGTATATATTTTATGACACTGTTCATACAAATATCTTAACTAGTTATATAAATATTCAGATATATATGTATCAGCTAGTTATATAAATATTCAGATCTTGATGATTTTTAATTCTGTGAAATGAATTATATCGTCTGCAGATTAATTTCTGTAATAAAATAAGTACCTCGGTCGCTTGACGATTAAACTTCAGAAGCTCCTATAACGAAAAAGCACCGATTTAAAAAAAAAAAATTCAAATTTCTTAATAAATATTTTTATTAATATCTCCTAAAGTTTTGATTCGATTTTGATAAAATTTGAAATGTCTCGACAAATTTATGCAAAGATAATATATTTTAAATTGCAAACCATTTGGTTGGGTAGTTTTTGCGTTGTTATATGCAGACGGACGGACCAAACGACGACTATAGGTGCTACGTATTTATATAATTACGAACACACCTAAAAATGTGAAATAAGTCAGTGTTAACGTGTGAAAAAATCAGAAATTCGTTGATCAGTCATGGAAAAAATCCAGAATTTTTGCCAATTAGTCACAAAAAATGACAAAGTTAGCCAATCTGTAGAAAGTAAATAAATATTGCAAAATTAGGCTATCGGTCGCGGCTAAAAAAATTGTGAAATCTTTTAGTGGATCGTTGGAAAAAATTGGAAATTCATCGATCCAATCACTCGCAAGAAAAACAGTAAAAAATTGCCAATCGATAAAAAGAAAATTTAGTGAAATTTGCCTATCAGTTGCACGTAAAAAAACTCTAAAATCGTCAGAAAAATCACGAAATTTTTCGATCAATCTTGAAAAAAAATTCCACAATTTTTTCCAATCTCTCTCAAGAAAAAATGGAATAATTGCCAGTCGTCGGTAAAAATAACGAAATTCGTGGATCAGTTACATGAAAAAAATTATGAATTTCGCCAATCGGTCCAAGAAAGATATTGCAAAATTCGCCTATCGGTTGAAGTTAAAAAACCCAAAATTCGTCAGTGAATTGTTGAAAGTATCTCGAAATTCTTCAATCAGTTGTGCGAAAAAAATATTATGAAATTCCACAATTGGGTTCGAGAAAAAAACACGAACTTCGCAAGTTGACATACGGAAAAATCTGCAATATTGCAAAAATCGTCAATCGATTTTTGGAAGAAACTACGAAATTCATTATTCGATAAGGTAAAATCACAAAATTTGCCATTAGTTTCTTTCGTGTGTGTATGTCAGCATTTTACAAAAGGCTTTTGCATTTCTATAAAAGATGCAATTGCAATTCTTCATATATAAGAAAATATCCCTGTGTCTTTATTTTTTATTCCCGCAGAACATTTTTTATCAACTGCAGTTTGTTGCAGAACATTGCAAAGTATTCTGCTTTGGGGCATAAGCTTTATAAAAATACTAAGCAAAATTCTTTTCATTGACTTTTTTAATTTTGAAGCGTGCTTCTTTGCAAAAAGAAATATGCTTAGCGCTTACTATTGATAATGAAAATCAGCAGAGAATGAAAGTTTTGGTAAATAATATATATACACACACATATATATATATATATATATATATACATATATTTGTAGCATTTTGACGAGGTTGAGATATTACAATGAATACTATTCGATGAAAAGATGGCAGTCCTTCAACGATATAGCAAGTTGCAGTCGAATTTAGCGAGTATGGCGAAGTAGTAAGGCAATGAAATGAGATCACAGAATTTCTCCAGTAAATCCAGCCAATCTCCAGACAAATAATTTTATTAGAAGACGAACAACACAGAAACGATTCCCAAAGGTCTAAAACTTATAGCCCTCGGGCTAACGTTGCTTCACTTCATTGAATTAAGATGTTACTGGGCCAGTTGAATATTCTACGGTCATACAAATACCAGACACATATTTGTTTAGCTTCCGAAAACGTCAAAAATCTGCCGCTCCGACCGGTGCTGGCGAGTTTTGATCTCTCCGCGGAAACATACACAGAATTACGTCACGAGCGCACAACCCAATGAGTGAGAAGCTAGCTCCAGCCCAACGAATGAGGCTAGAGGGCGAGGCTAAAACATTAAAGAATCCCTTACTTTGGTGCGGACCAATTTAGAAGTTAAAATCCCAAGCGCACGAAAGAATCAGAGCAATAATAATAATAATAATAAAAAGAAAATGGCTTTTAAAAACATTCGAAATGAGAACGCGTCTCAGAATTTTATAGATTGGGGAACTGATAAAAGTTACGAATGATCTTAAATTTTAGATTAAGATTTGGAATAAAATAATTATTAATATACGGATATTTACTTTTAAAAGGACTTTAAATAGGAATAGATATTATTAAGAATTAAGGAAATACTGACTATGACAGAAGTTAGATTAATTTTAAAATATTAATGCGAATAAAATGGAAGGATACGAAGGAAATAAATTTTTATATAACATTACCCCCCCCCCCCCCCCCTAAAATCTGAATGACGGGTAGATCCGTTGATCTACAAGTTCATTAAGGCAAGCAAGAATTTGGATTACAAAATATTTATCTGGTATTCTAGTTAATGCCAAAAATTCTTTGATTTTATTAAAGTTAATTCAATAATTATTTTTGTAAACGCGAACCTCTGGGAATTGTTTAAATACAGAAATACATACAATTACAATATAAATAAGTTAGTAACACATAATTTTTTTTTTTTTTTTTTTCACTCTTCAAACATAAATAGTGAAAAGGATGAAAATGAAGTAAACAAAGCATTTTTGTCTAAGCAGTGAAAAGTATAAATGTCTAATAGTCCTCTTAATCAGTAACAGTCTGAGTTATAGACCTCTCATTTCCAAAAAAAGTTTCTTGGTATGGATATGAAGGCACAGATATGTCAAGTATTAGCCAGTAATACAGTTTACGGCAATACAGTGTATTGATTCTGTAGTAGGATAATTCCAGTTAATCATAAAGTTCAAAAACATAAGAAAGTTTCATCACCACTAAGGTCAATAAACAAAGTACTGGTTTGTGATGCTTGATAAGTTTTGTGCCTTGATAAGTAGGTATAGCTTGATAAGTGCACTTATTAAGTGAAGTCCAGTCAGTTAATAATGTTCCATCAATTAGATATGAGTATTAGATATTTTGCTAGTAAGATGTGACTGTTTATCATCAACTAATATACTATCAGTGGTTCTCTTTTATCACAATTCTCAAGAATATTCTCTTTTATAATCTTATCACATAATAAATAACAACAACAAATTTATAATAACAACATAATAATATCAACAATAACAAACAACTTCAAAATAATACTAAATCAGTAATTCATCTGTATATAATTTAATTCCTCATTCTTTTTCAATATCAGTGAGGAATGAAAATATACTTAATAAAATGAAACAATAATAAATAGTAAACTAAGAAATATCTGTGAAAAATTATCAAGAATTCAGTAAGATAATGTGCTCTCTGTTTTCAGTCAAACAAGAGAAACATAAGCTGCTCAATGAAAATAAGACCTTGAAGTGTATGATGGATAATAAGTTTAATTATTACTATTAGTAGAGAGTTTTATTCTATTATTATAATTTAATTTAATCCAGTGAATTTTTATTCAATTTATTTTAATTTAATGTATTATTCTAATCTAATTTGCTATTCCAGTTTACTTTATTGTTCTAATTCAATTCACTCCAATATAAAAAATTCTTAACTCAAATCAACTAATTTACGCCTGCATAAAAAGTTAACTCAAGCAAAAACATTGGCAGTAATATTCTTGGGAATTCCTATATTCAAGAACATACTGTTATACAGAAGAGAATTGATTAGTCAATTATAATTTGATTTCATTAAATTTAGTTAATTTTTGCTTTACTAAGTTTAATATTAAGCTATTGATTTAACATTAGTTTGTTGTTGCTCATGGGATAACTTTAATTTGTCAGGAGGGTAATAAGGGCGTAATTTTGATACATGGACTATTTCAGTAAATTTATTTTGAGTCTGTCTATTAATTTCAACATTTACATCAGATAATTTCTTAAGGATTTGATAGGGACCACTAAAAACTTGTGAGAGCTTTCTGGTATTGGGATAATGGAATTCTTCATAGATAACAAGATCTCCTATCTCAAATTTTGGCTCCACATAATTTCTATCATAATATTTTTTACTTTTCCAGTAAAATTCATCCGTGCGTTTTTTAGCAATGTTGAGGGCTTCCTGGACAGGAGGGTAATAATTTTGCTTAAGAGGGGAATCATAGGGTAATTTGCCAAAAAGTAAATAAGCAGGAGGGAATTTGGTTATGGAATGGGGTGTATTATTGTATTCATTAACTACTTCAGTCAGAAGTTTGACCAAGGAATTTTGGAGGTAGTAGAATTAACTTTAAACTTTAATCTTGTAACTATTGATTGATTCACTCTCTCACATTTGCCATTCGTTTGAGGGTGATGTGATGTGGTTAAACGTTGCTTAATATTGTGATTCCGCAAAAAAATTTTTAAATCTAGGTGAAGTAAAGGCTGCATTCCTATCACTTAATACCTTTTGAGGACCCTGTATATCGAAAATTTTGTTGAAACAGAATAATTGTTGAGGGAATTGAATATTGAAGACTTGTTTTAAGCAATTTGTGTATGTTTCTGTGGTAACACTTTTGGAAGGAAATGCCCAAACATATCTGGTTGCATGGTCGATGATGATGTGTAGATATTTTTTGGTGGAGTTATAATAATTGAATCCTCCCACAGTATCAATAGAAAGACATTCAAAAGGTTGATCTGTGGTGGGCATAGCTTGTAATAAGCCAAATTTTTTCTGTCTGGGTTTTTTATTCTTTTGACAAATATCACAATGTTTTACAAAATTGGTTATATCTTGCGTCATGTCAGGCCAATAATAATTAGGGGAGATTAAATTTAACATTTTTTGGATACCAGGATGACCAAATTTTTCATGAGCAACATTTAGTATTTTTCTCCTTAAAGACATGGGGACTACTATTTTTCGAAATCCTTTCCTTTTAATAATCATAAGTCCATTTTCATTTAGATAATTTTTACCACATACATTATCTTTTTCCTGCCTCTCTATAATTTCTTTAACGTCCAGAAGAAAAGTAAGTGGTTGAATAAAATGTGAAACTGGGTTTCTCGACAACATGTCGGCTTCGACATTTGTGGATCCCTTTTCGTAAACTATATTATATTCAAACATGCTCAACTTCAAAGACCATCTAAATAACCTGCCTCTCAAATGTTTAGTATTTTTTAACCATACAAGAGATGCATGCATGATCAGTATGAATGGTAAAATTTGCACCATGAAAATAATGATAGAATTTGTCTAACGTGTCAATGATGGCAAGACACTCTAACTCGGTAATAAAATAATTTTTCTCATAACTTCTCAATCCTCTAGAGTAATAAGCAATTGGATGTAAAAAATTATTACTATCAGGTTGTTTTAAGACTGCACCTACTGCCACCTGTGAGGCATCAACAAACATATGGAGGGGTAACTTCGGGTCATAAATTTTTAAGATAGGTTTGGCTATTAAGGCATCTTTTAATTTTTGAAAAGAATTTTGACAATCTGTATTCCATTCCCATAATGTATTTTTCCTGAGTAATCTGTTAAGAGGGACTCGAATTTCGGCATATTTATCTATAAACTTGTGATAAACATTGATAGATCCTAAGAATCTCTGAAGTTCTTTTACATTTGAAGGGGGTTTTAGTTTTTTTATTACTTCAATATTAGCATTAGCAGGAGTTAATGTGCCATTCTGGATGGTATATCCTAAGAAGTTAATTTTACTTTGAACAAAATTGCATTTAGATAGTTTAAATTTAATGTTTTCACGTCTACATAATTCAAATATTTGGTTTAAATGTTGCATGTGTTCTTCTAATGAGGAAGAAAAAATAATGATATCATCAAAATAATGGCAAGCAAAGTCTATTTTGTATTTAGTAAGTATTCTTCTAAGGGTTCTATTAAATATCGGGGGGCCTAATTTAATCCCGAAGGGCAGAACTAACCATTCAAAGAGCCCAAAGTTGGTAGCAAAAGCCAATTTCTCAGTATCGGATGGATGTATGGGTATGTGCCAGTAGCCAGAGGCTAAATCTAAAGTTGAAAAATACTGTGCACTACTCAGTTTATCTAAAATTCCATCGATACGAGGTAGGGGTTCGGCGTCATTTTTCATTATTGCATTTAATTTTCTATAGTCAACACATAATCTAGTTTTCTTACCTTCTTCTCTTTTCATTACTAATGTAACAGGGGCAGAATAGGGACTATTGCTCTCTTTAATTAAACCAGCATCTAATAGTGAATGAATTTGATCCGAAATCTCTTTTTCTTCTAAAGGGGAAGTTCTGTATGGCCTCAGAGATATTGGTAGGTCAGAATTAAGAAAATACGTTGCGGTTCAATATTAATTCTCCCGACATCAAATTTATTTTTAGAAAAAATGTCTAAATAATCCCTTATACTTTCCCTTAAAGTTTCATTTTCTATAGAATTTATTTCCCCAATTAATTTAGAATTATCAACATTAGATGGAACAAAGGATTGAGGAGATATGATCTTTCCATAATCGGGTTGCACTCTCTGATAATCATAGTTAACATTAAAATGAAGTAATCTTAATTTATCACTGGATATGCTCTTAGATTCATTTAAAACAAGGTCTCCTTGTAATACTCGACATGTAGCACAATCAATAATTAAATTAAACTTACAGCATTCTTGTAAACCTAATATAGCATAATCTAAATTTGTATTACATATCAAAAATCTAATATTTTGTTGCACATTACCTAATTTAAACAAAATTACAAGCTTTATCTATTACAACAGTTCCTTTGGCTTGGCCAATAATAACGGGTGGAATATTTATAACTTTAGCATTTAACAAATTTAAAAGGTAAAATACTTATGGTTGAGCCAGAGTCAATCACACAAGGAAGTTCCCTGTTATTTACATATCCTGATACAATTAACTGTCATATATTATCAGTAGATGGTTGTGGTTGTCTAAGAGGGGGTGCAGAAGATTGCAGAGGCCTAACATTGAATACACAATCCCTCTCCCAGTGGTAAGCATTTTGGATACCTCTATTTAAACACATTCGACATGGTCTACTTGGATAATTTCTCTGAAAATGGGTAGTAGGCAACCTAGGATTGATAAATCTAGAATTTGGAGCATTAAAATTGCTCTGTGAATGAAAATTGGAATTTGGCACATGAAAATTTCGACTTGGGCGAACCCAATGTCTAGGTGCCTGATCATATTGTGGCAATGATCTATAATTCTGAAAATTACTCCTAGAATTACTATTGTTGACATGGGAAGTAGGAATTACTACTAGTTGTTTAGCCATTAGGTACCAGTCTATTGTATTTTTTGGAGGATTACTAATCATATAATTCTGGTACTCAGGTTTGAGACCGTCTGTTAATCCCTGTACTATTATAGTTTCACATAAACAAAGTTGTCTACCTATTTCAACCTTTTTTCGAAAGTACTTATCCAAATCATTGAGATCATTTAATTTCATAGAAGCAAATTCTGAAAATCGAGGAACATGAACAGTTATGAATTTTTCAGTAAGAATATCAGTTATTTTGTCAAAAGCTTTACATTCTAAACATTCATTGATAAATACCTTCAGAGCCTCTCCTTTCAAATAATTTGAAATATTTTTAATCTTCCAATTTTCATCTTTCTTTTCAGAAAGGCATGTTTTGTCAAAATGGTTTAACCAAGATTGAATGTCCATTCCAGATTCGAAATCAAAAGGAATGATGTTTATTTCGTTTTCACTCATTTTGTGATCACCAAGGACTTTTACAAGTCCAGATCGCAATAACATTAATATAAAAATTAAAGAGAATTAACACAACAGATGTAAAATAAAATTTAAATTAAATAACAAATGTAAATACCTCCATCTCTAATAAATAATGATAGTAATAATAATAATACAACAAATAAGAAAATCTGAGCGAAACTTAAATAACATAAAAATAAATAAAATAATAAATAATACATACAATAATAAATTATTTCAAACTTACGTAATTCCGTTCACAAGTTGTCTGTCTGTTTACTTTTTGAAATTTTTGAGACCGATCAATTTATTTATTTTTTTGTATAATGATACTTTTTCATTTTTTTTTTTTTCTGTAAAAGAAAATATTATTTAGATCATTCCGTCATGATTGAGAAGTTGTTTTGTAGAACATTCACACTGGTCTGCATCTGGTATTTCCAGGGATAAATTATTCCAACACTTTTTGAAAAATTTGATGCATATTTTGGTGAGAATCAGTTGCACACACCACAATGGAAAATATACAGCAGCCGCATTCAGCAACATATCACAGCTTCTCCGTTTATCAGACGATCAGAAGAACACTAATCAACATACTCTTTGCGAGAACTAGACGCACACTCTTCGCTATGAAGATGTACAACAGTAGCCGGCAATACATTCGCAGCTCATCCGTCCATCAGAACATTGGCATAGCTCAGCGCAAGTTCATGGAATCCTAACGGGCTTTTTGTAGCATTTTGACGAGGTTGAGATATTACGATGAATACTATTCGATGAAAAGATGGCAGTCCTTCAACGATATAGCAAGTTGCAGTCAAATTTAGCGAGTATGGCGAAGTAGTAAGGCAATGAAATGAGATCACAGAATTTCTCCAGTAAATCCAGCCAATCTCCAGACAAATAATTTTATTAGAAGACGAACAACACAGAAACGATTCCCAAAGGTCTAAAACTTATAGCCCTCGGGCTAACGTTGCTTCACTTCATTGAATTAAGATGTTACTGGGCCAGTTGAATATTCTACGGTCATACAAATACCAGACACATATTTGTTTAGCTTCCGAAAACGTCAAAAATCTGCCGCTCCGACCGGTGCTGGCGAGTTTTGATCTCTCCGCGGAAACATACACAGAATTACGTCACGAGCGCACAACCCAATGAGTGAGAAGCTAGCTCCAGCCCAACGAATGAGGCTAGAGGGCAAGGCTAAAACATTAAAGAATCCCTTACCGGACCAATTTAGAAGTTAAAATCCCAAGCGCACGAAAGAATCAGAGCAATAATAATAATAATAATAAAAAGAAAATGGCTTTTAAAAACATTCGAAATGAGAACGCGTCTCAGAATTTTATAGATTGGGGAACTGATAAAAGTTACGAATGATCTTAAATTTTAGATTAAGATTTGGAATAAAATAATTATTAATATACGGATATTTACTTTTAAAAGGACTTTAAATAGGAATAGATATTATTAAGAATTAAGGAAATACTGACTATGACAGAAGTTAGATTAATTTTAAAATATTAATGCGAATAAAATGGAAGGATACGAAGGAAATAAATTTTTTATATAACATATATATATATATATATATATATATATATATATATATCATCATCATCATCATCATCAACCGTTTTCAATCCACTGCTGGATGTAGGTCTCCCCCAGATTTTTCCATTGTTGCCTGTCTAGTGCTTTAGTCATCCAATTAACACCGGCCACTTTTCTGATTTCGTCACTCCATCTTACTTGAGGTCGTCTTCTTGGTCGTTTTACATCTCTGGGATACCACTGTAGGGTGTTTGTGCTCCATCTATTGTCTTGTCTTCTTGCAATGTGCCCAGCCCATTTCCATTTTAGCCATTTAATTCTCT